>JARQOC010000001.1:463715470-464028402 GCA_033576535.1 Allobates femoralis
CACACAGAATCAAACATCGTTGGATGGTACTCCCGTATTCTAAAGGTGGTTTGGGAGCTCCCAACCTAGCAATATATCATAAAGCTGCGATGCTTGAACCACTTAAATTGTGGTGGGAGGAGGCCTCACATTTGCCTTGGCTTACCATTGAATCATATTTTGCCCCACAAGGCTCTCTTAGGCGATTGATGGAAATGTCGTTCTTGCAGTCCCGCTGTAGGGGAACGCTTCTTCATACTATGATCTCAGCTTCCAAGCTTTGGGCTACAGCGGGTCCCTCAGTATTCCCTTACATGGCTAGATATATATCCCTGGATGTTATGTCGGAAATAATCCCCAATATATCTTTACAACAACTGAAAAAGTGCAACCTCTTGCATATAGTGGATTTGTTTGGTCCATCGGGTTTACGTTCCTTTGGTGAACTTCAATCTCGGTTCTCCCTACCAAGCTCGTCGTTCTACACCTTCCTACAGTTGTCAAGCTGCTTACGCAACTTCCTGAATTTTCAGGAGCCCTCAGTGGTTGGAGATTCCCCGGGTGCCCGATTTTTTAAGCCCGGCACTCATAGCTCTCACGGGGTTTCAGTGCTGTATGCCTCACTGTTACTCCATGATGTCCCTCATAAACTCCCGTTCATGTCATCTTGGGAGTCCCTTCTATCCTTTTCGGCTACACATGAGGACTGGTCCCTTGCCTTGTCCCACCCGAAAAAATTTTCTTCTTGTTTGGGACACATGGAGCAGGCGAGAAAGATTCTATTACAATGGTATTTGACCCCCGCACGCATGGCCTGGCTCCATCTCTCCTCATCTGCCTCCTGCTGGAGGGGTTGTGGGATGTCGGGTTCCCTGGCACATGTGTGGTGGGAATGCCCTCTCATCAAGCCCTTCTGGGTTCAGGTAGAAAAGCTCCTATGTGAGATTACTCATCTGCCCCTGATACTGTCAGGCCCACTCGCGCTCCTGGGTATCTCACTATCAGAAGTTCCCTCCCCATTGCAGCCTATTGTGTTTAATATTCTGGTTGCTGCTAGACTATGCCTGGCGGCGCATTGGAAGTCACCGGGGGTGCCATCTAGAGAAGAGTTGATTTCTAGACTCAATCTCCACTACTGCTACGAATCTCTCTCTGCGCCCTCTCTTTCTAAAAAGAACAAGGTTCTTACGTGGTGGGACCCCTGGACTTCCTCTGCCCTCGCCTCGGATATTCATGCCCATCTTTTACAGTAGACCATTGCACTTGTTATAATTTTATGAAATCGTGGTCTTGTTTTGAACTTATTTGAACTCATTTACATACTGTATCATCATTGTCTGTACCTGAATTGGTCCCTCTCCCCCCTTTTTTCCTTCCTTTCTTTTGTATGTTCCCCGAAGGTCTGACCCTCATTTGTTTGGTTTTGTATATTATGATTAATGTTCAATAAAAAGTTAATTGGTAAAAAAAAAAAGATGTATTTATCCTGCACTTATGGGATTTGTTTTTTGTGTTTCTTTTTTGTTGCATATAAATGTTTTATTCAATAAGTTGTGATAACTCATACAACCATAAAATAAAAAATATATAAATTTGACAGGTCCCAAGTTGAATCTCTGCACAAATATAACCAAGAACACAATCAGTCATTTTTTCACAATTGCCCATCAATAGTTTGAATTTGATATAAAGAAACATAGTCTTGTAACATATCAAATGAAAGCTGTTACCGTTCTGAGTAAAATGATGCCTCTCCCACTTCATTATCTTATTTCTAGCCTGAGATAAAAAAAATGTAAAGTCATACCAGGCCAAGATTCACCCTTTTTTTAAACTTTAAAAATCTGTAAAAAATTAACTGATGAAGAAAAAAATTCTAAACTTTTAATTTGTAATTAACTAAAGTTGTACTTCATAAAGAAAAAGAATAAAAAAAATCTAAAGACGTCAGGTAAAAAAAAAATTCATATTTAGATCACTTGATATAGAATGACCCATTGACGCTATTAATATTAAAATATTTTAAAATATGATCCCATCGCGATCCCAACTTGAAATTTGGTACAGATGTGGCTAAGAGCAAAGCAGACACATGGGCAGTTTTTTAAATATTTAAAGCGCGCCAATTTTTCGGAAATGCGTTTTAAAGTTTTGCGCTTGCGATTACATGGGTAAAATATTAACAAAGATCCTCTTGTGACATATCCGGTGAAAGCCTGCACAGTTCTGAGTAGATTGGTGTTTATTTTGTTTCTCTATCTTATTTCTAGCCCGAGATATGATAGAAAATGTAAAGCCATACCAGGCCAAAATTCGCACTTTTTTAAAACTTTAAAAATCTGTAAAAAATTAACTGATAAAGAAAAAAATTCAAAACTTTTTTTTTGTAATTAACTAAAGTTGTTCTTCATATAGAAAAAAAATTAAAAAAATATGAGGACGTCAGGGAAAAAAAAAGATATTAATTTTTGGATCACTTGACATGGAATGACCCAAATGGGGAATGAACTGCCTGTAATAATTTGCAAAGCCAAGGAACTGTTGAATAGCCTTAGTCCCCACAGGACGGGGCCACTTTAGAACTGCGGAGAGCATCTTAGGGTCCATCCATAGTCCGGAATCAGAGCTTATGTATCTGAGAAAGGGCAAAGATGTCTGCTCAAAGACACATTTCTCCATCTTGCTGTACAACTGATTCCTCCTCAGTCACAGGAGGACTTTCCATACGTCCCGTCTATGAGAGGATAAATCCGGGGAGAAGATCCAAGATGTCATCCAAATATACCACCACACACGTGTACAACAGGTCGCTGAAGATGTCATTGACGAACTCTTGGAACACCACGGGGGGTGTTACACAACCCATATGGCATGACCAAATACTCATAATCACCATCCATGGTGTTGAAAGCAGTCTTCCTTTCGTCCCCGGCACGTATGCAAACCAGGTTGTAGGCTTCTCGTAGGTCCAATTTGGTGAAGATGCGAGCCCCCTTGAGCCTGCCAATGAGCTCCGGAATCAGTGGCAGTGGGTATTTGTTCTTGATGGTGATAAAATTCAAGCCCCAATAATCTATACAAGGTCGAAAGGTGCCCTCCCTCTTCACAAAGAAGAACCCTGCGCCAGCAGGGGACATGGATTTTTGGATGAAGCCCCTAGCCAAATTGTCCGCGATGTACTCCGACTTGGCTTGCAACTCGGCTATGGACAACCGGTAGATTCGTCGTCTGGATGGTGTAGCACCGGTAACCAGGTCAATAGAGTAATCATACGGCCGATGAGGTGGGAGGACCTCTGCCTTGTTGAAGACATCCGCGTACTGCCAATAGGCAGCCAGTAAACCAGGAAGAACAGAAGCCGGTTTCGGGGAACAAGGTGGCAGAACGGTCTGAAGGCATCTCTCTTGTCAGAGGACCACACCGCAGCACATTCCCCAGAGCACCAGTCCAGGACAGGTTTATGAGCCCGGAGCCAGGGAAGCCCAAGGAGCAGGGCGCGGGAGAGACCAGGCAAAACATAGAAGGCAATTCTTTCATGGTGTAGAGCCCCTATCTGCTCCTCCACCTCCTCCGTCACCTTGGTGACGATCTCCTGCAGTGGTCTGCCATCCACTGACGTAATTAACAGAGATATTACAGGAATTCCAAGCCGAGTCACCTCCTCTTGCCTAATGAAGTTACCTGCTGCCCCAGAGTCCATGTAGGCTAGCTCGGAGAAGCATCTCTGTGGACGTATCACCTTCACAGGCAGGGTGAGGGGTTGAGAGGCATTGCTCTCACCTAGGATGTACTCTCCTACTTGACCTAGGCGGAGGAGTTTTCCGGTCTTTCAGAACAACACTGGCGCTGATGGGATGCGTCTCCACAGTACAGGTGTAGGCCGTGAGCCAGCCTCTCCTCTCGGTGTTGTTCCGCCATCCTGACCTGATCCACCTGTATGGGTTCGGAAAAGGGGGCGGCGGGAGACGTCATGGCCCGTAGACTGAGCGGTCTGCGTTCAGAGGAAAGCGGTCAGACGGATCTCCTTTCCTGGCGGATTGACGGGAGCGTTCTTGGAAACACAAATCGATGCGAGTGGCTAGTGAGATCAGGTCTTCCAGCTCAGCTGGGGTATCCCGACCCATGAGTTCGTCCTTTATCCTGCCCTACAGGCCACACCAGAAAGCCCCAGTCAGCGCCTCGTTATTCCAACCCAACTCGGAGGAGAGGGTGCGAAAGCGAATGGCGTATTGCCCAACAGTGAGGGTTCCTTGACGGAGGTTGAAAAGGGACTCTGTAATAGATGCGACCCGACCGGGTTTATCGAAGACCTTATGAAAAGTCTCCAGAAAGGTCAACAAGTGAGAAACCACAGGGTCATCACGCTCCCATAGAGGGTTAACCCACGCCAGGGCCTCGCCCTCCAGGTGGGACACCACAAAGGCCCCCCTGGCCCGATCAGTGGGGTACTGCTGTGGCAGCAGTTCAAAGTATAGACTGCACTGGTTGAGGAAGCTGCAGCACATCTTAGGGTTGTCGCTGTATCTAGGCGGTTTTCCAAGGTGAGGTGGAGGATTCAGGACGCCTCCCGGTGACCGGTCATAGGATGCGGCCTGAGCCGAGGCCGTTGTTGCAGACTGCAGGGAGACCAGACGATCATCCACCGAAGACATATAGGACAGCATGCGAGACTGCGTGTCTCGTTGCACGGACAGCTCCTGCTGTAGGCTCGCAAGCTGAGTGGCGGATACTGGGTCGGAGGTCAGGAGAGAGGCTAACCGGGTATCCATGGACTGAAGGAAAGGCATAATATGGTTCTGATTCTCCCAAAGTCAGCTCCTTTTGCGTTGGGAACGGGGTACCAGCGGGGTCCATGGCCTGATTATTCTGTCACGCTTCTGGGGGGAGGCGCCCTAGAGTGGACCCGCTGGGCCGTGGTACCAAACTCCTCTGGGTGAGCTGGTCCTAGTTTATCCAACCCCTATACAGGGATTGTCAGGGGCAAGCCCAGGGGATTTAGATACCACAGCTGCTAGTACCAGGGGGGCAGCTCATAGGGTTAGCCTATACTACGGTAAGTCTTAGAAGGATCTGAGGCACCAGAGCCTGGGGCTAGAAGAGCTGGAACACGGGTTCCACCGGAGGAGAGCACGAGGTGGGCCTGACTAACAGCCAGAGAAGCAGAAGCTTACTAACACAATAAATCAGTGGAGGTGGCCTAATATCCCGGGGATGGACAGCTATTGGCCAAGGGAGTGTCAGGCTGAGCCGTGCTGGCCCTAGCTTCACAGGGGAGGAGGGCGGCCACGCCCAGTGCATCGCTCATTGCACTGTTCATTGTAGTGTGCTGGTATGCGAACCTGCTGATCGGCAGACAGGAAGGGGACCCGGCGATGGCTCCGAGGACACAGCACGTCTTGATGCCGGATGCTCAACCAGCAGAGGATGCAGAACCAGGGAAGGTGAGCTGAGGAGCAGTGCCAGGGGACCTAACACATAGGATCTATAAAAGCCCTGCCGCTGCCATTTTGCACATATTGCATCCGGAGTGAGTGTTGGAAAAGCATAAGGAGAGTTCAAGCAGCTGCTTGGGAGAGTGTTTAGGCCTCTTTATAACACAAAAGTCCTTTTCAGGGCTACCTGCAGTGTATAGTAGGTCAGTGTAGTGTAGGGAGGGAGAGATTCTCAAGCAGGGACAGAATTTAAAGGAGCTTGTCACTCGCTCCATACTAGAAGAAAACAATAGCTGTTTTCAGAGCTGAACCTACTGAACAAACTCACAGTACAGAGAGGGAGATGTTAAACTGTTCTTCCAGTGTCCATAATACAACAGCTCTTGTCAGAGGTAGAGTTATATTTTTCCAGCACGCAGAGTAGTAGCATTTTGTGCTGCCTCTTGTTTAATAGCAGTGGTCCTTTTTCCCCGCTATTTTTGGGATCACAGCCTGACTTGTCCTGTCCACATCAGCCACATTAATACAGTGCTTGTGCTGTAGCCAAATCCAAAGCAGTACTACAAGCATTTAGTGCTGCCTGGTACAAAGCAAGCGCTGGCCCTCTTTCCCCAATATTTTGGGGGTCACAGCCTGGCTTGTGCCATCCATTTCAGCCACATGAATACAGTGCTAGTGCGCTAGCCAAATCCAAAGCAGTACTACAAGCATTTAGTGCTGCCTGGTACAAAGCAAGCACTGACCCTCTTTCCCCCAAATTTTGGGGGTCACAGCCTGGCTTATGCCATCCATATCAGCCACATTAATAAGGAGCTAGTGCCGTAGCCAAATCCAAAGCAGTACTACAAGCAGTGCTGCCTGGTACAAACAACGCATCGGCCTTTTTTATCCGCTGTTTTTGGGGTCACAGCTTGACTTGTCCTGTCCACATCAGCCAGATTAATACAGTGCTAGTGCCATAGCCAAATCCAAAGCAGTACAAGCATTTGGTGCCGCATGGTACAAAGCACGCACCGTCCCTTTTTCCCCAATATTTTGGGGGTCACAGTCTGGCTTGGGCCATCCACATCAGTCATATTAATACAGTGATATTGCCATAGCCAAATCCAACACAGTACTAGATGCATTTAGTGGCGCCAGGTGCAAAGCATGCACAAGTCCTTTTTCCCCAATATTTTGGCTGTCACAGCTAGTTTGACTTGTGTCATCAACATCTGGAAATCTGTCACCAAAACCCAAAATGCAAAAAAAAAATGTTGTTAAGGGACAAGGACGTAGTGTTGTCAGTGGTGCGTGACAAGGCACTGACTCTGTTGCTGGTCAGAAGAAGCTTGATGCATTCACTGTGTTCCTGGCAACATTTCCCGGTCTGGAACGTAAATGTGTGTGGAAGCCAGAAGAACAAGACCAGATTCTGTTTTGGATGGCAGACAAGTCCTCTATGCTCTTATGAAGTTGTTTTTACACAACGAAATAGGCAAGTGGTTAAATAAACAGAGTATACACCATTACTCTGTTTGTCATAATTGAGGTCAGTGATTCTTTTCAACTCAGTGCTTTGTTTGTTCATCTTATCTTCCCCTGGCTTGACCTCAGGAGAGAGCTGTCAAAGTTGGTTGTGACTCATATAACCTGACCAGGTGAGTCTTTCCATAGAAGGGGGACACCTGGTGGCTAAACTAAGAGGATATCACTCTGCGCTCCAACTATTTTATTTCTATAGACAAGTCCTCTATGCATTTCTCAAGCAGCACCAAATTATCCACGACTACAGTCTACTGTTGATACACAGAACACTGGCCCATCCAGTCCTCAACCTGGTACTCCTTCCTCCTGCCATTATCAGTCACAGGAGACCCATGACCCCAAGCTTGGCTACTCTGAGGATCTGTTTTGTATGTATCCTTTGGATAGCTCTTACCTCTCACCATGCAGCATTGAAGAGGGATGTGAGGAGGTGGCGTGCATTGATTCGCATGTATTTGAGGACCTATGGCCAGAAGAAAGCCACTTTGAGGAACCTGATTTACTGTCTCCATAGGTGGAGGCTGATGATGATGATGAGACAGACAGGCCTGTTTCACATCTAAGGGTGGTGTGCGTTTTGCTTAATTTGTGTTTCTAGGCGTTTTTACTGCTAAAAACGCTAACGTTTTTGGTCCCATTGATTTTAATGGAAACGCATGTAAAAATGCATGTGCGTCTTCAAAAACGCAAAATGCATGAGTTTTTGCCAATGCTGCACAAAACGTCGGGAAATGCATCTAGCGCAGCATTTGCAAAAACGCATGCGTTTTGCGTTGTTGAAAACACACATGCGTTTTTGCATGCGTTTTTACATGCGTTTCCATTAAAATCAATGGGACTAAAAACGCTAGCGTTTTATGCATTTTCAGCGGTAATAACGCCTATAAGCGCTAATTAAGCAAAACGCACACCAACTTTAGATGTGAAAACACCCACACAGTTGCCATCAGGCCAGCCTATAATCTCAACTGGGAAGGAGAATGAGATGGAAAATGAGGTGGTCAATGATGAGTCCACTGATTTGACCTGGACCATTGACATGCATAGCTATGACAGCAACACAGAGGAAGATGAATGTGTAGCACCAACACAGGCACCAACGGATAGTGATTTGCCGAGAGTGAGAAATGGATCAACTGTCCCCAAGAGCACCCCAGCTGTGCCCCAAGTAGGGGCAAGTCGGTGTTCAGCCGCTGTATGGAAGTTTTTTTGTGGAAGTTATTCAGATAAAAACATTGTAGTCTGTAGCATCTGCCTTACCAAGTTGAGCAGAGGCCAGGGCAAAGGCAACCTGAGCACCACCAGTATGCGAAACCACATTGCAGCCAAGCACCTCAATAGGTGGGCAGAACACCAGGGTACCAAATCTGTGTCTGCAGGTCAAACCACTGCCATGTCGCTTGTGCTACGTTCTTCAGAATTTGCTGTCCAGGAAGCAGGTGATCATGCCTCCTGCCCACAAGCTGGTTGCTCGCACAAACCAAACATCAATCACATCCACTTTCTTGTCACAGGGAAGCGTCGAGTTGTCCATTCCTGAGAGCTCAGGAAGGAAGCATAATTACCCAGCAACCACAGGCTCAAATGCTAAACTCGCATATTATCAAATTTCTAGCCATGGAGATGTTGCAGTTTAGGCTTGTGGGAACACTCTTTCCGTGATCTCTGGACTGTGGCTGCCCCCACGATAGTGTTCTCAGCCGCCACTATTTTGCCCTGTGTGCCGTCTCTGCAATACACAAGCACGTGGTTAAACAATCTGAACTGTGCTCTCACCAACATCATAACCGGGAAGGTCCACCTACCGTGTTTTCCCGAAAATAAGACACCGTCTTATATTTTTTTTTGATCCCAAAGATGGACCATGTCTTATTTTTGGGGGGTGCCTTATATACCGTACATCCCACTGCAGCCTCCCATACACACACAACACACACACACACATACACACCACACACACCACACACCCATACACACACACATACTCATACATACAAACCGATTTTTATCGGTCCAGTGTTCCCGCTCTCCGGTGGCCCCTGCTCTCCATTGTCCACGCTCTCCCCACTCCCCGGTGGCCTCCGCTCTCCGGATTCCCGCTGTAGCTGCCGATCTCCGCCCAAGTCAGGAGCCCTGCGCCAATTACAGCGCAGGAATCGAACCATGAGCCAATCACAGCCCAGGAACTGCGAGCCAATCAGGGGCCATGCACGACGTCAGCTGGCCGCGGATGGCTTGCAGTTCCTGGGCTGTGATTGGCTCACGGTTCCTGCGCTGTAATTGGCGTAGGGCTCCTGACCTGGGCGGAGATCGGCAGCTATAGCGGGAATCCGGAGAGCTGGGGGCCACCGGAGAGCGGGGAGAGCGCGGCCACCGGAGAACAGGGGCCACCGGGGCGCACCGCAGGTACGCCCTATAATCGGGGGGTGCCTTATATTAGGAGGTAGGGCATCCTCCCCCCCTCCCCCCCAAGCATGCCTTACTTTCGGGGGGCGCCCTATTTTCGGGGAAACACGGTAACAATAGATGCCTGGAAAAGTTGTTGTGGACAGGGACAATACATTTCTGTCATGGCACACTAGGTGAATCTGGTGAAAAGTGGGACAAAGGCGTAAACTGGAACATCACACATCCTACCTACATCAAGAATAGCGGGCCCAACTTCTGTCAGGGTTTCTGCCCCGTTATATTCCACTTACTCTCTCCCCTCCTGCTCCTCATCCTCTGCTGAATTACCCTCCTTATCACTGCCCAGCTGTGAGCTGTGCAGCAGCACATCGGCAAAGCGGAAACAGGCTCTGCTGAAGCTGATCTGTTTAGGTCAGAAACCACACACTCCAGCTGGGCTGTGACAAGCAACAAAGCGATCAGTTGCTCTCCCAACTGCAATTCCAACCCGGTCTGGTCTTCTGCAATAATGGGCATAACCTGATGACAGCTTTAAAGGTTGGCAAGCTAGTACACGTTCCATGCATGGTTCACATGCTGAACCTAGTTGTTCAGAAATTTCTGAAAACTTACCATGACTTACCGTACCTACTTGAGAGGTGCGCTGTATTAGCTCTCATTTCCACCATTCCTGTACCATTTTTGCTGGTCTTACAGTGCTACAAAAGCGCTTGAATTTGCCAACTCATCAATTCATTTGCAACCTTCCCACACGGTGGAACTCAACCTATCATATGTTGGCAAGGATTAGTGAGCAGCAGAGGGCAGTAGATAAATACCAGCTTCAACACGCCTGTCAGACAGAGTCAGCCACTACACATAACAGTTGAGTAGGTGTGGATCGCTGACATTTGTAAGATTCCTGGGAACATTTAGTACTACAACAACCTCTGAGCGGTGATCAGGCTATTATCAGTGTAACCATCCCGTTGCTGTGTCTGTTGAAGCAATCACTGCATAATCTCAGAGAGGAAGCTTTGAGTGCCCAGCATGATGTGGCTATGGAGCCAGATTTCCCAGCGGTTTAGCAACAGATGAGCATGTGTAAACCGCGGGTGTGTGCACACCGGTTGTCGGTTTCCATAGGTTTAATGTTAACCCAAAAGCCGCTTTTGGATTAACATAAATTTACATAAAACTCATGGAAACCGACCGGCGGTTTCCGCTGCTAAACCTGCACTAAACCTACCAGTGTGCACATACCCTTATGGTACCTTTACACGCCGCCACAACAGGATGGATACCAACGGCAACTTCACGTGCACGAGCACGGCCGAACGGTTACCAACGGGAACCGCACCCTCTATACACGCCGCCACAAGGTGCGCTACGCTACGCTACATCTACAGCTACATACATCGCCGGGTGTCGCAAGTAGCCGTCTGTAGCTCAGCGTACCATGTTTACACACCGCTCCAACAAGCTACTATGGGCGGACCCGGTGCAGCAGGGATAGCACATAGGCGTGCAACAATCTTGGATTACGAGCCGTCCGTATGATGATAGGACAGCGCAATATCATCAGGATTGGCCAGGCATCGCAGGAGGCTGGTTAATACAGCACGCTCGAGTAATTGTGTAGTGTGACTGGTCAGCTCCTTAAATATCCCGCCCTATGCTGCGACTACCAATCATAAAGCAGGAGCGACCTCCAATGATCGCAGATGGGGCGCGGTAACATGGCGACTGTGTCACGCCTTAGATACATGGCAGCCACATCGCCGGGTGTCCAGAGTTCCCTTCTGTAGCTTCTTTACACGCCGATACAGCTCGCTACAATCGGCGATGTAGCCATCTGTTTATGGGCAGTGCACGGATGCAGAGGTATCTGTAGCCGGCTGTGTCGTCCCGTCTTCAGACGCCGCTACTACGGGCGATATTGGCGCGACAAGC
Source organism: Allobates femoralis (assembly GCA_033576535.1). Taxonomy (NCBI): domain Eukaryota; kingdom Metazoa; phylum Chordata; class Amphibia; order Anura; family Aromobatidae; genus Allobates; species Allobates femoralis. The sequence continues at coordinate 463,726,750 of JARQOC010000001.1, forward strand.
TACTTTTGTAACCTGTAGCGGGTTGTATCCATCCTGTTGTGGCGGCGTGTAAAGGTACCATTAGAGTTACCAAATAGTTGCACAATGGAATCCTTCAAGAGGGCTGTTGTAGATCAGTTGCTGAAAACATCAGCCTCAAACAACGCTGGTGGCAGAGGTACCGGATCTTTTCAACACCAAGAATTAATAGGGAGACACGAACACCAGGTCCAACAGAGGTTGGGGGAAAAATGTGCACAAACTGGGCCACTTTCAATAAATCAAAAATGATGTTATCTGTGCCTGTAACAATGGCAAGTTTGGAGACGTTGCACAACATGGTCATGGGGTACTTAAGTGACCATACCTGCATCCTTTCTGACCCTTCAGTTCCCTTTAATTATTGAATGTCCAAGCTGCACACTTGGCCCGACCTCTCCTTATACGTCTTGGAGGTGCTGGCCTGCCTGGCTGGTGGTGTCAGAGCATGTTTTCAGTTCTGCTGGGGCAATCATCACTGATAGGCGCACACGCCTCTCCAAGGAAAATGCTTAAAGACTTGCTTTGATTAAATTCAAGAAGAACTGGATTTCTCCACAGTTTGTAATTTCTCTAGATGACAGAAAGCCAACCTAAGTTGACGAAAAATGCTGATTTATGCTACTTCTGTTAACATCCACCCCTTACCATAGAAACCCGTTTCCTTCCTGCATCAACCATGACAAAGCCCATAGGGCAACATTTTACAAACCCAATGCATATTGTGTAGAGGACAACCAGGACAGTACTCCTACAGCGGCCAACTATGTGTCATTGGGGGCCCCTGTGATGGTGTCTCCTTGCATCAACCATGACTCAGCCAATAGGGCTAATTTTTGCAAACACAATACATATTATGTAGTGGACAAACCAGGACAGTACTCCTATTCCAGCAAACTACTATGTGTCATTGGAGGACCCAGCGATGATGTCTCCCAGCATCAATCATGACTCAGCCCATAGGGCCAATTTTTGAAAACAATGAACATTATGTAGTGGACAAACCAGGACAGTACTACTACTTCAGCCTAACTACTATGTGTCGTTGGAGGCCCTTGTCATGGTGTCTCCCTGTGTAAACCATGACTCTTCCCATAGGGCTAATTTTTGGAAAAACAATGCAGATTGTGTAGTGGACGAACCAGGACACTACTCCTAGTCCAGCCTAACTACTATGTGTCATTGGAGGCATGACGCTGCCTACTGTTTCCTAAGTAGGTTGTCCCACATTGTGACTGAGATAGGGGATACATATTCGATAGAAATCTACTGTCAGTCACCATATTTGGCAAAAACACTTGCCTGGGTTGTCCCACATTGTGACTGAGATAAGGGATACATATTCGATAGAAATTTACACAGTGTTGATGACCAATTGAGGGCCACAATTACTACAGTAGTTCTATGTAGATAATGTTTGTCATGGGAGGCCCTTGTGATGGTGTTTTCCTGCGTCTATCACACAGCCTCCAGTAGTAATTATTGGAAATCCTGCACTGGACCGAGTAGTAGAGTAACAAGAAGTCTCCTCTTCCTATATAACCTGGAGAACATTGCCAATGAAAATCTCTGAGCCATTTGAAGGAGCTTCTCCAACCCATCCTGGAGGGGGGCACCATAGATCCTTCACTTGCACAAGTGATAGATTTGAGCTTGTGCAGCTTTATTTTTTATTTTGACAGAGTTCAGCCAAACCTGAGGATCACAGGCCACAGTCACTGCTACCTACTAGTACTCCATGTCGCATGCCCTTCTTCTCTGTAGTCTCTGCCCTTAAATGAGTTAAATGATAGAGTGAGAGCCCTACAATATGAATAAGTGAGGGCATTTTTAAATGTTCACAAGAGGGACATCCAAAATTTATGGAGGAGGGCCCTTCCAAATGTATGTTACAGGGCTACATGAGGGCTATCACTAAGGTTTCTTGACACCTGCAGGCCTCTGAAAACTTGAATTTAGGGCTGCAGAAGCACATGGGAGATGGTGGAGGATAAAGCCCAAGGCTACAATGGGCACATTGTAAACTGCTATGGAATATGTATTCCACTATCTAAGTCTCAATGAGGGCGGGACCACCAAATATCTAAGTAAGAGCAGTCCCTCCAAAACATGTTACCGGCCCACCTGAGGCCCCTCGGTCAGATCAACATTCCTACTGGCACGTTATAGGTGGCCTTGTAAAGTGCTGGGTAATAGCCAACTAAAAATGATGTATTACAGCGGGACCTACAAAATGTATAAGTCAGGGCCCTCCCAATTGTAAAAGGCAAACAAAGCCACAACCGTACATCTGAACAAAAGCTAAAAGCGATATTCATTCTCTCTGGTTGATTTAGCCTTATATACAAGTGATTATGCAGGGAAAAACTGTTTCTTAACCTTTATGGCCTGTTAATGCAATTTAGGTTAGGTTTGGTAGGTGTTCTTGTGTATCTGTAAAAGTGGCGTAATACTGTAACAAACTTATTCCCAGACACCTTATGTGAGTCCGAAATGCATTCAGTTTCATCACTTTCTCATCCATTTCAGCCTTTTCCTCAGGCCCCCAGACCTCTTTATTGGGTCCAGCAGAAAATTACTCACATTCCCATTGGCTTGCAATGGACTCGCTATTCGGAACAAAAACACGATGATTATTACAAAGTACTCGTTATGAGTACAGCGATTACGAATATTTCAGTACTCACTCATCCCTAATTGTGAGCTTGCTGTAGTACAGTGAAAAGGTATCTTAAAAATCCTGGGATAGATGTTAAAGATAAAAAAAAAAATCAAGATTAGTTCCCAAGTAGAAACAGTTGTTTCTGGGAGTCCTGATAAACTCATACAAGCAGAAATGCTTTCTCCCAGAAGACAAAGTGATCAAGATAGTCAGTTGAAGTTTATTATTAACATCAGCTTTTTACACAGCACAGAGGGAGGTATAAAGAGGTTGCCTCCACAGGATTCAGCCAATCAGAGCAATGTCCAAACATAGATAAGGGGCCCTAATTACTTCATGTAACATCCTCTCTTTACATTCCAAAGTTCTTCCAAAAAGAGATGTTCTTTGTTCATAATATAACTGGTTCTGGCTGGTTTTCACAATGTTTTTCCTAGCAGATTTTAGATTACCCTTGACACCTTGACAATGGTAGACATACTGATCACAAGACAATCTCTCGGAGGAAAGCTATGGGCCACGTCACACACACAGATATCTGTGCAGATATTGTTCACAGATCTCTGGTTGCAGTGAAATCATGGACAAATTGATCCATTTTGTGGCCATATACAAATAGACCAATCTGTCCATGATTTCACTGCAACCAGAGATCTGTGAACAATATCTGCACAAATATCTGTGTGTGAGACGTGGGCCTCAGTTAAGGTGGGGTCACACCAGGCGATTCAGGCCGGCGATGTCGGAAGCGATGTGCAGGTGCCCGCTCGCTTCCGACATCGCAGGCCAGCTGTCACACGGCACGACGTTGCCGGTGACGCGGCGGCGATGTGGGCGGAGCCATCGCTCGCTGGGCATGGCTCAGCCCAGCGAGCGATGGCTCAGAAACACTGCGATATAGGCTAGATCGTACCGCCAACAGTGTCAGACGGCGCGATCCAGCCTAATCGCTGGTCGCAGGTTGACAGGTTTATGAACACGTTCATAAACCTGTCAACCTGCGACCAGCGATAATTTGCAGTTGCGTCGCGCACTTGCAATATCGCCCGCGACATCGCTGTGACGTCACTTTTCGGCGATGTCGCGGGCGACATCGCCGCGTGTGACCCCACCTTTAGTGCTGGATTCTCTGAAGTCTTGTATCCCAGTGGTTGCATTGGCCTGGTACCACTGCAGAGCATTCCAGTGGGAAGTCCTAAGTGCAGAAAAAGGTATGGCATGCACCTAGATGGGAAGCTCAGTATCTCCAGGAAGACTAGAGAGTCTCTAGTTTGATGGCTGAACGGAGACAATCTGCAACAAGGAATTCCCTGGGAAGTCAGAAACCCGGTAGTTGTTACCACAGATGCAAACCTCTCCAGGTAAGGGGCATCTGAACAACCATACTTACCAGGAGCAGTGGCCCAGTATTCTAAGCGATGTCTCGTCAAATATGAAAGAGCTTATGGCGGTCAGGCTGAACCTAGTGGAGGCTCTACCATATGTGAGGAACTGTAACGTAAAGATCCTCTGTGACAATATGACCACAGTCTTCCACATGAACAAACAGGGAGGGTCAAAATCAAAGCCCCTGATGTCCGAGGTAGAGAAGCTCATGGGGATAGCAGAGGAGAATCTTTTATCCCTATCAGCAAGCTACCTAAAAGGGAAAGACAATAAAAAAAAAAGCAGACTATCTACTAGTGCATCTCAATGAATTAGTATATCATCAAAAAGTTTATTTATTTCAGTAATTCAATACAAAAAGTGAAATGCATATATTAGAGTCATTACACACAGAGATCTATTTCAGTTTTTTTTACTCTTAATGTTAAAGATTATTGCTTACGCCAATGAAAACCTAAACTGTCATTATTTCAGAAAATTAAAGTAGGGAGGATGAAAGGGTAAACACCACGCTGCTGTATTCCACAAGGCATCAAAGGGTGAATTATATATTGATTTATTAGTCAATGTGTTCCAGGGCTTCCAGAAACGCCCTGAAACATGGCAATATGGCATTTTTTATGACATTCTAATTCATTGAGATGCATTAGTAAGTCATCAACAGTTAGACCAGGACAAATAGTCTCTCTTTTTTTTTTTTTTTTTTTTAAATCAGATACTTTTGTATGAAGCAATTTTTCCAGTTACAAATGGCCTGTAAATCAGGCAATATTCCAAAAAATTGTGACTATGGGTTTTCCTGCAGGTAGACCTCTTTGCCTCCAAACGGAACAAGGAATCCCCTTGTGGAGTGGATGAATTTCTCCAGGATCAGTCACAAGGGCTAAATTATGCATTCCCGCCTATATCTCGAATAGCATCAGTTTTGAGGAAGATTTGGTTGGAACAGGTCGAAGCAATCCTAATATGGCCATTGTGGTCCAGGACAGCATGGTTCACCTGAATAAGATTGATGGCGATAGGAGATCCTTGGGTCCTCCCAGAATTGCTGTCACAGGGCCCAAATTTCTGCACGAACTCACAAAAACTCCACTTGACGTTGTGGCACATTCGAACGGCAGCTATTGGAGTGTAAGAGGTTTTTAACAAATCTGATTACCACCATGTTTGATGTCAGGAAAATGACTACCTTTAACATGTATGCAAGGGTATGGAAGAAGTTCATAGACGTTTCTGGTTTTAACCCCCTAGCCAGTGAGTGAATTCCATGGGTAAATGTTTTAGTGTTCCTACAAAGGGGGTTAAAGTTGAGGCTGTTAGTTAACACCTTGAAGGTGTTCTCTTTGAAACAAAGATTGTGAATCATCCATGCGTAGTGAGATTCATCAGATCAGTGAGTAGATCAACACCAATTACCTTTTTGCAGGTCCCCCCCCCGTGCGACCTCAATCTTGCCCTGGACGCTCTCACTAAACCACCCTTTTAACTTATAGAGGAAATTCTGGTGAAAGTCCTGACTCTTAAATTACTATTACTGGTGGCCCTTACTTTAGCTAGGAGAATTGCAGGTCCTTTGGATCAATACGCCTGTTACTAATATCCTTATGGAATGGGTAATAATTAGACCGGACCTGGCTTTTCTTCCCAAGATACTGAAATAATTTGACAGATCACATGAAATTGTGTTACCCTCCTGTGAAAATCCTAATAATGAGAAAGTTTTCACAGCCTAGATGTTAGAGGTCTGATACAATATTCAGAGGTGACGTCAGGATGGAGGCAGTCTACCTCTCTTTTTATTCTTTTCCAGGGACAAAAAAAAAAAGGCGGGCCAGCAACGAAAGGGACTCTAAGTGGCTTAGAACAGCAATTTCATTAGCCTACACATCGGCGGGGTCTTCGCAAACCTTTATTATTGCAGAGGGTCAGCAGCACGAGAGGCCATCTCTTCTACACTTATGTGATAGCAATTCATATAAAAAAATAGCATATGGCCACTATATATTTCACAAACATTCTTATAGGTCTGTTCACATTTAGACTGAAACACTATGGATGTTGCTTCTTGAAAATGTGCAATCACTATTTCACGTCATTCCATACGGTTGCTGTATAGCTTTTTGGCAAGTGCACAACTGTTTTATTATATGTATAATTCATATTGAACTTGTCCTTGCATTGCACTGCCCACTAGCTTTATTCATCAGAATTCTAGATGAATTGGTGACCTGAATAAAGTTATTTGTGTTAATCATTGTCTCCTACAAATATGTCAGACTTCAATAATCACTGCACATAGTACCCATGCAAGCCAGCTTTTATCTTGTGGCATGGGGAATTGGTTGTTTGAGTGTCATTACTTCTGCAGCCCACCATACTGAAGGCTTAATGAGGGGAGGTAGGCAACAAGATTGTGCAAACAGTAAGGGCCGCTTTACACACACCAACTTCTGAACAGATCTCTGGTTGCAGTGAAATCATGGACACATTGTTCCATTTTGTGGCTGTGTACAAAATGTAGCAATGTGTCCATGATTTCACTGTAACCAGAGATCTGTTCAGAAGTTGGTCACAGAAGTTGGTGTGTGTAAAGCGGCCCTTAGATCTACTACAGATTGTGTCCAACTCAGTCCTGGCAGTGGAAGAGGCAGGCCCTAGCAAAAGCAAAACAGTGGCCCTGCGGAGTTCAGCATGTCAGCGCCATATTACAGTAGGCAAAAACCTGTGTGCTACACTGTGATTCGCCTGCTACCGTGTGCTGGCATTACAGTTTGGCGATGGATCCCCCACCAGAGGTGCCTAATCTGGAGGAAGTAACCTATGTCACCACTCAAGGGGCAGAGGGTGCATCAGAAGCAGACTCAGAGTGGCATGTACCAGAGGACAACATGAACACATATGTGACCTGGAGCACCATCATGCTATCCACATTGGGCCTCATTTACAGCGAGGTGCAGATACAGTGCTGGGCTCTGATACTAGAGGAGGACCTAAGCTCAGTGTCTGGAGGTGATCCATTCTCCATGCCTTCGGGGAGAACCACATGTCACACTGCAGAGGACCTTGCAATATGCCTGAATGTTTTCAACCTGCAGCCGGTGCCACAGCTACTGGATCACCAATACCACCAGGAGTATGACGTGGAGCCCAAGGAGGAGGCTGAAGTACAGTGTTGTGCAAATTAATTGGGACAAAGCATTTTTTAAGTAAAATTGTAAGTTGGGGTTACCAGTCAGTGATTCAAACCAGTTTTAACTGCTTTGAATGGTTGTGAGTGTACAACCTTGAGTAAGAAAATGTGGTTTGACTGGATTTAGTCAGAAAATAATAGCTAGCTGCCCCCTCAGATTCAGTTGAGAGCTTGTTTCTGTGAGGAGTGGTTTAGTGTACTTTTTCTCTCAGTGTGATTCGTGCCTGTGAAAATGGATGTTAGTCCACGGAAAAGGAGAATTTTGTGTACACACGTAAATTCCTTTTCTCTTAGTCTATAATTGGGGGACACAGGACAATGGGTTGAGAATCCACCCTAGACGCGAGAGGGTGTCCATCGTGACGCGGACATTGTCCTTGCAGTCCCTGAAAGACCGACCCTTGATTAACAGGTCGTCCAGGTACGGGAGAACCGACACTCCCCGAACCTGCAGAACGGTCATGACCGCCGCCATGACCTTGGTGACAACTATTGGGGCAGTTGCCAATCCGAAAGGAAGCGCAACGCATTGGTAATGATCCTCGTTCACGGCGAAGCGCAAAAACCTTTGGAGACTTGGATATCGGAATATGCAAGTAGGCGTCCTTGATATCGATGGAAGCGAGGAACTGCCCCTGCCGCATGGAAGTGATGACGGATCGCAGGTATTCCATCCGAAAATGCCCGACTCGGACAAACCTGTTGAGCTGTTTCAAATCCAAAACAGGGCGGAAGGATCCGTCCTTCTTTGGCACAATAAACAGATTTGAATGGAATCCGTGGAACCGCTCGCTTCGAGGTACCGGAACGACGACTCCCGCCCGCTGCAGGGAGTCAATGGCCCGAAAGAAGGCGTCTTTCTTTTCCGGTGTTCCCGGAGCACGAGAACGAAGGAACTTTCTGTGAGGGCGAGTGTGAAACTCGATGCTGTATCGAAAGACACCAAGTCCCGGACCCACTGATTGTCTGTAACAGCGAGCCAGGCAAGCCGAAAGCGGGAAAGTCGACCGCCCACTCAGGAAGAGTCTTCCAGAGGAGCCGAGTCAGGAAGAGAAGAACCTCTGCGACCCGGACTCCTTTGCCTTAGGGTATGTGCACACATGCCGGGTTAGGGTCAGTTTAGCTGTGTAAACCGCCGGGCGGTTTACATAAGTTTTATGTAAATTTATGTTAATCCAAACCGGCTTTTGGATTAACATTAAAACCTATGTAAACAGACACCCGCTGTGCACACACCGGCGGTTTACACATGCTCATCTGTTGCTAACCTGCTGGGTTCCCAGCGGGTTAGCAACGAATGTGCATGTTCTATAAACCGGCCGGTTCTGCAGCGGCTGCAAGCAGAATCATGTGCTGCTTCCAGCCGCTGCATAACCGCCGCCGCTAACCCCCACCCGTCACCCACCGCACATACCCGCCAGGAAGCCAGTGGAAGGCTGCAGAGCTTCCTGGCGGGTCCGCCCAGCCGCCGCCGACTAACCCGCCTACCAGTGTGCACATACCCTTAGACTGTCTGTTGTGGGGCTGCCAGCTGGAACCCGACTTACTGGGAGCCTGGGAACCCCTGTCTGCGCGCGTCGCACGGGACGACTGTGCAGGGCGGGAAACGGACCACCCGGACGAGTTCCGAAAGGACCGGAACCTCACCTATTGACCCTTGGTGAATTTACGCTTGGGTTTCTGCTGAGGAAGTGAGGTACTCTTACCTCCCGTAGCGTCTGATATCAGCTTATCAAGCTTTTCTCCAAATAGACGTCCACCTAAATAAGGCATGCCAGTGAGCGACCTCTTCGAAGCCGAATAGCTGGGCGAATCGCGATGGCATTTGAAGCCGCCGCCACAGTGCAATTAGCCGCATCAATAGAAGCGTGCACAAGAATTCCTCCGCTACAGCAATCTGAGCCGCCATATCCAACAACTCTGGATCCGCACCCCTGTGATGTAAAGCAGAGTGTAAAGCACCCGCCCAGGTCACAATGGCCTTAGCCACCCACATGGAGGCAAAGGAGGGAGACAGATTATCCTGAAGCCTCGAACACCGATCTGGACAATTGTTCCAGCTGACGGTCAGTGGAGTCCTTGATAGACGCACTATCAGGAAAAGAAAGAAGGGTCCTAGATGCCAAATAGGACACCGGGAGATCCACCTGCGGGAAATCTGACCAAGCGTGTGCCACCGCTGGCAAAAAGGGGTAACGAGCCTCAATCACTTTACGATTACCAAACAGTTTATCCGGCTGGGACCAATGTTTCTGTAGAACTTCCTGAATCTCAGGATGATCCGAGAACACCTTCTGAGGCCTTTTGGGCCTCTAGAAAGAGATCACATGGTCCAAGGAGGCGACCGGAGCCGGGTCAGCCACTGACAAGTCTTGATTAACGGCCGACACCAGGTCGTCCACCATGGCAAGAATAACAGAGGAAGCGGACTCGAGCGGATCACCCAGATCCGCCTCCACATCTGAATCACAAAGCTCGCCAGACGAGCGTGATTCACGGGAACTACTCTGTGCAGAGGAAGTCTGGGATCCCTGAGACGGAGCCGTGGGAGATCCCCCTGCGGAGTCTCTTCCTACCAGAAGTATGGAAGGAAGGAGGAGTACGAGAGAGCGCGTCTCCTCCTGACTGGAACAGTTGTCCGAAGAACTCGGCTGGTCTGACGTGCTGGACGAAAGACTGGCCTGCACAACCCGGATCAGTGTCTCAGAGTTGCTGTATGGATTGGCTTACAGACTGCGACAATGCAACCGCCCATTGCCTGCTCGGAGACAGGGGCACAGGGCTGAGAGGAATTAGAGGCACAGGCCTGGCAGCGCAGCCTTGCACGCAGTGCAAAAGGCATAGTACACATTAAAGGCCTTTGGTGCTCTCTTGCCCGTCTTGTCCGACATCATCCCTGCTATACATAGAGGTATACACTGCTGAGTGCCAACAGACAGACAATGCTGCAGCAGAATGAAACTATTCACTGCTGAGCACACAATATACAGCATAGGGCTACAGCAGGATAAAAACCACTGCTGAGCCCTGTCACCTGGAAGCGCAGAGCTGCCCAGACTCCTGTGTCCACCTGCAGAGCTCTGACTGTACTGTAATGAAGTCCCTCTCTGAAGATGGCGCCAGAAACTGCCTGGGAGCAGGAAACACTAGGCCACGCCCCCCCAGTGATGCCCAGAGCGGACCCGAGCGATTGGTTGATGGGCCGGCCGGAGGCGTTCCCGGCCGCATCATCACTAGTGGCGGGGAAACAACTTACAGGCCCGAAGCCGGGGCCTAAATTAATACACCAAGCCGCCGGCCGAGAGGGGGGCCGGCGCAGAGTGCAGCGAAGGAGATGGAGCGTGCTCAGGAGAGCGCAGGGGGACACAGGAGGACAGCACAGCTCCTACCTCATGACGGTTCCCCACCCTGGAGCCCATAAGGGGCAGGGGAACAGACCTCCATCCCAGCGCAGCTCCATCTTCCGTGCTGCTGAGGCCAGAGGCCCAGGGGATATCTCCTGCAACCCAGATTCCCAACTGTGGGGTCTGGGGAGGGATGCTGCAGGAGCTGGCCGGGGCCTGAGGAGGGACAGTGCAGCGGTCTGAATGCAACTTGATGATAGAAACAAACAGTGTCTTGCCTCCTAAGACACTAAGCAAAAAACTGGCTGAACTGTGCCAGTCAGGGGGTTACATACTGCTGGGAGGAGCCACTGTGCTTTTTCATTTGCTTAGTGTCGCCTGCTAGTGGCAGAATAGTATAACCCATCATCCTGTGTCCCCCAATGAGGCGAAGGAGAAAAGGTCTAGAATTTTTACTCTTAATGACAATACAAGTCTGACTGTAAGAGAAATCACTTCCACCATTTGTATTGGAAAATCTACCATTTCAAGAATAATTCGCACACACAATGAAACTGGATCATTTTCTCCAAAACGAAAAGGGAAATGAGGAAGAAAAACGACACCAATAAAACACTTATTAGCAATAGTAAAACTAATGCAAGAAAAACAAGTAAAGACTTGCTTTGTCCCAATTAATTTGCACAGCACTGTAGAAGAGGCAAAAAAAAAAATCCAGTTTCCAAGCCATGTGCGTCACCCCTGACAGAGGTCTTCAACTGGACAATGCCATCTGGGGACCCCTACTCCCTCCAAGCAGCTATCCAACATGGCATGAACCACCCTGCCTGTCTGACTCAGTCCTTTATTGAGAAGATTCGTTTTGTGGATAACATGGCCCAGGACTGGTTGGCATTCTTACAGGATAAGTGGTTTGGCTTCGTAGTGAAGCCCATCTTCCCAAAAGATTGCACACCATCTTTGTCGGGGAGATCACTTTCATGAAGGTGTGGGGCAGCAAAGGGTGGTTCGCGGTTGGCGTATGTCGGGATGCCACCGCCAACTTATTTGTGAAGTAACAGGAGGAGGCCGATCGGAAGAGAATGTGGCGCCGGGTAGATGACAGACCTCTCAGCCAGCTGCACCCAAACCCATAGGGCATGTCGATGTGCCACAAGTTGCTCCTTTTTTCTCTATCGGGTGTGGTCGTCCCCTAGTTCCTCCATCGATTTTTTTCCCAGCGGTGGCCACGTTGGAGTGTGCTGGGGAGCAGCAGGTGGTGGGGAAGAATGCCCCGGCAGGCATAGCCCCTGCAACCCCTCCCTTCCCGCCTCCAGGGCTGTCCAACTACAGTTCTCAAGGGCCACAAACAGTGTATGTTTTCAGGATTTCCTTAGCATTGCATAAATTGCTGGATTTTTCACCTGTGTATGTGATGAAATTAGCACCTTTGTAATGCTAAAGAAATCCTGAAAACTTCCACTGTTTTCAGACTTTGAGGACTGTAGTTGGCTATCATTACCCTAGACGTCTCTGTGGAAGGGGGCAAGAAACCCTTGAGCCCTTTCACCACAACTGCGGCTCTCCCTAGACGCTCTTAGGCCCTGTGCCAATGGTGCATTATTTGATGTATTTTTTTTTTTTTTTTAAACAGACAGACTCTGCAACAAAATCTATATGTCTATTCTGAGATCAGCAAAGTCTGACAGGTACTGTGTTCATGTTGCTTTTTTTTCCATCCACATGTGGTTCAGATTTTGTTTTCTGCCCCAAAAACTGCTCAAAATCTGCAAGGAAAAAAAAATCATTGGCACAGCACTTCTGAACTCTCAGACTTTGCTGGTTTAAGGACAAACAGGCAGATTCCCAAAATCTGCTTCAAAACAAGCAAACAACATTCCATGGGAAAGGGGCCTTATAACAATATGGTGAGGTTACTTTCACAGAAAGTATCCCCCATATGCTTTGAGAGCAGGCACGTGTGAGAGTGGGACAAGCGGTGCCATCACAAATATTACTGCACTTCAGACTCAAGGGGTCACTCAGGGGCTATCCCGCAAGTTTGAACTGCACTCTGACAACACCGGTCCTCACATGCTCTGACTCTCGATACCAGCGACATGTATCTGTTAAGTCTTGCGTGATATCGCAGCTAGTGTTAGAAGCGCTGACACCACTGAGGTTATCTCAGGTCACACAGCAGGTTTCCATGCTGCGCAATGCCTGCTGTGTAACCTGAGACAACCTAAGGGAAGTAAGTGAATGAAGATGTGTGAGGTTCAATGAGCAGGCCAGGTGGCATGACAAGTTTGACATCGGCACTGAAGACTGCTCATACTGTAGGAAGCTAATGTCTGTGCCAAAACAGTAGGGATCCACTGTAAAAACTAAAAACTGAGCTGTGTTTGGCAGCTTTTCGGACCCTTTTTTTCGTTAACGATTTTTATTCAGTAATATAAAAACTATACATGAGAACATAGTATTACAATCAATCAATCAAGAAAGATACACCTGAGAGATGAGAATAGACGATTGTCAGCAAAGATGTATCTAAAGAATATGCTCTGATCTCAAGAAAAAAAATAAATAAAGTTGCAGGAACATAACCCTACTTATCTAGTTATGTAATGTGGTATATCAAAAATCCTCTACGCGACGAGGACAAAGCGTAACGTCAACAATATAACACGAAATTTACTTTAAGTCAAGTAGGAGAGGATAGGTTGTACCGTCCTAGAGAAATGAATAGGTAGAATAGAGTGAAAGAAAAGAAGAAAAAGAACTAAGAATAGAGGGAAGAGGAGAAAGGAAAGAAAAGAGAGAGGGGAACGGGGAAAAAGGATGAAGCGGTAGATATGTTCTGGTCCCTGGGTTTCCCCTTTGCAGTCGAAAACTGCCGGACCAATCAGATCAAGTGAATAACATCTGGAATTCGGGTGAGTCACGGAACATATTCCATTCTATCCATTTTAAAAATTGAACTTTTCCATGGATCCAGTGCTTTCGGCGGCAAGCTCCTCCATCTAGTATGTAGTATTCATCTCTGAGTACCACTCAAGAATAGTGGGCTGCTCAGAGGCGTTGCAGAGCCGCGGAATGACGGTGCGTGCTGCCGAAATACAAAAGCAGAGAATATCTTTCTTGATGTGGCTAATAGATCCTGGAAAGACGGATAAAAGGGCAATTTCGGGTGAGCCCACAACATGAATGCCCATGATTAGGGAATAGTTACGACAAACTCTATCCCAAAAAACTTTACAGTCCCACCATTTCTGTAACGTGCTACCTACTTCCAAATCACACCGCCAGCACTCATTCGATAGTGAAGAGATCTTGTGAAGTCGGTTAGGCAGAGGTACCATCTGGTCAGCACTTTATAATTTCTTTCTTTTGATGAACATGGAATTGCCATCATGTGTGTACTCGGGAAACTCTTCTTCCAATTAGTAGTGGTAAGCTCTCTGCCCAGATCCTCCTCCCAAGTCAGCTGGAAGTTTCCCTCCTATTCTCTCCGACAAAATTATACAATATACCTCTGAAATGGCATGGGTTTGAGGAGAGTCTTTTTTTAAATATTTGGGCCCCTTTTAAGGTGTTTTCTAGGCCCTTGATTTTGCCTCCCATTGATTTGAATAAGGGATTCGGATGTTCGGCGAACCAAACCAAATTCGAACTTCCAAAGGTTTGCTTATGCTTAATGGTGATGGGATTTTTTCTATAACTTTCACTGGGTTTAGCAACAGAAAAATAAAAAATAATGTATATATGATAAGTGAAACCAAGGATATTTTCTTTTGAACTATTCTTTTGTACATTTATTTCAAATTAAATGGAGATCCTCTCATGCTTGGCAAAACCACTGGCACTGGAGGAGAGGCTCTGCCTGTTTGAAGCCTGTGGGTTTTCTCTACTTGAGGGGCGGATCCTTTCTCGCTGTCTGGCTGATGGAAATTCAATTTACTCGTAATTATTTTTAGTGCACAAATCTCGAGATCCATGATTACCATGGTGGCTAAGCTGTTTGCACTATCTATCCAGCATTTGGTTCAAATCCTAGCAGGAACCACATCTTCAAGGAGTTTGTTCTCTGTTTGTAGTGAGCGAAGAAATCGATTCAAACACATACTGAAAGGGAATATTAAGCTGTGCGCTCTGAGGACAGTGATTACATCAGTAATGTGTAGGCACTAAGTAAGCTGAATTTATTAATTTTACCCTTTTGAGATGAGTAATTTAGGAAATATACAGTAGCAGTGTAAGGTTGGCAAAAGCACAAATTGAATGGAAGTGGGTGATAGAGGATTGCATATTACTTTATTAAAGTAGCAGAACTCAATACAAAAAACCTGGGTTTTTACATTGTTTTTTCCTCATGTTACATGTTGACCCTAAAAAGACAAAGTAATTCAAACAAGCTAAATGTACCGACAAACATAGAAAACTAAACATGACAAATTAAAATGTACTGACATTCATGTAAGTGTTTTGTGCGTACTATCATTTAACGCAATCTATAGATTCATTTTTTAAATTGTTATGATAAACAGCACTGAACATATCTCTCATTGTAGTGCACACAATTATGCTTCAAACAAAAAAGATTACCGGGCACAACTGACCACACTTTTCAGCCTAATCAGGTTACACTGACCACCGATGTTGCTCAGCCAAATATAGTCCAGCAAACATCATAAATTCTAGAAAAAAAGCGGCACTCACTGGTTTATTTATGCTCTTTTTATTCACCTATTCCAAATGCGCAACATACGCAAGGAGGGGGTGGAGGGGTGGACGACAGCACCGTTTTGCAGTGATTCTGCTGACCCGTAGAAGCGGAATCACCACGAAACGGTGCTTTCATCCACCCCTCCACCCCCTCCTTGCGTATGTTGCCCACTTGTAATAGGTGAATAAAAAGAGCATAAAGAAACCGGTGAGTGCCGCTTTTTTCTTTAATTTATGACAATTATGCTTCAGACACATTGTGTAGTTCAAATAGGACATTAAACTTGTGATTAAAAAAATATTAAAGGGAATGAGCAAAGGCAAAAAGTAATTGATCCTGGCGGAATGTATTTTGTTATCAAGTCACTTGCATGTTCCATGGGAACAAGTGCCTTCTGATGTTACCGATTTCAATGCTTAGCTTGTTCTTTCTACACACATGGCAATGCCCATGCCACCACCAATACACAGAGCAGCAACTCCTTTCTTCCCACCAGTTCTCTCTAAGGCATAAAGAAGAGTGACCAAAATACGACAGCCAGACATTCCAAGAGGGTGACCAAGTGCAATAGCTCCTCCATGTATGTTTACCTATAGAACAACAACATGGAAATGTATAGGGTTAACCAAAAATTCTATAGTGCCCTGCATATTAAAATAGTAATTATGCTCAAATTGTATCTAAATAGTAAATGTTCATCTAAATCACGTTCCTTCAAGATGTGTAGATTTACATAGGTGAAATATGTAGGATAAGAGCTTATGCTACTAGAAATCTGTTAATACTAGCGGTAGTTTACAAATTCAGATTTCCATGTAATAAAATTGTTTGTAGTACTGTAGGAGTCTGAGCACTATTAAGCGCTTTCATTGTATATACCAGCCGTAATCAGAGTTCCTCATTGATTACATTTCCAATTGTACTTCATTGTGTTTACTGGAAAATTACCTTATTGGGATTCAGCTTAAGCTCTTTAACAACTGCTATCGCTTGTGCCGCAAAAGCTTCATTTATTTCAAATACATCCACATCATCCAGGCTCCATCCTGCTTTTTCGATCTGCAAGAAAAATACACCAAGCACAATTCTATGTGATGCATTGATAGTTATTTATAAACTAGCTGGGTGCCCGATGCACATGCATCGGGATTCTAGAAGAGCGAGTCTCTGACTCGCAATGGCCGCTTCGCGGCCAATGCTTCGCGCTGCTAAGGCGACTCGCCATGCCCGCTGCGCGGGCATAGCGAGTCGCCTTAGAACTGCTCGCAATAGCCGCTGCGCGGCCAATGCTTCGGGCGTATCCACATGACCACGCTGACTCACAGCGCGAGCGGTCTCAGAAGGGGCAAAAAACCCATTCGCAATTATATAATAGAAGTTTATAATCCAGCTCATCCGTTTCTTTTCTGCTCCAGAGAATTCCCAAAACATCCAGAAAAAAAAAAACTTTAAGGTCCGGCACCAAAAGTTCTTAATGCCAAAAAAATGTCTATTGATTTACAGCATAAAAAGCATGGAAAATCGAGGCTATAGTATAGTCCGATTAGATAAAAGCTATCCCAGGCACTGGTATACATGTTTCGAGGCTAAAGTGCCTCTTAGGCGGCCGTCACACGTATCTATATCGTGAGCGATATTGTTAGCAATCACGTGCACGCGCGATCGCTAACAATATCGCTCACATCGCTGGTGAGATGTCACACAGACAGACTCACCAGCGATGTGGACCAGCGAAATCGCTGGTAACTATGGTACACATCGGGTTACTAGGCGCCGCGCGACGCTTAGTAACCCGACGTTTACCATAGATACCATCTCCCAGCATAGGCTCTGCCGCTGGGAGATCGTTCATCGTGGTGTCACACACCACGATGAAGCAGATTGAACAAGCGATGATCTCTAGATATGAGCTCCGGCTCTCATATCTGCGATGTCACGATCAAGCGATTTTACATTGTAAAATCGCTTGATTGCACGCAGCGATGCACAAACGATATCGCTTAAGCGATCAAAAAGGAGATCGCTTAAACGATATCGTGCATTAAATTGAACCGTGTGACGGCCGCCTTAGTCATAACCAGTTATGACTAAAGGCCCAGTTGCACACCCAGATAATTGTGCAGAGATTGTTCGCAGATCTCTGGTTGCAGTGAAATCATGGACACATTGCTCTATTTGTACACAGCCACAAAATGGAACAATGTGATCATTATTTCACTTAACCAGAGATCTGCGAACAATCTCTGCAATATTATCTGTGTGTGTAATTGGGCCTTTAGAGGCACTTTAGCCTTGAAACATTTACCTCTCCGCCGGCTTGTTTGTGCTATCCGGAGCTGAGAGAAGGCCATGTACCGATGTGACAAAACCTGGCATGACATCATTGGAGCTGATTGGCCGCTCGCAGTCATGTGATATGCGCGTCACATATCACATGACCGCGAGCTGCCAATCAGCGCCCATGATATCATGCCAAGTCTTGTCACATCAGTACATGGCCTTAGCTCAGCTCCGGATAGCCAGGGCTGTGGAGTCGGTAAATCAAACCACCGACTCCAACTCCGACTCCGACTCCTGAATTTCCCTGGCTCCGACTCCGACTCCAACTCCTCCTTCAGTCATGGCTCGTTTTTAAGTGATAAAATTATTGTAGATCAATGGTAATATTAGGCTTTAACCATTATAATGACATAATAATCAAGATATTTAGATAGAACATAATAATAAATTATAATAATAATATTCAGCACATTCTGAATTGAACTACGATTATATATTTTAGGAGTCGGAGTCGGGACATTTTCTACCGACTCCAACTCCGACTCCACCAAAATGGGCAGCGACTCCGACTCCACAGCCCTGCGGATAGCACATACAAGCCGGCGGAGAGGTAAGTGTTAATTCTTTATTATTTTAAATACCTCTGACTATCTTCATTTTGATTTTGCAGTGTATATTAATACACAGCGAAATCAAATGTGGGCGGTCACACATGTCACAGAGGAGAGGAGGAACCAGGATTCTTCCTCCCTTCTGTGACATCACTACTCCCCCGGGCCCGTAAAAAAGCGTGCTGTCTGAAAAGCACTGCTTCCTTTTTGTGCGGGTGCAAAATGCTGGTAAAAGCGCCCATGCAAAAAAAGCGCTGTATGTGAACATAGCCTTAGTCTTTATTATATGGGAGAAATGACAATACAGTAGCATAATTTTGCAGATCAGTATGATTGGAGCAATACCAAAACTCATATATGGTGAAAAAAAATTGTTTCCAAGACTAAATGTTTTTTTTTCTCTATAGATGCGGCTGTGCAAGAGTTCTTTTTTGCCTGGCAAGCTGTTTTATTGCCATCAGTTATATAGAGAGTTGATGTCTGCAGAAAGTATCCCACAATGCCTTTCCGCCATCTCATCCTTCTTCTCTGCTCGCTTCCTTAAACTCAACATGGACAAAACTGAATTCATAGTCTCCCCCACTTCCCAACCTATCCATTTGCGTCAACGACTGTGCCCTCTCCCCAGTCCCCCAAGCTAAGTGCCTCGGGGTAATCCTTGACTCCTCCCTATCCTTCAAGCCCCACATCGAGGCCCTCACCACATCCCTCCGGCTCCAGCTCAAGAACATCTCACGGATCCGCTCCTTCCTCACCCACGACACCGTTAAAACACTCATTCATGCGCTTATCTTCCGCCTTGACTACTGCAACCTCCTTCTCAATGGCCTCCCGGCTAACTCCCTCATACCTCCCCAGTCTATCCTCAATTCCGCTGCCCGACTAATCTACCTGTCCTCCAGCTACTCCCCTGTCTCCCCCCTCTGCCAAGCCCTTCACTGGCTCCCCGCCTCCAAGAGATCCCAATTCAAAACACTAACCATGGCGTACAAAGCCATACACAACCTGGCCCCACCATACATCTCTGACCTGGTCTCCCGATACCTACCCTCACGCAACCTCCGCTCCTCCCAAGAACTCCTCCTCTGCTCCCCCCCATCACCTCTTCGCACAACAGAGTCCAGGACTTCTCCCGGGCATCTGTCTTACTCTGGAACTCCCTGCCCGAACACGTCAGACACTCTCCTACCCTGAGAAGCTTCAAGTGTCACCTGAAGACTCATCTATTCCAACAAGCCTACAACCTGCCATGAGACCCAGGAGACTGCCCCATACCTGACATTCCCCTATCCTACTGTATCCCAACTCGCCCCTCGTAGACTGTGAGCCCTCGTGGACAGGGTCCCTGCCCCTCCTGTACCTGTACGTCCTGATTGCCTAGCTTTAGTGTACCGTATTTTCCGCACTATAAGGCGCACCTAAAAGACTAAGATTTTCCCAGAAATCATAGGTGCGCCTTATAGTGCAGTGCGCCTTATATACGGATTTTTCCCAGAGTGCTAAGGGGGTGCCATTTGCCTGCAAATATTTGGCACCCCCCAGAAAATAAGGCATACCTTTGTGCCGCCATCCCCCTTTGTCCGGTGCCTGCCTGGCATCGCTGTGCAGGGGCGCGATCACCAGCCGCTGTCCCCGCCATCCATGCTGGTGCCGGTGCCTACCTCGCATCACGTGCGGGGACGCGATCACCAGCCGCCGTCCCCGCCATCCATGCTGGTGCCTGCCTCGCATCACGTGCGGGGACGCGATCACCAGCCGCCGTCCCCGCTGTCCGGTGCCGCCGCTGTTTTGCGCGCGCTCACAGCCCAGGAGCCCAGGAGCCCATCAGCCAATCACAGCTCCGCCCAGGAGCCTTGAGCCAATCCGAGGCCAGCTGACGTCAGCCCATAGCCTCTGATTGGCTGAGGGCTCCAGCGCTGTGATTGGCTGTGGGCTCCAGCGCTGTGATTGGCTGTGGGCTCCAGCGCTGTGATTGGCTGTGGGCTCCAGCGCTGTGATTTGCTGAGGGCTCCAGCGCTGAGAGTGCCTTGCCACACAGTACAGTAAGCAAAAGTACCAGTATAAAAAGTAAAAATCAGTTTGTGTGTGTGTCTGAGTGTGTATGTGTGTGTGTGTGTGTCTGAGTGTGTATGTGTGTGTGTCTGAGTGTGTGTGTGTGTCTGACTGTGTGGGGAGCTGGAGGGTAATGGGAGGCTACACAGGGATACTGGAGGGTGGTGGGGAGCTACAGAGGGATGCTGGAGGGTGATGGGAGGCTACACAGGGATACTGGAGGGTGGTGGGGTGCTACAGAGGGATGCTGGAGGGTGATGGGAGGCTACACAGGGATACTGGAGGGTGGTGGGGTGCTACAGAGGGATGCTGGAGGGTGATGGGAGGCTACAGAGGGATGCTGGAGGGTGATGGGAGGCTACACAGGGATACTGGAGGGTGGTGGGGTGCTACAGAGGGATGCTGGAGGGTGATGGGAGGCTACAGAGGGATGCTGGAGGGTGATGGGAGGCTACACAGGGATACTGGAGGGTGATGGGGTGCTACAGAGGGATGCTGGAGGGTGATGGGAGGCTACACAGGGATACTGGAGGGTGGTGGGGTGCTACAGAGGGATGCTGGAGGGTGATGGGAGGCTACAGAGGGATGCTGGAGGGTGATGGAAGGCTACAGAGGGATGCTCGAGGGTGGTGGGAGGCTACATAGGGATACTGGAGGGTGATGGGAGGCTACAGAGGGATGCTGGAGGGTGATGGGAGGCTACACAGGGATACTGGAGGGTGGTGGGGTGCTACAGAGGGATGTTGGAGGGTGATGGGAGGCTACAGAGGGATGCTGGAGGGTGATGGAAGGCTACAGAGGGATGCTGGAGGGTGGTGGGAGGCTACATAGGGATACTGGAGGGTGATGGGAGGCTACAGAGGGATGCTGGAGGGTGATGGGAGGCTACACAGGGATACTGGAGGGTGGTGGGGTGCTACAGAGGGATGCTGGAGGGTGATGGGAGGCTACAGAGGGATGCTGGAGGGTGATGGAAGGCTACAGAGGGATGCTGGAGGGTGGTGGAGGCTACATAGGGATACTGGAGGGTGATGGGAGGCTACAGAGGGATGCTGGAGGGTGATGGGAGGCTACACAGGGATACTGGAGGGTGATGGGGGGCTACAGAGGGATATTGGAGGATGGGAGGGGGACTACAGAGGTACTGTACATCAAGGTTTTGTTGTCTTTTCACTAAGAAATGTACCGTACCGTAAACTTTTTCACCTGCAATTGGTTGTGTGCACTTGTATACAGAAGCTCTCCTTCTGTTATCTCCACAGCACTACAGAACCTGGTCCCCCGGAGTCCTTGCGGTGCTACATACAGCTCTGTCCACAGGAGCCCCGTGGAATATCTGTGTTTCAGCATATCTACTACCCCAAAAATGCCTCCTGTTAAGAGACATGCTTATGATGCAGATTTTAAGCTTAAAGCTGTACGTCATGCAGAAGAGCATGGAAATAGAGCAGCTGCGAGAGAATTCAACATTAATGAATCTATGGTGCGTAAGTGGAGGAAACAAGAAGATGCCCTACGCCAGGTAAAGAAGACCAAACTGAGTTTCAGAGGAAACAAAGCAAGATGGCCACATTTGGAGGACAAAATAGAAGAGTGGGTTATCGAACAGAGAAACGCAGCTAGAAGCATCTCCACTGTCTCTATTCGACTCAAAGCCATAGCGTTAGCACGCGACATGGAGATCACCGACTTTCAAGGAGGTCCTTCATGGTGCTTTCGTTTTATGAAAAGACGTAATCTCTCCATCCGCGCCAGAACTACTGTCTGCCAGCAACTGCCAAAGGATTATGAAGAGAAGCTGGCCCTTTTCCGCACCTACTGTATAACCAAAATAAATGAAAAGAATATCCAACCAGAACACATCACTAACATGGATGAGGTCCCCCTCACTTTCGACATCCCTGTAAAACGTACTGTTGAGAAAACAGGGACCAGTACGGTATCTATACGCACTACAGGAAACGAGAAGTCATCTTTCACTGTAGTTCTCGCCTGTCAGGCTAATGGCCATAAACTACCACCCATGGTCATTTTCAAGAGGAAGACTATCCCAAAAGAAAATTTTCCTGCTGGTGTCATCATCAAGGCTAACCCAAAGGGCTGGATGGACGAGGAGATGATGAGTGAGTGGCTGAGGGAGGTCTATGTCAAGAGACCGGATGGCTTTTTTCACAGATCCCCATCCCTATTGGTCTATGACTCTATGCGCGCCCATGTGACCGATAATGTCAAAGCCCAAGTGAAGAAAACTAATTCTGAGCTTGCCGTCATTCCAGGTGGATTAACCAAAGAGCTCCAGCCACTAGATATAGGCGTCAACAGGTCATTTAAAGTTAAATTGCGCGCTGCATGGGAGCAGTGGATGACAGAAGGTGACCACACATTCACCAACACAGGCAGGCAACGCCGGGCGAGCTATGGCACTATGTGCAAGTGGATCGTGGATGCCTGGGAGAAGGTGTCAGTCTCCAGTATCATCCAAGCTTTCAGGAAAGCTGGAATCATCACTGAAGAGCTAAGCATCGGCAACGAGACCGACTCAGATAATGATGAGGGGGACCCGAGCATGCTTGATGCCGAAATCGCACAACTGTTACACTCCGATACTGAAGATGAAGAATTTGATGGATTTTTGCTGGATGAATGAACTGAAAAGTAAATGTACTGGTATTGGCAAGTTGAGAGTTATCGTTAAAAAGTTGAATAAAGTTTGACTTACAGTCTGAGCTTTTTTTTTTTTTATGGTAATATGGTGCGCCTTATAATCTGGTGCGCCTTATATATGGACCAAGACGGCTTAAAAGTCATTTTTTGAGGGTGCGCCTTATAATCCGGTGAGCCTTATAGTGCGAAAAATACGGTACTTGTTCTAGTCTCCCTCATCCTCATGTAAAGCGCCAAGGAGCCTAATGGCGCTATATAAATAAATAAATAATAATAATAATAACAACAACCCCTAAGTATTGTAGATGATGGGTAGCCCATTTGAAACTAAACATGGCGCCAGCGCTGCTGCGTAAAGAATTGACAAGTCAATTCTTTTTACGTCGGCGCTTTCTCCCAGAAAGGCGCGGCGCGAAAATATGCGCTGTCTGAACGGCAAAGTAAATTTTACATTCACTTTGCTGTCAGATAATACGCACCTGCGCATTTTTGAAAACAGCTCGTAAAAAAAGAGCTAAAAAATGAGCAGTGTGTGAACGTAGCCCAATAGTCTACGTAGAGCTGCTAAGGAATGAGTTGATACCCCTGTGGACCTGTTTAATGCAAGGTTGAGATTCCCACCCCACAGGACCAGGGGACCCTCCGAGAACCCAGCAATACATTCCAGGAGGCTAGTCAGAGTGGAAATTTGTCTGACATTAGGGAGGTATACTGAAGCAAAGGTGAAGGTGTGCGATGCTATTTTACCTTTGACCAATACAATCCTACCCATGTCATCTGTGTGCCAGTCTAAAATTCCCAGGGAACTTTGAGTCTGGGGAGTAACTCTGGTATGCTTTGGAGTACCAATGTTTGGATTAGTTTAACTGGTTTGGTGGTACTTGCAGAAAGGCAATCTGAATGTGAGATTTTCACAGGAAATTTGTCAAGATTGCTCTTTTGCCCGGGCTATACAGTCCTCTAACATTAATTGAGCCACATTTTACGTCAATCGAAGTTGTATGGAACAAAATGTATGTCAATTGTAGATCCCGTTGGTGAAGAGTGAACAGGGGAGAAGAAGGAGGCCGGTCGAGGGGGGAACGGTAGATAGAGATTAGCAAGGAAAGAAAAAAAAAAAAGGATCAGAGAGTAACTAGAAAACTAAAAGGGAAAAAGATTAAAGGAGGAGGTGAATTCCTCCAACAGGAGTACCGATAGGTTATTTTCACCCGGGAAAAGTGGGGATCAGAAACCCACTCTGTAAACCCAACAGGGTTCTACTAGTACCTTGGGGAACAAAAAACCATGAGGCCACGCACCACCATACAAAGAATATAATAACAAACACGTTTTAAAAAAACTAGCTCAAAACACAGGAAATGAACACTATTCCAATATAGACATCCCCTCTTCAAGCTATGACCAGAGAGGGGAGGTATCAATCTTTTTAGTTACATGGATGGATACAAAATATGTCTCACTTAGGTCAAAGAAACGTAGTTGTGAATGCAGGCGGAAACATATACATATCAACCTCGGTAGACAGAACCCATATATGCCCTGTCAGATTTTAAAACCTCAAGTAGAGAAAACACAAATAAGTCCATGCTTATATTAAATAAGGACGTTGGATGAAGAGGAGCCTGGCAAGGATATGTTCCGAGCCTTATCCTGGGTGTGGGGGGAACGCATGCCTATTCTCTTCCAATCTCTCTGAGGTAGAGGGACAGGGATGGGCAGTATATTGTAAGAACACACTCGGGGTTCGCCTTTGCCAGGTCAAAGGGCACGTATGTGTCGTGTGTCACTCAGTCCACCAGCAGAGGCTTAGAGGCCACTGGCCCTGGGCCAGAGTTTATTGCAGTGAAAGCAAACAGAAATAAAACAAAACAGCAAACAAAAATCCTTGCCTGTCCGGCACTAACTAAACATAATACAACCTCACTATAGACTGAAGGGCTTCTCCCTTCAGCCAAACCATTGAACCAAAGCTCACTGCTTTCACTCACATGTGTCTCCATGCACAGTCAGGCCTCCTGTGTTCACAGACTGAGAGAGGGGCCCCGCCCGACCTCCCAGACTCCTTTTACCTACCCCAACCGCCTCCCACTAATTCATTAGCAGCCAGGTGATACTGACCAGGTTAGGTTGCATAGGACAGATACCTGGGAGAGATATATCTGCCCTCATCCACTAATCCCACATGACTCTCACATATCCCCCCCCTCTGCTCAGACCACTCCGGCTGAGCAATGGCGCCCACAAAACAGTGCACCCGTGACAGGGCATCAGCATTCCCCATCTGCACCCCTGGGCGATGCTCCACTGTAAAATTGTAGGCCTGCAAGGCAAGGAACCACCTAGTCACCCGACTATTCCGTTCCCTATTCAAGTGCATCCACTTGAGAGGGGCATGGTCGGTGATCAGCCGGAACTTCCTGCCCCCCAAGTAATATTTGAGGGACTCGAGAGCCCACTTAATGGCCAGGCATTCTTTTTCCACAATGGCATACCTCCGTTCGTGTTTATTTAGCTTCCGACTCAGATAAAGGACCGGATGTTCCTCTCCGTCCCTCAGTTGTGACAACACCGCCCCGATACCAGTGTCGGAAGCATCCGTTTGGACTACAAACTCACTAAGAAAATCAGGAGCCACCAACACAGGTTGAGAGCAAAGAGCCAGCTGTAGGGCATGGAAGGCTTCTTCCGCTGCCGTGGTCCATTTGATCATGACAGAATCCTTCCCTTTGGTAAGATCCGTCAGGGGGACCGCAATGGCTGCAAAATTGGGAATAAACCGGCGATAATAGCCTGCAATCCCCAAGAAAGCCCTCACTTGCTTCTTGTTTATTGGTTGTGGCCAGTTCTGAATGGCATGTATCTTGTCCAACTGGGGCTTAATGATTCCCCTCCCGATAACGTAACCCAAATACCGGGCTTCTTCCAGCCCGATATGACATTTCTTGGGGTTGGCCGTGAGACCTGCCTTCCGCAGGTCCTCTATCACAGCTTGCACTTTCTGGAGGTGGGTCTCCCACTCGAGGCTGTAGATGACGATATCATCCAAATAGGCTGCAGCGTACTGCTGATGTGACCTCAGGACCCGGTCCATCAACCTTTGGAATGTCGCCGGTGCCCCATGTAGTCCAAACGGCATATGCACATACTGATATAACCCGTCCGGTGTAGAAAACGCAGTCTTCTCTTTGGCTGCCTCCGTCAGGGGAATCTGCCAGTACCCCTTCGTTAAATCTAAGGTCGTGATATACCGGGCTTTTCCAAGCCGATCTATCAATTCGTCGACCCGTGGCATAGGGTACGCATCAAATTTGGAAACTGCATTCAGTTTCCGGAAGTCATTGCAGAACCGAATGGTGCCGTCTGGTTTAGGGAGTAATACAATTGGGCTCGACCAGGCACTATGCGATTCCTCAATCACTCCTAGCTCTAACATCGACTTCACTTCTCGGGAGACGGCTTCCCGCCGAGCTTCCGGGATACGGTAAGGTTTTACATGTACGGTTACGCCTGGCTCTGTTATAATATCATGCTTAAGGAGCGTAGTCTGTCCCGGTTTCTCAGAAAAGAACTGTTGGTTGTTTAAGAGAAACTGCTTGACGTCTGTCTTTTGCCGCTCCGAAAGAGTCTCCGCAATCTGGACTTCGGGCAGGGTCCGTGTGCGGATCGGAAGGGCCAGTCCCGCTGACAGAGCCGGACGGTCCTTCCAAGGTTTTATCAGATTCACGTGATAAATCTGTTCGGGTTTTCTTTTCCCAGGCTGGTACACTTTGTAGTTTACCTCACCTACCCTTTCCCGAATTTCAAAGGGGCCTTGCCACCTTGCCAGGAACTTACTTTCCACCGTGGGTACCAGGATCAACACCCTATCTCCGGGTGCAAAAGAGCGGACCCTGGCCCCCCTGTCATAAGCCCTCTTCGGCGCCCCTTGAGCCTGCATCATATGCTCTTTCACAATGGGCATAACCGCCGCAATACGATCCTGCATTTGGGTTACATGGTCTATCACACTTTTGAATGGGGTAACCTGTCCCTCCCAGGTTTCTTTCGCGACGTCCAAGAGACCCCGGGGACGTCTGGCATACAGAAGTTCGAAAGGCGAGAATCCGGTGGAAGACTGGGGTACCTCCCGGATGGCAAACAGCAAATATGGGAGCAAGTAGTCCCAGTTCTTCCCATCTTTGTCTATCGCCTTTCGGAGCATCTGTTTCAGGGTTTTGTTGAACCGCTCTACCAGTCCGTCTGTTTGAGGATGATAGACAGAGGTGCGTAGCTGTGATATCTGTAAGAGCCTGCAAAGCTCTTTCATTACCCTCGACATAAAGGGGGTCCCCTGGTCGGTGAGTATCTGTTTCGGGACACCGACCCGACTAAACACATGGACCAGCTCCTTGGCAATGGTCTTGGTGGCCGTGTTACGCAAAGGAATGGCCTCGGGGTAGCGAGTGGCATAATCCAAGATGACAAGGATGTGCTGGTGTCCCCGTGCAGACCTGGGGAGGGGCCCAACCAAATCCATCCCAATCCTCTCGAACGGGATTTCGATGATAGGTAGGGGTACCAAGGGGCTACACAGATGGGGCCTGGGTGCAGTGATTTGGCATTCCGGACACGACTCGCAATACGTGCGAATATCATGGTGCATGCCCGGCCATACAAAACAGTGTAATATCCTTTCGGTAGTTTTTTGGACCCCCAAGTGGCCTCCCATAACGTGTGTGTGTGCCAGGGCCAGCACTCTCTGCCGGTAGGGTTTTGGCACTACCAACCGTTGCACCGTGTCTTCCCCCTTTTTCTCTATCTGATAGAGAAAGTCATTCTCTATGGCCATGTGAGGATATGCCAGCCGAGCAACGGCATCCACCTGTACTCCGTTCACCACCTTGACATTTTTTCTAGCCTGAGACAGGGTAGGATCCCTTATTTGCTCGCTTTGGAAGTCGTCTTTCTGAACTTCCAAGTCCAGCAAACCGGAAGGTGGATGGCTGTCCACCTCCGCCCCTGCCGTGGGTTCCTCGAAATCACCAGCCATGACTGAAAACGGGAACTGAAGGTTGTCCTCAGGGGATTGCTTCCCGGGAGCCCCTGAGGGCCCATCCTCCAGTGGCTCAGGGCCCCTTGGAGTAGGGTCCCCTGTGCCGCTCCCCCGGAGTACCAACTGGTTCTCCCACAACTGCCAGAAGTGGGGAAAATCCCTACCCAGAATGACATCATGCAATAGGGCTGGGACTAGTCCCACTTTATGATACACAGACCCATAGGGAGTAGTAATGCAGGAGACAGTGGTGGGGTACGAGCAGGTGTCCCCATGCACACACGTCACAGAAAACTTATCTGACGGACCAGTCGGGACTGACACCAGACTGGCCTTGACCAGCGTTACCACACTCCCAGAGTCTAACAGCGCCACCACATTCGTGCCATTAACAGACAGGTCACACAGGTGTTTCTCCATATCGCCTTGACCGGCCGCAACACACACCACCCGTGCAACCATAGCCACACGTTTTTCACAGGTCGTGACATCACACTGCATCGGTTCGATAGTTACTGGACAGTTCGCAGCAATGTGGCCCACCTCTTGGCAGCGAAAACACCTCACAGACCCCTTGCTTAGCCCATAGTTCGGTCCCTTAGGCCTCATAGGTCCGGCAGTCCCGTTTTCCTCCCCCCTGTCTTCGAATATTTTCCCCCTCCCCTAGACCCCGATACAGTCTTACCAGATCCCCGTGAGGAGGGGGAGGAGGGAGGACGTGTGGCGTCGTCCATGAGTCCTTCCGCCACGGAATAACGTTCCACTAGATCCACGAGCTGGTCTGCGGTCGTGGGGTTTCCATGACTCACCCATTTTCTCAAGGCGGCCGGTAAGGCTCTCAGGTATTTGTCCAAGACAACTCTTTGGATCATCTCCGGCGCTGTCAACACCTCGGGTTGTAGCCACTTCTTCGTCAGGTGAATGAGGTCGAACATCTGGGATCGGGGTGGTTTATCGGGCTGATAAGTCCATTGGTGCACTCTCTGAGCTCGTACCGCTATCGTCACTCCCAGCCGGGCCAGGATCTCGGCTTTTAGTTTATCGAAATCCTGCGCTGCTTCAGGCTCCAGATCGTAGTACGCCTTTTGGGCCTCACCGGCCAGAAACGGAGCCAGCAAGCCGGCCCAACGTGCTTTCGGCCATTTTTCCCGTTCCGCTGTCCGTTCAAACGTGGTCAGGTAAGCTTCGACATCATCTTCTGTAGTCAGTTTCTGCCAGTACCGACTCACATGAATCTCCCTCTGGGCAGCTTCCGGATTCACCTCTGGTGCGCTCGCAAGGCGCTGCGCCACCTCCTGCAGCAGTTGGCGGTCTCTCGTGGTCATTTCTACCAGTTCCCTCAGCTGGGCTGTCATTAAGCGGTTAGCTTCTTGCTGCACAGCTGTGGATTGTACCAGCGCTTTCACCACGTCTTCCATGTTGACACTTTAACGTGCTGCCCGCATTCTCCACCAATATGTAAGAACACACTCGGGGTTCGCCTTTGCCAGGTCAAAGGGCACGTATGTGTCGTGTGTCACTCAGTCCACCAGCAGAGGCTTAGAGGCCACTGGCCCTGGGCCAGAGTTTATTGCAGTGAAAGCAAACAGAAATAAAACAAAACAGCAAACAAAAATCCTTGCCTGTCCGGCACTAACTAAACATAATACAACCTCACTATAGACTGAAGGGCTTCTCCCTTCAGCCAAACCATTGAACCAAAGCTCACTGCTTTCACTCACATGTGTCTCCATGCACAGTCAGGCCTCCTGTGTTCACAGACTGAGAGAGGGGCCCCGCCCGACCTCCCAGACTCCTTTTACCTACCCCAACCGCCTCCCACTAATTCATTAGCAGCCAGGTGATACTGACCAGGTTAGGTTGCATAGGACAGATACCTGGGAGAGATATATCTGCCCTCATCCACTAATCCCACATGACTCTCACAATATCCAAGAACTTGGACTCCATAATCTAGACAAGAATCATATTTCACTATCTGTAATGCAGTTCTATTTTTAATAAGTATGTCTTAGTGTTTGAATGCAGCTGACTTTTTGTTATTATATATAGTGTTTCAGCATTGCACCAGTACACACTGGAATGGAGTGCCAGAGTTTTTTCTTGTCTAAATTATGGGGTCACACCCTCTGTAGTGCACCTTTCCCCACTAGCCGCAAGGTGCTGTTGTCTCAGTTATCAGCTCTTCTACTCACCCATTCCAAGAGAGGTTTTTAATCCAGAGAGTGGCTGAAACTTATAATACAGGTAATAAAAGTAGGTTATGACCCAGTACAGGGGACACTCCTTGACATGGCTACTGGGCGGTCGTATACATGGCCATATATACTAGCTAAGCATCTCCATTTTTCATATTTTATTAGCTGTAATGCAGTACTATTTACAATAAGCACATCTTAGCGTTTGAGTGAAGCTGACTTTTTGTTATTATGTCCTTATGGAATGAAGTCTCATGTTGGTCTGAAGAATGCTTGTTAAGCTTGGATCCTCAGCAGGGGGTAAAAAAAATCTCATCCTGCTGGCTATCTGATATTGGAGGTATGAGACTTTTCCTTTGACGCTCTGCACCTGGACCATCTGCTCACCAAGATTTCCTGTCTCAGATTCCCACTAGGATGTCAATAACTTCCCAGTCCAGATATAATACAGCTGATTGGCAGAACATGATATATCTCATATTCACAATAATTGGAGAAAAATATATATACTTACAGCTTTTTTAATAGCAGGAATTGGACCAACTCCCATAATGGATGGATCCAAACCAGCTTGAGCGGTGCAGACTATTTGTGCCATCGGTACAAGATTCCTGCGCTGTGCTTCAGATTTCTTCATAAGTATGACTGCTGCAGCTCCATCATTTATACCTGAGAAGACGCCAGGCTTTATTATTATTGATAATTATTGTTGCAGAAATAATAATTCTGAGATACTCTGGGAACACATTATGCATTTCTGACCTTACAGAAATGAGACATAGTCTAGATGTTATATTTTAAAATGTATTTCCTTTATACTCAAAGGGAACTCAAGGGAAATAAAAAATGTTTGTACAGTCCCTTCCTTCATACACAGAAGGTGAGCTGGGGTCACTGCAGTTCTAGTATCTTTACATCACTTATAAATCAACAAAATAGTATCTGCTCCTCAGCCTTCATGTATGGGACGTCATGTCACAAGCTCTGTGCTGCTATGTCCCCGGAGTTCCCCATTAAAGTGTTTCTGATGTATATAATGCTTAAAGTGATAAGTGACCACCAATACGACTTAAAACTGACCTGAGTTATAAGTGAATAGCATTCTCCGACTGGTGAAAAAAAATGCAGCTGCTGTCAGCTGTACATTATAGCCCACAATCTTCTTCATCAGTCATGATTGGTGTTGGCACAGACCATGGCCGTTTAACCCCTTGCACACTGCTGCCAATATTGACGACAGCATTTTGATGTGGTGTGTGACAGAGTGTGGGGCTTCCCCCTTTAACCCTATTGGCATCCTGAGATCACAGTTGTGTGGTGCTGATGGTTACCATTGCAAATCATGGTCAAATAATGGCCTTAGAGTCTGTCATTTATAGGGGCTTGTTCAGAAATTAGCAACATTTAGGAAAGAAAAATGTTTTTACCACCCATCATGACATTTTGCATCAATTCCTAAAAAGCAGCTGAAGGGATAATAAAACTACCTGACAGCAGTGTTAAATATGATGAGGGCGCTGTTTTTAAAATGGTCTCACTTCTGGGAGAGGGCTTCCAATATATAGGTCCCTCAAGGTCACTAAATAAATGAACAGGTCTCTAAAAAAAATAAGTATGTAAATTTCCTTTAAAAAAAATTAGAAATTGCTGCTACATTTTTGAACCTTCTAACATCCTAATAAAATATATGAGCAGTTTACAAATGGTGCTGATGTAATGGTAAAGCAAATTAACTATTGTGTGGTGTGGCAATCTGGATTAAAGAGATAAATCGATCAAAGTTTAAAAATGGCAAAATATTTGTTTTGGTTTATTTCAAATTCAAAAACTTTATGTTAAAAAAAAACAAACAAAAATCAACATTTGTCAAATTTCTGATATCACAGGTCTGCAAAAAAAAAATTTTTCAAGAGCCGTTTTGGTTATTCCACGTAAATCTATGTTTTTTCAGTCCTATAGAAAACCAAGGAGACATGCCAACTATGTACAAGTGCAATAGCTTATAGCACTTGAACATTCTTGGCCTGTCTCCTGGGTTTTATATAGGATTTAATATGGTGTTGGAGGGCCCTTACATTTTAAATGGTATGATCTCATAGGAGTCTATGTTTTTGGGTGCACCAAATCAGAAAATGACCTCCAGTCTGGGTGGAGCTAACCTGCAATTTTAGCGGTCGCACTTCTCGTGAGCTCCTGCAATTTGATCCTGTACAGAGTGTTATCCTGAGCCCTGAGAGGCATGGACGGCTCATTTCATGCCCCAGCAGTGTGCCATACCAAAGCCAAGTGGACAGGGAGGTGAGTGGTGTACAACAGACAGAGATATGAGGAGAGTAAGGCCCGGTCGAGGAGAGGAGCAGGGGACCGAAAATAGTGCCGCACTGTCTTGTATGTCGACTGCGATGCAGCATGCTGAGGAGAGGAAGCGGTAAGCAGCTACTAAGCTGCAGCAATATGCCAGATCACCGGCCCAGAGCTCATCAGGGTGATCCCTGCTCATGATAGACCGCATGGAGCAGGAGAATGCTGAAGTGCAGAAACAAGGATCCCCAGGAGGGGAGGGAGAAAGAAAGTGCTATGGAGGTACAGGCTGAGATGCAGACACTGGGTGAAGCAGCTATATATACACATCTTCACAAACTGCAAGTCCCCCCACCCTCACTGATGTTCTGAATGCTGTGACTCAGGGCAAATCCTCGTTGGCTCTGCTTACAGCTCAAATGAAGGATATTAAGGAGGAACAGGCCAATGTCCGACAGGACTGCAGATCCCAGGCAGATAGAACTTATTTTTCTTATGAAATTCTCAAAAGGTTTTGTGTGTCACATGACCCTTTTCCTATTGAAAAAAATAAAGTTGGATCCAAAAATGGATGACTTCAAAATGGCTGCCATGGTCACCACCCATCTGGAAAAGTTTTCCCACTCCCATATACTAATGTGCCACAAACAGGAAGTTGGTATCACCAACCATTCCCATTTTATTTAGGTGCATCCATATAAAATGGCCCACCCTGTTTCATCGCTCAAATGCGTTTCTTGTAAACATACAACTGCAGTCTGAGAGGACTTTACATAGTCAAGAACTGCCTTCCACTTGTTTGGATCATTCAAACCCCTTACATTCCACGTCAATACTTTAAGAGACTGGGCCATTGTGAAGGACTAGAGGAGAAACTAACTGCATCGTACATTTTTTGTATACCCAACCTGTACATATATCAGTACAAGCAAAAAATCATAATGAAACATCTGAAAAGTAGAAACCTCACTCCCCAACCCAATACCAAAACCAGAATATATCACTGGAAGCTGGGGGTCTCTAGCACCACACTATTCCTGGAGACAAGACCAACTTGCACCAACTTTCTAGCAGGGGGTAAAAGCAGGACCGGTGTCATTACCCGGCATGCTGGTCCTCGACAGCGGAGAGGGCCCAGTGACCATCAGGGACAGGCAACCTTGACAATGAGGGGCCCAACAGGGACACTCAGGCAGCTGAATGCTGCCTCAGAGCTGCCAGTGCACCAGGCCAATTTGCATGCAATGCAAATTAGCCATGTGCTGACTTCTATCTGTGCTTCTTCCTCAGCAGACTGCAGCAGAGTGAGGCATCACCCTGCAACCTCATCACACTGGTGCAGCCATGCAGGCAATGAGGAGGAGTGTGGATGGGAGCCTGGTGTAAGGATGTGGCAGGGACAGCAATTGAGGAGGACAGGGGCTCCAGGGGAGTGGAGTAAAGGTGAGAATAATTTTTTTTTTCTTCTGTGTGCAGCATGATGGGGTATTATGGAAACTGCCGCTGG
This sequence comes from Allobates femoralis, assembly GCA_033576535.1. NCBI lineage: Eukaryota > Metazoa > Chordata > Amphibia > Anura > Aromobatidae > Allobates > Allobates femoralis. Next base: position 463,760,703 of record JARQOC010000001.1, read on the forward strand.
GCTGCATGGTGGTTGTGCTGCTGAACTATGGAGACTGCTGCTATGGAGGCGGCTGCAGGGCTATGGAGTCTGTACAATGGAGGCTGTTGCTGGGCTATGTAGGCTAGGCTATGGAGGCTGTGCTGGGCTATGGAGGCTGTGTTATGAAGGCTGTGCTATATGAGTCATTTGGATCAGACAGGCTTTATGCCTGGGAAATCCACGACTTAATATTAGATGAATACAGGTAGTGATCCAGCTAGGCAGGGCTGAGGAGAGTTCATAGGATTTGGCTTCAATAAATACATGGAAGAATTCTAGTTTACTGTAATAGCACTTCTTGATAGCCTACTTAAAATTTTTTTATTTTTGGACATAAAATGTTTTGCCCTGTCTGCTAATCTGTGTGTTAATGGTGTTCCATAGATACCGGAATCTTCAGGAATTTCAGATACCGGAGACAGACAGGTTTCTATATCTTAGGGTCCAACTTGCATATCGGCGACAGCAAAGGACAGCAAAGGACGAGTAATCTTAGAGAACAGAAAGATATTGTTCTGGATTATCTGTGCATTGAGGGGTGTACTCGGGAGCTAATCTCCACAGTATATGAAGATCTTCTCCATACACTGCTGCTGCGACATCCCATTCAGGCGAGAGACAAATGGGAGAAAGAATTAGGGGTGATAAAGGACGATGTCTGGGAATCTACCCTGGAATATGGTCCGACATGATCATTGAGCGAGCTGGGAAGGTTGTCGCAGTTTTATCTTATTCATAGAGTGTACCGATCTACTGAGTTCTTATTCAAAATTGGTGTGAAAAGTATATGAGAGTGTCTGATATGCATGCATGAAAATGGTGGGATTTTACACATTATGTGGGAATGCCCGAGGTTGCAGGCTTACTGGATGGCTGTTAGTGCTAATAGAAGGATGGTATGCATGTGTGGTACCCAGAACACCGTTGGTATGTGTACTGGGATATGTTGAAGGAATATTTATGGAGTAATGAAAAAATATTGGTTCATCCTACAAAATGACCCTGTACTCTCTCAAACCATCCCTATGCACCCTAGAATTATTTTTAGAAAAGGACGAAATTTGCAGAGTATAATAGCCCCAAGCAGAATAAGAGAATTACATACAGACATGGGTAAGGAACATAATCATAATGATATGTTTGATGAGAAAGGCTGTTATAAATGCGGGTCGGGGAATTGTAAGTGCTGTGCGTCCATTGTTCATGGATGCACCACATTTACCTCAAATACTACAAAAGAAATATTTAATATAAAACATAGATTTAACTGTCGGTCGAAATTTATTATTTATCTTCTGGAATGCCCGTGCAGGCAGCAATATATTGGAAGAACTGTACAGAGTATGCAGGCTAGGTTAAATAAACATAGATTTAACATAAAAAAAAGTTTCCTGTTGCATAGTGTATCAAGGCACTATGCCCAAACGCACGGAAGTGATCCATCTAGCTTGCGATTAGTTATAATAGACCAAATAAATGAGGGAATTCCCGATAGGTTTGATAAACTCTGCAAAAAAGAATCCTACTGGATCTTTAAAATGGGGACTCTTTCCCCTGAAGGGTTAAATTTAACCATAGGTGATTGAATGCTGCTATGATAAAGCTATAGAAGTATATGGTATATGAAAGTATCTGCAATGGAGCATTTTTAATATATTAATACAAATAGGCTTATTTTTTAATCGTGTATTTTTTAATCATGTGTATTTTGTATTGAGTATATTTTTATGTATAGTATTTTTAATTGTTTTATATGATGTTTTAATATTGGATTGTTTTTATTTATAAAGTCATGAAATGGTTAATAGTTTTTACACATCCCCCTCCAACGAGTTGTAGGCTCTTTGTGAATAAAAGGAGGGGGCTAATTAGAGTTCCTCATCCACTTGAGGAAGACGCATTAGTGTCGAAACATGTTGTGGCGAGGACTCACATTTGTCAATATTCAATAAAGACCTAAAGGTAATACTAATCAGTGCAGTGTCCTTGTATAGCGCTCATAATCTAAATACCACCATTTCTGCATTGTTCCTTACTTTATCCTCCCTATGGGGAGTGTGGTGGAAGAGAGCAGCTTTGTACATAAGGACCTGGCTGACACAATAGACACGTGATTGATCACGGGACCCGGAGAAGCGAGCTGGAGCTGGGCGCTCATTCTGGAACAAGGAACCGGCGAGCAAAGGTCTCGGATCCCTTCCTCACCACTGAGCCTACTATCTGGTTGTGCAGAGACGGCACAACCAGACAAGGTGAGTGAGGAATTAATATAACGGAGATTCTGCCTTTAGTAAACAGTGTGGCGCAACCGAATTTTTATTTTATGTTGAAGAAATTGGAGTGAAACCCGCAAAAGATAGCCGTAGCCAGATTGCTGTTCCTAGCCAGGAAACTGATAGCCAGGTGCTGGATCAGGACTGAGCCGCCCTCTAGGGTGGAATACATACAACAAGTGGACTATGTAGTGCGTATGGAAGAGGGCATATATCGGAGGAGGAATACTATGGCGATGTTTGAAAGAATATGGGAACCATGTAGAAGGTACACGTGAAAGAACAAGGTGCAGAGGATGGCACAATTATGGTGGGCTTAAAATTCTCCATTAACTGCTCCCACTGTGGGCCCGGTACTGTTTAACTACTGAGGTTGCATTATAACAGTCGATATTGATGTTTCATAATATGGAAAAAGTGGAAATGGTCATTGGTGCCTGAGGGGGGAGGAGTGTGATGAAGGGGGGGGGAAAGGGATGGTTCATTAACGAAAATTTGAGACTTTGTTACAATGTGTTTGTTTATCAGAGGAATCTGTTTTAATAAAAATGTATCTGCTTTAAAAACATTTTTTTAAAAATACCGAGGGAAATTTTGAAAAACTGGTGCAAATTTGTTCCAAAGAGATCCCTTACTATAGGAGATTTAATCTCCCCAAGTGAATTCCGAGAAAGTGTTCAAAAGCAAAGCAGTCACACATGGTTATCCACAAAGGGTTCCTTCAGATGTGGAGAGAAGCAATGTGGACTATGTAAATTTATGAAAAATAACAAAACAATCACTGGCAATGATGGCCAGATATATCGTCTGAGGACATTTATGAACTGTGGAACTGACCATTGTGTATGTATTATTTTTTGTACTACATGTAAAAAACAATATGTTGGATCCACAAGCCGCAGTCTGAGGAAAAGGTTGTCAGAACATATTTACGATATAAATAATGTCACCACCCGCAGCCCTCTGTAGCCTCAAAACATTTTCTGCTTGTACACAAAAGGGGATACAAGCAGCCTGCGGGTGAGTGCCTTGGAATCAGTTCTCGCTCTCCCATGCGGCGGAGACTGGGTTAAACTGCGCCAAACCACAGAAGCACATTGGATACTAAAACTGAATACCAGACACCCTGCAGGGCTGAATTTGAAACATGAATTAGTATACAGTGCCTTGCGAAAGTATTTGGCCCCCTTGAACCTTTCAACCTTTTGCCACATTTCAGGATTCAAACATAAAGATATAAATTCTAATTTTTTTGGGAAGAATCAACAAGTCAAACACAATCGTGAGGTGGAATGAAAGTTTTTGGATATTTTAAACTTTAACAAATTAAAAACTGAAAAATGGGGCGTGCAATATTATTTGGCCCCTTTACTTTCAGTGCAGCAAACTCACTCCAGAAATTCAGTGAGGATCTCTGAATGGTCCAATGTTGTCCTAAATGACTGGTAAATAGAATCCACCTGTGTGTTATCAAGTCTCTGTATAAATGCATCTGCTGTGTGATAGTCTCAGGGTTCTGTTTCAAGTGCAGAGAGCATCATGAAGACCAAGGAACACACCAGGCAGGTCCGAGATACTCTTGTGGCAAAGTTTAAAGCCAGATTTGGATACAAAAAGATTTCCCAAGTTTTAAACATCTCAAGGAGCACTGTGCAAGTGATCATATTGAAATGGAAGGAGTATCAGACCATTGCCAATCTACCAAGACCCGGCCGTCCCTCTAAACATTTTAATCTCGAACAAGGAGAAGACTGATCACAGATGCAGCCAAAAGGCCCATGATCACTCTGGATGAACTGCAGAGATCTACACCTGAGGTGGGAGAGTCTGTCCATAGGACAACAATCAGTTGTACACTGCACAAGTCTGGCCTTTATGGAAGAGTGGCAAGAAAAAAAGCCATTTCTCAAAGATATCCATAAAATGTCATGTTTGAAGTTTGCCACAAGCCACCTGGGAGACACCAAACATGTGGAATAAGGTGCTCTGGTCAGATGAAACCAAAATCGAACTTTTTGGCCACAATGCAAAACGATATGTTTGGCGTAAAAGCAACACAGCTCATCATCCTTAAAACACCATCGCCGAGGGGGCGTGGCCTGACCATGGCGGCGTGAAGAAGCTCCTACATTGAGCTCTGCAGACCCGGGACTGCAAATCATAGTTATCACCCACCCTCGGCTCCAAAATGTCCAGGAGGAAGAAGGCGGAAGATCCCTATGCAGGCGGGGAGGCAGGAGACTGCACATGGAATCGCTAAAATGTTCAGTGCTGCCGGCGGGAAGACCGCGCGTTCACCAACAATGGCGTCTGGAGCGGTCCAGAAGCAGACGCCGCCGCAGCTACAGCTACCCCTTCAGCAGAGGAGCCCACGGTGCCATGGTGCTGGAAATCAGCACAAGAATAAGCAGCAGACCAGGGAGGAGACGGAGAGGAGATCTGCACTCCTGCAGATGCAGAAGGAGCCTGTGATATCTGGTGATGATGGTGGCGGTGAGTTAGGGGAGCAGGATCCCCATGTGGCGGCTTCCATGATAGTCCCATCCCCCATGGGACCAGGTGGTGCACAGGCAGCCTTGCAGGCAATCAGAAATATGATTGCTGCACTGCCATCAAAACAGGACATAGATAACATTGTGGCACGTATGGAGGCTTCACAGGAGAGAGCATTGTGCACCATTAGAGAGGATATTGACACCCTTAAGCTGAAAGCTACCAGCACTGAGCAGTCCCTGAGCACCAAGGAGGACAGAATTACTGCCCTTGAAAGTGAGGTCTCACGGTCCCATTCATACACGGTTGCCTTCATTATACAATCTGATGACCAACAGGGAACGCCGTAATAATATACGACTAAAGGGGATCCCTGAGTCTGTGACGGTCAATGCACTCCTGGATACAGTCATGAGCATCTTCAATACAGTGCTGCAGCAACCGTCTGACTCAACCTATAAAGTGGACAGGATTCATAGGGTGTCTAGACCTGCGCCCATTGACCCTGCTAACCCGAGAGATGTTCTGTGCAGGTTACATGACTACATGGACAAAGATGCTATCGTACGGGCAGCCTGGTCACATGGGGACATCTCACATGAGGAAGCCAACATACGGCTATACCCGGACGTTTCCAGCCTTACACTATATTTGAGACGACAGCTTCGTCCCCTGCTCATTAAAGTGAAGGAAGCTGGAGCCACGTACAGGTGGGGTCATCCCTTTCATTTGATAATAAGAAAGGATGGGAAGATGTTTTATCTGTAGAAGAGAGAGGAGCTTGATGACCTTTTCGCTTTTCTAAATATTCCACCTATCCCGATTCCTGACTGGCTCTCACTGGAAGGACTCAGGAAATTTACGGGGTTGCGACGTGACCCAATGTACGCTGCAGGAGACACGCGACATAAGAAAAGGGAGAACAGAGGTGGTCCCCGGGTGTCGCCTACATCTGAGCCCTCCAGCGCAAGGCGACAGAGGAGAGGATCTCGCGAGGGGGCGCCGACTTGAAGACCTTTAATGTCTCCCCTATGGAATTGAACGGGACTTACGGGATTTGATCTTCTGGGGATTTACCTAGAACTACTCCAGAGAGGTTGCCTTTTTTCCCTCTGTCTGAGTCGGCTGACCGGGAAGTGAAGAGTAGCTGTTTTAAGCAGCTAATTCTAGTTACAGCCGTCGCTGTCTTGTCTCGGTTTATTTAACTGTTCTTTCTTCTGAGTAGATAAGAGTGTCTATGTCTTTATAGATATGGATAAATGACTATAATATGTTTACTATAAAAAATGTTGAGGTGTGTGGAGTGAGTGGCTGACCAAGGTGCTGTACAGGTGTCCCTGGTCTGCGGACCGCTGTCCTTTGGCCAGTTACATACCCTACGATCCTCTCTGTTTTTTTGTTTTTTTTACTCTGAGAGGGTCGATACGCTGGCTTGTCTGGCGTAGACTAGCATAGTCTCTTTGCTATTTTCCTATAAGTTTTTTTTTTTTTTGTATAACTGTTTTGCTAGCCTTTTCGTTTCCCTCTTTCTACTAACTTCATTATCTAGTACATTTCCTCTCCCCCCCTCCTCCCCTTTTTTTTTTTTCTTTCCCTACTCCCCCCCTCCCTTCTGCCTTGGAGCTTCGGAGGGGTGAAAGTGGTTGCCATGTCACATAGCACCCTATCGGCTATACAAATAGGCACTTTGAACGTGCAGGGTCTACATGAAGCAGGGAAAAGATCTATTTTGTTTAACTATTTGAAAGCTAATAAAATACATGTTGCCTTTTTACAAGAGACCCACATGTGCGTGACTAAGCCTTACAAACTTTCCAGTCATTGGTTCCCTTCGACATACCACAGCTTTTCTACCAAATCCCACTCTTCTGGCACCAGTATCCTGATTTCGAGGTCAATACCGTGGGAATTTATAGACTCCTGCAGTGATGAAGAAGGAAGACTCCTTATGGTCAAAGGTAGGATTGCCTCTAGGGTGTATACGTTCGCCTCGCTATACCTCCCTAACTCGGGTCAGATTCCAATGCTCCTGCAGTTCTTAGAAAAAATTGATGTTTTTACTGAGGGAACGCTGGTCTTAGGGGGAGATTTCAATGTTACACTCGACCCCGACCTTGACACGTCTCGAGGCAGGTCCAGCCTATCTAAGGCTGCTAATAGAAGACTGAACCGGGCGCTCCATAACCACCAATTGTTGGATGCCTGGCGCCTCCTATTCCCTACCTCTAAGGACTTTACCTTCTATTCCCCAATATATGACACATATTCCAGACTTGACTTCTTCCTTTTGAGACATGCTGACCTGACACATCTAAAAGACGCTTCCATTGAGCCGATCTCCTTTTCAGACCATGCATTAGTTAAGGTTTCTCTTATGCTCTCCTCCCCGATTCCAAGACAATGGCAATGGAGGCTAAATGCTTCTCTATTAGAAGACGCGGTAGTGTTAGCGGACGTTTCTAAAACACTTAAGGATTACTTTGACTTGAACAACTCTCCGGATGTGACGCCTGGGGTGGTGTGGCAGGCCCATAAATGTGTAGTGAGAGGCATCCTAATACAACATGGGGCTAGATTAAAGAAAAATAGAGATGCAGAAATCAAGGATCTCACGGCAAAACAGAGACCTTGAAACTAGACACAAGCGTCAGTCCCTTCCTGACCTGAAGAGAGAACTTCTAGACGTTAGAGAAACGCTACGCACGACCTTACTACACAAGGCAAAAGGGGTACTCTCCAGATGCCGCCGCCACTTTTATGAATATGGGAATAAGGTGGGTAGAGCCTTGGCGAGGGCCTCCAAACTCCACAGAGCTGCCACATATGTCTCTGAAATATCTAACCCTGGTACCTCGAAGAGTTCAAAGTTTCCCCGGGATATAGCCGAGGCATTTAAACATTATTACACTACCCTGTACAACCTAGACACGAACAAGTCCTCGTCGGCCTTGACTGCACTTACAACCCGTATAAGAGATTACATCCAATCTTCGACCCTCCCGAAGCTGGCAGACTCGGTAACGCACTCCTTGGAGGCGCCAATTTCAGAACAGGAGATTGAAGACGCTTTGTCGTCAACTAAATCGGGTAAAGCGCCAGGCCCAGATGGGTTCACAGTTAGTTACTATAAAAAAATTAAAAGGGTTCCTTCTGCCATACCTGAAAGATTTCTTTAACGCAATGTCGACGGCTATACCACCGAAAGATGCATTAAGAGCGACCATAGCAGTGATTCACAAACCAGGGAAGGATCCTCTGTTGTGCTCCAGTTACCGCCCGATATCCCTGCTGAATGTGGATATTAAGCTCTTTGCTAAAATTTTGGCGGCGAGACTTTCCCCATTCATACCGAGTATAATTCATCCGGATCAGACAGGATTTGTCATGGGACGAGAGGCCAGAGACAACACCACTAAAGCTATAGACTTAATCTATATGGCCAAGATCTCCAAATCCCCACTGATGTTACGATCTACAGACGCAGAGAAAGCGTTCGACCGCGTACATTGGTCTTTCATTAAGGAGACATTGTCCTACATCGGTTTGGGAGCAAAGATGCTTGGCTGGGTGCTGTCTCTCTACTCTGTCCCTTCGGCAAATGTGCGGGTCAACGGGATCCTTTCTGAGTCATTTGACATTAATAATGGCACGCGTCAAGGATGCCCACTGTCCCCACTAATTTTCATATTGACTCTGGAGCCGTTATTACGTCATATTAGGATGAATGGGGACATTTCTGGCATACAGACAAAATCGGATGTACACAAAATTGCGGCATATGCAGACGATCTCCTGTTTTTTGTGACGAAACCTGAGGTTTCCCTTCCTATCCTCCTGAAGGAATTAGAGACATATCGTACCCTCTCCAATTTTAAAATAAACAGATTGAAATCAGAGGCCCTAAATGTGACACTTCCTACAAACCAAATAGATAGGTTACAAAACGCCTTCACATTTCATTGGTCTCCTAAAGCTCTTCGCTACTTGGGAGTGCAGATTACTCCAGATGTTAGAGATCTGTATAGTGCAAATTTTCCCTCTCTATTAAGGTCAATTAAAGCAGACTGCGAGAGATGGCTAATGTCTACTTTTACATGGACGGGTAGGTGTCAACTGTTTAAAATGACTATCCTTCCTAGGATATTATATTATATACAGACTCTGCCCATCACCATACCGCTATCTTATTTTAAGACAATCGCACAAATGCAGACAAGATTTATCTGGAGTAACACGAGATCTCGTTTAGCGAGATCGATCTTATATAGACGGAAAAGAGATGGTGGAGTGAACCTCCCAAATATTAAATTGTATTACATTGCCAGCCATCTTACGCGAGTAATAGACTGGTGTAGACACGGTGAAAATAAATTATGGGTACAAATTGAGCGAGACTCTACCCCCCTCAGAATTCAGACACTGCCCTGGGTTTCACTTCGGAGAGCAGAGTCACTCTATGATCACCCGACGATTGGGACCACTCTTAAAATTTGTGACCACACTTTGGTTAGAGCTTTAATGATACCACACGGGTCAAGATTAGGTCCAATCCTTAGCCACCCAGACTTTAAACCCAGTGTTGATGACCCTGTGTTCCAACGTTGGATAACGGCGGGTTTGGACAGGATTGAGAGGTGGGGGGGACGGTGAAACTTGGCCAACCCTCGAACAGCTTAACTCGATTACACATCCGACGGCGTTGGGTTTCTGGAGATCCGTACAACTTGCACACTATCTACAGGGGCTTCCCTCTAAGGAGACATATCTACAGTCTAAGACAGTATTTGAAACTTTGTGCTCTACTACTGCTGATAGTAGACACGCACTATCACAGACCTACGCGTGTTTGATCTCTCCCCCGAATCTCCCGATTCCCCATTTCATGCAGCGTTGGGAGGCTGACCTGGGTCTTGAGCTGTCTACAGAGCAGAGATCGGCCATTTTTACATTAGCACATTCTATTTCAATAAGTTCAAGACCGCAGGAAGCTAATTATAAGTTGCTGACAAGATGGTATAGAGTCCCAGTCCATATGCACAGACTCTTTCCTTCTGTGGACCCGAGGTGTTGGAGGTGTGGTGTGGTGTGGCGGACGGTACGCTACTTCACATATTCTGGGAGTGCGGAAAACTCCAATCATTCTGGTCCAAGGTGACGGGGATCATACGGACGGTTACGGAATATGCTGATGATCTAGGCCCAGGTCTCTTCATGTTACATCACTGTAGGATTCCCCCGCATAAATATAAACACTTGTTGATGCGATTCCTAGTTATGGCAGCGAGATCATGCATCCCGATACTTTGGAAAAAAAGAGACGTGTCCTACTGTTGCTATGTGGATTGAGAAGGTGAACGACCTTATGCATCTTGAGTACTTGACCTCCTCTGTGCACGATACTTATGAGAAATTTAGGAATACATGGTTTAGCTGGATGAGGTTCCAACAATCGGATATATACAAAACTCACAGAGATTGCTAAGGGGTTGGTCCCTACTGGTAACAATGGGAAACCTTTACTGGAAAATGTACATTCGTCCTTACGGAGGCTCTGAAGGCTCCCCTCTCCCCTCCCCTCCCACCCCCTTCTCCCCCTTCCCTACCACTTTATCCCCCTTCTCCCCTCCCATCTTCGTCTTAGCTTATTTCTTTCTTTTACTTTCTATTTCTCCCTTTTTCCTTTTTTTGGCTAAGGAGGATTGTATATTGATATATATAACGCTTGTCTTTTTATTTAGAATGACAACCTGATAGGATTGGATATGGTAGACAGGATGTTTTACCGGCCGTAGTTATTTTATTTTATAATTTTATAATAGTTCACGTCACGGACTATTTGATATATTTAATTTTAATATAATTTGCATTTCGAACATTGTTATGAGATCTTTGATGAAGATAATTGTTTATTTTTTGTTCTTAAATTTGTGTACTCATAAAATGAAAAATAAAGAATTATAAAAAAAAACAAAACACCATCGCCACTGTCAAACATGGTGGTGGCAGCGTCATGGTTGGGGCCTGCTTTTCTTGAGCAGGGACAGGGAGGATGGTTAAAATTGATGGGAAGATGGATGGAGCCAAATACAGGATCATTTTGGAAGAAAACCTGTTGGAGTCTGCAAAAGGCCTGAGACTGGGACAGAGATTTATCTTCCAGGAATACAATGATCCCAAATATAAAGCAAAATCTACAATGGAATGGTTAAAAAATAAACGTATCCAGGTGTTAGAATGGCCAAGTCAAAGCCCAGACCTGAATCCAATCAACAATCTGTGGAAAGAGCTGAAAACTGCTGTTCACAAACGCTCTCCATCCAACCTCACTGACCACGAGCGGTTTTGCAAGGAAGAATGGGCAAGAATTTCAGTTTCTCAATGTGCAAAACTGATACAGACAAACCCCAAGTGACTTGCAGCTGTAATCGCAGCAAAAAGTGGCGCTACACAGTATTAACACAAGGGGGCCGAATAATATTGCACGCCCCACTTTTCAGTTTATTTGTTAAAGTTTAAAAAATATACAATAAAACTTGTTCCACTTCATGATTGTGTCCCACTTGTTGATTCTTCACAAAAAAATTAGAATTGATATCTTTACTAAAAATAGGCCCGATGCTATTGCATCGGGAGCGCGGTGAAGTGAACAGATGACGTAGAAATAGCCGCTGAATAGTACAGTCCTCTCTCCAGAAAGTATGCTGTTGTTGCGGGATTTATATGGTGTATATGGAGGCTCAGTGGTTAGCACTGTGTCCTCTGCCTCAGTCCTCTGCCTCAGTCCTCTGCCTCAGTCCTCTGCCTCGTGCCCATGTCCTGTGGCTGTGTCCTATGTCCCTGTCCTCTGGTCTGTCCTGTGCCCCAGTCCTCTGTCTTGGGCCCCTGCCTTCACGTGCCTTCTTCCTCTTGTGCTTTTGGTCACTGCCCCCCATTCCACCTCTCTGCTCTCCCCTCTGTTACAGTGCCCCCCTTCCCTGTGTCTGCTCCCTCCTTCTGTGTCTCTGCCCCTCATTCCCTCCTTCTGAGCTGTGACAGCTCCGTGTCATAGCTAGGAAGAAGTGAAGACTACAGGAGGCGGAGTTCCAGTGATGTGCGGACATGTTTGTGATCACATGACTGTGACATCACCAAAGGTCCTGTCGGATTAGGTGAGCTAACAGGGGGGTGCGTGGGTGTGTGAACGCCGGAGGGGGGTTGCGGGGGTCTGCAAGCACCGGAGAGGGAGTGCGGGGGTCTGCGCGCAGAAGAGGAAGAGGGTGCGGGGGTGTGCGGCCTCGGGAGAGGTAAGGTGGGAGGCATGCAAGGGGGGATAGTGTCTATCCGCGGCTTACTGCACGTGCGTGCGTATCAGGAGGCCGCGGCTGGTGCTCGTAGTGCCGTTAATTGCGGCTCGCGATGGCGCGCAAGAGCGCCATCGCTCGTGGCGCTGTCATCCGCCCGCGGTGCATTCCGGAATAGCAGCACAGTGGCCGGATGCCAGAAACTCGTAATTATATAAAGAGATGTTTGAAGCCTGAAATGTGGCAAAAGGTTGAAAAGTTCAAGGGGGACAAATACTTTCACAAGGCACTGTATCTTTACTGACAAAATTAAATTAATCACCTCCACTCATATAAAATTATTATACATGTATGCCTCGCTATATTGAGTGAGGACTCATCATTATTTTTATATTATACACGATCCTTGTGTGATGTATGTTTGATAGTGATAATCTAATGATCTATTCCCATGGCAGATATTACAGTGCATTAGTTCCTCAATAGTAGAAGATCATGCATACACCATGTTCCAAATTATTACGCATATGTTCTTTTTCTCTGATTTTCCTAAATGGTTGGGTGCATTTGTTGAATTTGCAGCATTTACAGTTGTGGCCAAAAGTATTGACACCCCTGCAATTCTGTCAGATAATACTCAGTTTCTTCCTGAAAATGATTGCAATCACAAATTCTTTGGTATTATTATCCTCATTTAATTTGTCTTCAATGAAAAAACACAAAAGAGAATGAAGCAAAAAGCAAAACATTGATCATTTCACACAAAACTCCAAAAATGGGCCAGACGAAAGTATTGGCACCCTCAGCCTAATACTTGGTTGTACAACCTTTAGCCAAAATAACTGCGATCAACCGCTTCCGGTAACCATCAATGAGTTTCTTATAATGCTTTGCTGGAATTTTAGACCATTCTTCTTTGGCAAACTGCTCCAGGTCCCTGATATTTGAAGGGTGCCTTCTCCAATCTGCCATTTTTAGATCTCTCCACAGGTGTTCTATGGGATTCAGGTCTGGACTTAGAAGTCTCCAGTGCTTTCTCTCAAACTATTTTCTAGTGCTTTTTGAAGTGTGTTTTGGGTCATTGTCCTGCTGGAAGACCCATGATCTCTGAGGGAGACCCAGCTTTCTCACACTGGGCCCTATATTATGCTGCAAAATTTCTTGGTAGTCTTCAGACTTCATAATGCCATGCACACGGTCAAGCACTCCAGTGCCAGAGGCAGCAAAGCAACCCCAAAACATCAGGGAACCTCCGCCATGTTTGACTGTAGGGACCGTGTTCTTTTCTTTGAATGCTTCTTTTTTTTTCTCCTGTAAACTCTATTTTGATGCCTTTGCCCAAAAACCTCTACTTTTGTCTCATCTGACCAGAGAACATTCTTCCAAAACGTTTTAGGCTTTCTCAGTAAGTTTTGGCAAACTCCAGCCTGGCTTTTTTATGTCTCGGGGTAAGAAGTGGGGTCTTCCTGGGTATCCTACCATATAGTCCATTTTCATTCAGACGCCGACGGACAGTACGGGTTGACACTGTTGTACTCTCGGACTGCAGGGCAGCTTGAACTTGTTTGGATGTTAGTAGAGGTTCTTTATCCACCATCCGCACAATCTTGCGTTGAAATCTCTCGTCAATTTTTCTTTGCTGTCCACATCTAGGGAGGTTAGCCACAGTGCCATGGGCTTTAAACTTCTTGATGACACTGCGCATGGTAGACCCAGGAACATTCAGGTCTTTGGAGATGGACTTGTAGCCTTGACATTGCTCTTGCTTCCTCACAATTTGGTTTCTCAAGTCCTCAGACAGTTTTTTGGCCTTCTTTCTTTTCTCCATGCTCAATGTAGTACACACAAGGACACAGGACAGAGTTTGAGTCAACTTTAATCCATGTCACCTGGCTGCAAGTGTGATTTAGTTATTGCCAACACCTGTTAGGTGCCACAGGTAAGTTACAGGTGCTGTTAATTACACAAATTAGAGAAGCATCACATCATTTTTCTAGCAGTGCCAATACTTTTGTCCACCCCCTTTTTTATGTTTGGTGTGGAATTTTATCCAATTTGGCTTTAGGACAATTCTTTTTGTGTTTTTTCATTGAAGACAAATTAAATGAAGATAATAATACCAAAGAATTTGTGATTGCAATCATTTTCAGGAAGAAACTGCGTATTATCTGACAGAATTGCTGGGGTGTCAATACTTTTGGCCACAACTGTATAGTCACATTCACTGAAATAAAAAGCTATTTAACTCCAAAACAACCTAACAGGACAAGTTACATGTTAACATAGGAACCCTTCTTTGATATCACCTTCACAATTTTTGCATCCATTGATATTGTGAGTTTCTGCTTTTATTTCTTTGCATGTCAGAACAGCCTCCCAGAGCAGCTGTTTTGATGTGAACTGCCTCCCACCCTCATAGATCTTTTGCTTGATTATACTCCAAAAGGTTCTCTATAGGGATGAGGTCAGGGGAAGATGGTGGTGACACCATGAGTTTATCTCCTTTTATGCCCATAGCAGCCAAATGACACAGACGTATTCTGCAGCATGAGATGGGTGCATTGTCAAGCATAAAGATGATTTTGCTCCTGAAGGCACATTTTTGCACCATGGCAGAAAGTGCTCAGTCAGAAACTCTATATACTTTGCTTAGGTAATTTTCACACCTTCAGGAACCTTAAAGGGGCCTACCAGCTGTTTCCCAATGATTCCGGCCCAAAACAAGACTCCTCCACCTCCTTGCTGACGTCCACCAACCATCCAGGGTTGCTCGGCACTCATCAGTAAACAAGACTGTTTGAAAATTAGTCTTCATGTATGTCTGGGCCCACTGCAACCTTTTCTGCTTGTGTTTAGGGGTGGCCGAATAGTAGGATTATGCACCACAGTAAGCCTTTAAAGGATCCTACCCCTTGAGGTTCGAGGGACTCCAGAGGCACCAGCAGCTTCAAATTTCTGTTTGTTGGTTTGTAAGGCCTTTTTAGCAGCTGCTCTTAGGCTGAAGGCACACCATGAGTGTGCCTCGCGCAAGTTCAATGCGAGGGAAACTTGCATTGCACTCAGACCAGTGTTGTCCTATCAGGCAGGGCACACTGGTGCATGTCCCCTGCACTGAACTTGCACTGCGAGTCAAATGTGAGTTCAGTCACAGCATGCTGTGACTGAACGCGTATTTGTCATGCAAGGGGCTAATGAAAGTCTATTTGCACGAGTGTTCATTAAAATCACTTCAAACTCTGCGGATGTCAAAGCCACGGGGTTTGAATTTGGCGCTTTGCCGGTACAGTAACCAATCATCTTGCACTGCTTGACAGCAGCTGTGCAAGATGATTAGCCAAAACAGAACTGATGTCAAAAATTAAAAAATCCCGGGGTTTCTCGGCATATTAACCCCATCTGCAGCCTCTGTGCGGCATGTCAGCACAGAGGCTGCAGATGCGGCTAATAAAAGCCAGTGTCTGCAGGGTTAACCTGCTGTTTGTGTGGTGCCAGCATGTGTACAGGGACTATCCACACTCCCTGGACACATGCTGTCATCATCACCCCCTGGCTGTGCAGGGGTTAATACATGTTAAAATCCAAGCTGGCATTTGTGGGCTTTTATTAAATCACTTAAAAAGCCGGCGCCAGTCCTGTACGCAATTTGCATACAGTAGATCAGTCTCCTGTCAGGAGCTGTCCAGGTCCTGTATGCAAATGGCTTACAGTACCAGCCACTATGTTAATGAAATTCACGAGCTGTTCCTGCTGAAACCTCAGCAGGGGACAGCTCCTGGTGCGGAAGTTTAGCAGCTCTTGCTGCTATACAGTTAGGGCCAGAAATATTTGGACAGTGACACAAGTTTTGTTATTTTAGCTGTTTACAAAAACATGTTCAGAAATACAATTATATTATATAATATGGGCTGAAAGTGCACACTCCCAGCTGCAATATGAGAGTTTCTACATCCAAATCGGAGAAAGGGTTTAGGAATCATAGCTCTGTAATGCATAGCCTCCTCTTTTTCAAGGGACCAAAAGTAATTGGACAATGGACTCTAAGGGCTGCAATTAACTCTGAAGGCGTCTCCCTCGTTAACCTGTAATCAATGAAGTAGTTAAAAGGTCAGGGGTGGATTTCAGGTGTGTGGTTTTGCATTTGGAAGCTGTTGCTGTGACCAGACAACATGCAGTCAAAGGAACTCTCAATTGAGGTGAAGCAGAACATCCTGAGGCTGAAAAAAAAGAAAAAATCCATCAGAGAGATAGCAGACATGCTTGGAGTAGCATAATCAACAGTTGGGTACATTCTGAGAAAAAAGGAATTGACTGGTGAGCTTGGGAACTCTAAAAGGCCTGGGCGTCCACGGATGACAACAGTGGTGGATGATCACCGCATACTTTATTTGGTGAAGAAGAACCCGTTCACAACATCAACTGAAGTCCAGAACACTCTCAGTGAAGTAGGTGTATCTGTCTCTAAGTCAACAGTAAAGAGAAGACTCCATGACAGTAAATACAAAGGGTTCACATCTAGATACAAACCATTCATCAATTCCAAAAATAGACAGGCCAGAGTTAAATTTGCTGAAAAACACCTCAAGAAGCCAGCTCAGTTCTGGAAAAGTATTCTATGGACAGATGAGACAAAGATCAACCTGTACCAGAATGATGGGAAGAAAAAAGTTTGGAGAAGAAAGGGAACGGCACATGATCCAAGGCACACCACATCCTCTGTAAAACATGGTGGAGGCAACGTGATGGCATGGGCATGCATGGCTTTCAATGGCACTGGGTCACTTGTGTTTATTGGTGACATAACAGCAGACAAGAGTAGCCGGATGAATTCTGAAGTGTACCGGGATATACTTTCAGCCCAGATTCAGCCAAATGCTGCAAAGTTGATTGGACGGTGCTTCATAGTACAGATGGACAATGACCCCAAGCATACAGCCAAAGCTACCCAGGAGTTCATGAGTGCAAAAAAGTGGAACATTCTGCAATGGCCAAGTCAATCACCAGATCTTAACCCAATTGAGCATGCATTTCACTTGCTCAAATCCAGACTTAAGACGGAAAGACCCACAAACAAGCAAGACCTGAAGGCTGCGGCTGTAAAGGCCTGGCAAAGCATTAAGAAGGAGGAAACCCAGCGTTTGGTGATGTCCATGGGTTCCAGACTTAAGGCAGTGATTGCCTCCAAAGGATTCGCAACAAAATATTGAAAATAAAAATATTTTGTTTGGGTTATGTTTATTTGTCCAATTACTTTTGACCTCTTAAAATGTGGAGTGTTTGTAAAGAAATGTGTACAATTCCTACATTTTCTATCAGATATTTGTGTTCAACCCTTCAAATTAAACGTTACAATCTGCACTTGAATTCTGTTGTAGAGGTTTCATTTCAAATCCAATGTGGTGGCATGCAGAGCCCAACTCGTGAAAATTGTGTTACTGTCCAAATATTTCTGGCCCTAACTGTACTCCAGCAGCCGGCGTCCAGTTCCCGGATCCTCCCGGATCCCGTGCCATGTTAGGGGGCGCCGGATCATGCTGAATCCTCCTGGACCCTCTCGAATACGGGAGGATCCGATGCCCCTTAATATGGGAGTGTATGGTGCCGGACTGGGGAGGATGCGGGAACCGGACACCGGCTGCTGGAGTTTAGCAGCGAGAGCTGCTAAACTTCAGCACGAGGAGCTGTCCGCTGCTGAGGTTTCAGGACCACAGCAGCAGGGACAGCTCCTGAATTTCATTAACATAGCGGCTGGTCTTGTACACAATTTGCGTACAGGACTTGGACAGCTCCTGACAGGAGATGGATCTAATGTACTGTACACAAATTGCATACAGGACCACCAAAGGCTTTTTAAGTGATTTAATAAAAGCCCACAAATGCTGGCTTTGATTTTAACAAAGTATTAACCCCTGCACAGCCAGGGGGTGATGACAGCATGTGTCCATGGAGTGCGGACCAGCCACTCCTGTTTTTGGCTACAAAAACTGCAACAGCACTCGCGTAAAAATATGCAGAAAATACGCCATGTGTGAACGCACCCTTACTCCAGTTTATTTTGCTACTAGTAAAAAGGCCCGATGCTATCGCATCGGGAGTGCAATGAAATGCATATTGGGTAAGTTTTGAGGTGGAAACGGGAGCAGTAGAGACAGAGGAGAACGTCAGCAGCGGGGCGGTGCGTAGGCGGGTAGAGGCTGGGCAGCTGTGGTGAGGCGTGTGACGTGACCGAGAGGGTGGGTGAATGTGGTGTGCATAGAGTAGTGTGAGGTCAAGTGCGGGTCGCGATGGGTCATGTGCGCCATCGCTTGCGCGTTGGCGAAGGCGCATGTGCTGCGGTAGCGAAGGCGTCGCAATAGAGAGGCAAGTGGCGGGTCGCGATGGCGCATGCACGCCATCGCTTGCGCGGAGGGCACGGCGCATGCGCAGTGGTTGCTATGACGCCGCAAGTGAGAGGGAAGGGGCGGGTGGAAATTGCAGTGTGTGGTCGGTAGTGGGAGGTGGGCGGTAATTGCGGGTGAGCGGGAGGATGTGGCGGGGGAGCGGTGGGGGAGCAGTGGAGGAGCGGGAGGATGTGGCGGGGAGCGGGTGAGCGGCGGGCAGTGGTTTGGGTGTGGGGTGTGTGGCGCCAGCATTTTTGCGGTTCCGGCCAGTGTCGTCGGCTCTCGATGGCGCATGCGCGCCATTGCTCGCAGCGCGTGATAGCGGCACAGTGGCTGGAAGCGCAAAACTGGTGATTATGTATATAGATTGCACCTCATAACCTGTGGTGGGACTGAGGCACCTTGAGTCACGGGCATCATAGTGGCCGCATGGTCTGCGGCAATTGGTGGTAGACCACTGGTCAGTGATTTGCTGCAGTGGTCAGGGACGGAAACATGTGAAGATGCGCTGAAAGAGCTGGCTAACTTCTATAGCATGTGTAAGGGATTGTCGGCTCGGTCCCCCAGTGGTGACATGAGTGATATAATGACATTAGACCTGAGGCCAGACTCCTTATAGTAAAGCAGCAGCTCCTTATCCATTACTAATGACAACCAGCTTGTGTACATGTGTGAGAGGTGTGAGCCCTGCCCCTGGTGATGACATGACTGATATGAGAGCACACCTCTCATAGTACATCAGCAGCTCGTCATGTATTAGTGCTGACAGGCAGCCTGTATACATGTGAGGTGTGAGCCCCACCCCCTGGTGATGACAGACTGATTAACTGAATGGTGGTTATAGCTCGTACCTCCTTGTGAGCTAGGGCAATGCAGATGTGAGGCATCCTAGTTAAGATGAAAGCGATCCTGGTGTACATGTGAGTGGTCCCTCTGCAGATGTGAGTGGCCCCTCTGCAGATGTGAGAGGGGTCCCGATGCAGACATGAGCGGTGCCAGTGCGGATGTAAGCAGTCCCTGTGCAGAGCATTGTGTGTGGGATGCTGATAATGGGACAGAGAGAGACCGCGAGAGTGAGGCTAGATCTCGCGGTGTTTGGTGCCAAGAGTGAGGGGATCTGGGGATAGGGGCGGGACGGGCCGTGACGTAATGGATGCAGTGCGCGCGGCTGTGGGAGGGTGGGAATCGCAGTGTGTGCTCGGTAGTGGGAGGTAGGCTGTAATTGCGGGTGAGCGGGAGGATGTGGCGGGGGAGCGGGTGAGCGGCGGGCAGTGGTTTGGGTGTGGGGTGTGTGGCGCCAGGAGTTTTGCGCTTCCGGGCAGTGTCGGCGGCTCGCGATGGCGCATGCGTGCCATCGCTCGCAATGGCGGCACAGTGACCGGAAGCGCAAAACTGGAGATTATGTATAGAGATTACTAAGGATCAAATGATTCGAAACGCGCAAGCCTTTGTACGCTTTTATCTGCACATGAAATCTATTTTTAACTGATATTCTAAATAAAGGCTTTTTTTAAATTTTCCTACAAATAGTATTGCTGGAAAAAAAAATTTTCTTTACAACTACCACTGAGGATTTTCTCCTAAGACGGGGATGAACTAATTCCTAGCACCGATATCATGGAAAGGAGGACTCGACCAGGTGAGCTGAAGATAAACTGTTTACTTTTCATGTTCCTGTACAGTCAGACACATCCATTACACAATACATAACAGGGGCACATATATAAGATTATCTCGAAGTGCAGGAACTTATGTTACATATCCAACCATGGATTATAATTACAATATCTAGTGATTAAAATGTACTTTGGTCGTGGAAAACCCCTTTTTGTTCCTATCATGTTCCTTTTTTTTCTGTACATGTTCTTTTTCCTTTCCTCATCTCAGCCTGAAGTCTTATCCATCTGGAGTCCTTTATATTTTTAGGCTCCATGGATATGTTTGCCAGGCTGCAATAATATGGCTTCTCTTTTGTATATGTAACGATTTAATTGATTGTATAGCCATCTTGTAATGATTTTTTTTTTTTGCAACAAAGTTAGAAAAACCAAACCTTGTAAATGTGAGGATCCTTGTGTCAACAGCTACAAAATAGGCCTATGCTTTCATGGATAACAGAAATAAATTCAGGGTAGTCGGATTCTGCAGTCATGGTAACATCCATCTATCGTCTATTTCTTATTAATATACATATGGCATATTCACCAGAAATGCAAAAATGGATGGGCTCAATCCCAGTTCTAGATATGTGCACATGGATTGTAAAAATCACTGTTTACTTACTTTTATTTCAAGCCTATGCTAAAACATAAACCCACATTTTTATGGAAACGGGACCCAAATTGCAAAGTGTGTATTGGGATTGACAACAAAACTAACCTGAGGCGTTAGCTGGGGTTACAGTACCCGTCCCATCCTTCACAAAATAGGGCTTTAATTTTGCCATTCCCTCTATGCTGCTCCCATGTCGGGGAAACTCATCAGCTGTGACGGTCACAGGGCCTAGAAAGAAAGAAATGGAGAAAATGGTTACATTAGTTATGCTGCAACTACATAATTTTCCAAATAATAGAAACTTGAATACATTAACTAAATTAATATGGTTATGCAGGGCATGTTGGACAGTTAGACATGGAATCACGTAGGCATTATATGATAACTCCTTAGATCAGCACTATTTCTCACTGATTCCTACCTTTCTTGAAGGAACTTCAACAGGCACAATCTCCTTGTCAAAATAACCCTGTGTCTGTGCAGTTTCAGTCCTTCTCTGTGATTCAACTGCCTGCAGGTCCTGCTCCTCTCTGGAGACTTTCCACTGTTTGGCCACATTCTCAGCTAAAAAGAAACATAATTTTTTAAGTTATATTTAGATCAAGCTATAGATAAAGGCCTGATTCAGAAGTGTCATCTTTTTTCATTCATTGGCTCTTTTTTTTTTTTTAGTGTCTAGGATTTTTATTTAGACTGTGTGTCATACATTTTTTTGTTTGAGCAAACAAAAAAAAGTTAAAATAGCACAGCGCAGGCAGACTCTGATCTCCCATTTTTTTTTTTTTTACAAACACACAATTTGGACAAACGCATACACGCCACACGTCTTTCCATGCTCAATAACCGACGTAGAAGCCATCTCTGTACACCTGGTCATGTGCAGTAGCAGATCAGGTGTAGCAGTGGCTATATTGCTACCCCCGGTCACCAATTTAGGAAGAGACATGGTCATGAACTTTATAGGAATTATACCAGGGGTCTGGGAGTAAGACTCTCGGGCAGGAGGGGTTGCAAGGGTGGAAAGGGGGAAAGGGGGAAGAGGGGGAGGGGGGGGAGAGCAAGACCCCCCTGTATAGGCTACACCCACCAACTAACGCTGTACATTCAGAAGATGGGACGGTCTTCATTTGTGGGTATGACGACATTTCCTCCAGTCCACTAGTATCATACAAAGAGGGCTTTCGGCCACCTGTCAACCACGTCTGCATGATATGCATGGCATGACGTGCATGTCACCTCAGACCTGGAGGGGACACACAGTCTACATCTACAATCAGACAATAGCCAACACGTTTGCCATATTACTACGCTGTGGCGCTCAGGGTGTGGGACACCATATTAATTCAGCAAAACACTTGCACGTTCTAGTAGAATTGGGCTCCTGTCTAAAATAAAATATTATATATCATATATATATATATATATATATATATATATATACATATACATACATACACACACATACGTACATACATACACTCACACACATACCTACATACATACCTACATATATATACCCACGCACACATGCACAAACTTTGAAAAACCTATAAGTTGCTTTGTGAAAACAGCATTGACTTGATACAAAGATGGCAACATATTATAATTTTGTTTTCAGGCGAATGTCTCTGCCCACAGTCTAGTGCAGTGATGGCAAACTCCAGGCCTCGAGTGCCACACACAGTCCAGGTTTTCAGGATTTCAATTGCATTTGACAGTTGGCAATCAAATGATTAACTGGCAAACTCTAAGGAAATCCTGAAAACCTGCACTGTGTGCGGCACTCGAGGCCTGGAGTTCGCCATCACTGGTCTAGTGAATGTGTGTGCTATCCTTGAAAAACATGCATAGAACACTACAAGACTAATGGGCGACTTTAGTTGGAGAATAGGTAAAATAGTTTACAATAAAAAAAAAAAAAAAAGTCTTACCAGTTACTCCCATATGATACTTGTAAAATGCATCATTAAGGCCATCACATAGGATAGTATCCTGCAATGACACATCCCCCGCTTTGACACCAGCTCGCATGTGCACTATATGAGGAGCCTGAAAACAAAGTTAAATAAATGAAAACACAGCAATTATAAAGGAGATAGGTTAGTGTGCATATGTAATGTAATTATTAACATGACAGAATGATGAGCCTTTGTGTCATAACTATTTTTTTTACCATGAGTATATTAATACTGTAACCACATATAAGCATGTCGTTATTATTGTTTTAACCCCTAGACGACAGCCTAACGTCTACAGACGTCGGAAAAAAAGGGTACTAAAGCCCAGCCGTACGTCTGTAGACGTCAGGCTAGAAAATGCCCTGTAGCACAGCCCCTGTAGCAAAAATCTCTAGGGTGTCAGCGTACCGATTGTAGCTGAGACCCTAGAGATTAGTAATTAGCTAGTTTTTTACCGGCACCTGTAATGTGATGACCGGTAAGCACCGTTTACCGATCATCACATTGCACAAAGTGAAAGTGCCGGGAAAAATGCTTTCACTTTGATCCGACATGAAAACACATGTCGGAACAAAGTGAAAGCATTAACCCCCTAGCCCACCAGATCGCATATAGATGCCGCCATTCCTGGGGGGCCACTGGTCCCCTCAGTGGCCCCCCAATGTCATCCCCCCTCACCCCTGGTCTCACCCCTGATCTCCCCCTCCTCCATGCGCGGCTCCCCAGCTCCCCCTCTTCCCTGCGCGGCTCCCCCACTGAGTCCCCAGCTCCCCCTCCTCCCTGCGCGGCTCCCCTCCGGTCATCAGAGCCCCCCCTCCTTCCCCAGGTCTTCCCCATGCTGTCCCCTCGATCCCCGACCCCCCCTCCGATCTGCAGCCCCCCCCCCCGTTATGCTCCGCTCCCCCGTTCCCTGCTGCTCACATACTTACCCGTCCTGAAGCGTCGCCGGCCGTCTTCTCTCTGCCTCTGTCCCGGCGCCGCTGCTCTGCGTGCGCCGGAACAGAGGCAGAGTTAACCCCTCAACGACCACACAGGGGTCTTCTGCAGTTAACCCCCTGTGTGGTCACAAGGGTTAGCTGCAGATCATTATCCCTGTGTGAACACAGGGGGTTACTGGATCTGCAGTTAACCCCTTGTTACCACACAGGGATGATGACCTGCAGTTAACCCCTTGTGTGGTCACAACGGGTTAACTGCAGGTCATCATCCCTGTGTGGTCACAAGGGGTTACTGGATCTGCAGTTAACCCCTTGTGACCACACAAGGGGTTAACTTCAGATCATCATCTGAATGAGAATCGTCGCGGGACCTCCCACTGGACTACGTCGGACCTTCCCAATGGACTACGTCGGACCATCCCACTGGACTACGTCGGACTTCACTGTAATAAAGATGGGGTCTAAATATGTGTTTGTGTTTTTTTTCCAATAAAAATATTTTTCTCTGTGTTGTGTTTTCTTTACAATCTATTAGAGATTCCTAATGGTCCGGTCTAATATTGGCCAGACGTTATGAATCTCGGGCTTAGTGCCAGCTGCCAAAAAGCTGGCATTAACCCCTTATTACCCAGTCTGCCACCGCTACACGGCAGCTGGAAGAGCTGGATACAGCGCCAGAAAATGGCGCTTCTATGAATGCGCCATTTTCTGGGGCGGCTGCGGGCTGCAATTCGCAGCGGGGGGGGGGGGGCCCAGAAAGCTTGGGCCTCCCTACGCTGAGGATTCCAGCCCCCAGCTGCCTAGTTGTACCTGGCTGGCCCAAAAATATGGCGAAGCCCACGCCATTTTTTTTTTTTTTAATTATTTCATGAAATATAAAAAAAAAAAAAGGGAGCTTCCCTATATTTTTGGTTTCCAGCCAGGTAAAACTAGGCAGAAGGGGTTGGTGGCAGCCCGTAGCTGCCTGCTGTACCTGGCTGGACCAAAAATATGGCGAAGCTCTACGTCATTTTTTTTTTAAATTTGATAAAGAAATACTAAAAAAAAATGCAGGGGAGGAGACAACCAGGACACGGTGTGTCCGTATCTTGTGCACATGCTCTAAAAGTGAGAAATTGTGTGAAAAAAAGAAAATGTTCATAATGACATTATCAAATTCTGTGAAGTAGCTGTAGATTCCAAATGCTCACTATACCCCTAGATAGAATCCTTGAGGTGTCTAGTTTCCAAAATGGGGTGACTTGTGCGGGAGCTCCAATGTTTAGGCACATAGGGGCTCCCCATATGCGACATGGTGTCCACTAACTATTAGAGCTAATTTTCCATTCAAATTGTTAGCGGACACCATGTCGCATATGGAGAGCCCCTGTGTGCCTAAACATTGGAGCTCCCCAACAAGTGACCCCATTTTGGAAACTAGACCCCCCAAGGAAAAAATCTAGATGCATAGTGAGCACTTTCAACCCCCAAGTGCTTCACAAATTAGTCTGTAAAAAGGAAAAAAAAGAAGATTTTTGTGAAAAAAAGTACTTTTTCATTTTTACGGATCAGTTTGTGAAGCACCTGGGGGTTCAAAGTGCTCACTATGCATCTAATTACGTTCCTTGCGGTGTCTAGTTTCCAAAATGAGGTCACTTGTGGGGAAGCTCCAATATTTAGGCACATAGGAGCTCTCCATACGTGACATGGTGTCCACTAGCAATTGGAATTGTAAGTGGATACCATGTAGTGTATGGCGAGCCCCTGTGTGCCTAAACATTGGAGCTCCCCCACAAGTGACCCCATTTTGGAAACTAGACCCCCCAAGGAACTTATCTAGATGCATAGTGAGCACTTTGAACCCTCAGGTGCTTTACAAATTGATCCGTAAAAATGAAAAAGTACTTTTTTTTTTCACAAAAATTTTCTTTTGTCCTCTATTTTTTTCATTTTCACATGGGCAACAGGATAAAACGCATCCTAAAATTTGTTGGCCAATTTCTCCTGAGTACACCGATACCTCATATGTAGTCATAAACCACTGTTTGGGCGCACCGCAGGGCTCGAAAGAGAAGGAGCGCCATTTGACTTTTTGAATGGTAAATTAGCTCCAAAAGTCAAATCGCGCTCCTTCCCTTCTGAGCCCTGCCGTGCGCCCAAACAGTGGTTTATGACCACATATGAGGTATCGGTGTACTCAGGAGAAATTGCCCAACAAATTTTAGGATGCATTTTATCCTGATGCCCATGTGAAAATGAAAAAAATCGAGGCTAAAAGAACATTTTTGTTGGAAAAATTAAAATGTCCATTTTTTGTTTCCACTTTGCTTTAGTTGCTGTGAAGCACCTGAAGGGTTAATCATTTTCTTGAATGTAGTTTTGAGTAGCTTGAGGGGTGCAGTTTTCGGAATGGTGTCACTTTTGGGTGTTTTCTGTCATGTACACCCCTCAAATGGACTTCAAATGTGATGTGGTCACTAAAAAAATGGTTTTGTAAATTTTGCTGGAAAAATGAAAAATTGCTGATGAACTTTGACCCCTTATAACGTCCTAACCAAAAAATTTTTTTTTCCAAAATTGTGCTGATGTAAAGTAGACATGTGGAAAATGTTATTTATTAACTATTTTGTGTCACATAACGCTCCGGTTCAAC
The DNA here is from genome assembly GCA_033576535.1 of Allobates femoralis. Taxonomy (NCBI): domain Eukaryota; kingdom Metazoa; phylum Chordata; class Amphibia; order Anura; family Aromobatidae; genus Allobates; species Allobates femoralis. The sequence continues at coordinate 463,786,949 of JARQOC010000001.1, forward strand.
AGAATAAAAATGACAAATTTGAAAATTGTCAAATTTTCAAAATTTTATCAATTTTTTTATATTTTCACAAATAAACACAAAAATTATCGACCTAAATTTACCACTAACATGAAGCCCAATATGTCACGAAAAAACAATCTCAGAATCGCTAGGATCCGTTGAAGCGTTCCCGAGTTATAACCTCATAAAGGGACACTGGTCAGAATTGCAAAAAACAGTCTGGTCATTAAGGTTGAAATTGGCTTCGTCACTAAGGGGTTAAATTAGTTTATAACATCTTTTATTTCAGGGTTTTATACATATGAAAAATGCAGCATTTTTTCCAGTACAGAACATGCATAAGCCAACATGTAATTATAAAACATCAGACACAGAACAGGATTGAATAAATGATGGTCTGGGAGACATCAGTCACAAGTGAAGCCGTTCACCTACACCAATTTGGAGACAAGTAGAAAAACAACTTTTGATGGTTGCCAGCAATTGTGAGAGTCCGGTGGCTATAAAAGTCACTTCAATCATACGTACCTTCTACAGAAGAGCAAAGCCTAGACCATATAACCCACAAATGAGCAATAAAAATCTTTACACATTTAATATCTATAGTAATTTACATTTCTCCTTTAAATGTGATCCATAATATTCGTACCTGACTCATGTTCTCCATGCCACCTGCCACCACTATATCAGATTCTCCAGTTAATATAGCTTGAGCTCCAAGGCTAACAGACTTTAGGCCAGACCCACAGATCATTTGGCAACTCCATGCTGGAACAGAGTAGGGTATTCCAGCACCCACGCTGGCTTGACGAGTAGGGTTTTGTCCACTACCTACAAGATATATGAAAAATAAATAATTCAACCAATTAAAGCAATTTTTCATCCCAACTTCGTTGCATTCCTAAGAAGGCTGCTGGTCATTCTTTACTCTCAGATTTTACTAAGTTACAATGACAAGTCAAGTTCACTAATAAAACAGACTAATTCATGCAGCTAAATCATTCAAACTGAACCCGGGCCGCATCAAATGGAATCTCTGCACCTCCATATTATGGGGTATATTTCAGTGTAGAAAAGATGGATTTGTCTTAATACCGGTGCACCATCTCCTGCCACCAGTCAAAGCATTGGGGGTGGTTGTGTCACCTGCGACCAGCCATGCTATGGGGGAGGTGATTGGTGGCATTTATAGACACAAGGTCACACAAGCACGTGTAACGCATAGTGTCAGTATGCAGCCTATTGGTCACGCCCTTATTATTAGATTAGGTGGGCTGCCCTGCACCATGTACATGTGTGGAGCCCACTGGGACGGGGTACTCTGTGCCGGACCGGGGTACTGCTGGGGGATGTCACGGCGGTCCTGGTCCGGACCGTGTCCCGGGCCCGCACAATAAAATGGGGGGTTATTTACAGGGGATTTGTCACTCGTGACGCCACCCACTATATGCGGCCGCCGCTGCTGCAGAACCTCCGGGGATGATGGGATAGCAGCTTGGATGGAATAGTTCCTGTGGGCAGAACTGGGTTCCCCGGGGCAGTGGTAGTAGTAGTTAAAGTCTGTGAGGATAGTTATTGATGCTGCAGGAGACTAGGGGTAGCAGTAGAGATGATGAGAGTAGAGGTAATTGCAGTATATGAGGGCAAGTGGGGCTTCAGTATAAGGATCACACACACTCACGGTTTCTGTTGTTTTCTAAGTCTTTACTTGCAGATGGTATAACACAGTATTGTCCACGGAGTCTGTACCGAGTTGCTCTCACCCTGACCGGGTCCTTGGCTTCCTACTTAAGCGCTGTGTGTGGCCCTGCTGCTGCTTGTAGCTGTACTGCTGGCCCTGTCTCTGCTCACGGGTACCAATATGCTGGGCAACTTGAGTCCTCTGTGTCACTGACCCCTCCGTGTTGCTTTGCTATGGTACAGTGAAGATGGTGGACCTTCACTATGCCGGTGTTTACTGTCCTGTCTGTCTCAGGCACAGCCTCGGATCCGGTATCCGTCTTAAGAGCCTCTCCAGGGTTAAGTTTGGGGTAACTCTTTATCCCGGGTATGTTCCTCTGTTCCTCTGTCTCCTCTCCTCAGACCTCTCAGGACCTCCACTTCTACTAGACTCTGCTCCTGCTCCTGACTAGACTAAACTCTGACTAAAACTGAACTGTCACTCCTGCTCTGTGGTAAACAACTTATCTCCTCCCACTAGTGCAGGTGCCACCTAAACTCCTCCCACTTTCTAGTGTAGTGTTGTGTGGGGAGTAAACCTGTGTTGGTATTTCTGTGGCACATTAACCCTTGGGGTGCCACACATGCATCACACAAATGACAGACGCTCCCCAGAGGGCTCGGCAGGAGTACAGAGGAACCGAATGCTGGAAATCCAGCTCTTCTACATAACCTTGTTGCAACACAGGTTTCTGTGCAGTAGATCGCCACATTGGTGAGCTGACTTAGGCTGCTTTCACATCAGCGGTTTTTTGGTGATCGCAGCAGTTGCGGTGAAAAAAACGCAAGTGCTGCGATTACCACATAACGGCTGCACTTGCGGTTCACTTGCAGCAAGCCCCATACAATGTATATGCGGGCTTGCGGCAGGTGCGGCATCGGCACTTGCGGAAGGTGCGGCCGCACCTGCCGCAAGTGCCGAAAACGCACTTGTCGCAAGCCCCATAGACTTTGTATGGGGCTTGCCGCAAGTGAACCACAAGTGCAGCCGTTAGGCGGTAATCGCGGCAGTAGCAGTTTTTTCACCGCAACTGCAACAATCAGCGAAAACCGCTGATGTGAAAGGGGCCTAAGTTTTCTTTTTTTAGTATTTGTATACTTGATGTACCCCCAGAAATTGTGTGCTGTAGGTTACACTTGTACAATACGAATCTGTAATATGAAAGGGTTAGGAGAACTAATCTTTATTCTGTTTCAGGCTGGAAACGTCTTGATGGAGGCAGTGACCAATTATGTGTAACATCATTGATACACAATCAAATACAAACCTGCAGTTAAAACATGGCCAAATATTACTTCTGAGATCTCATCTGACTTAAGACTGGCCCTCTTCAGAGCCTCCCTGATCACAACTGTACCCAGGGTATGTACAGGTAGTGTTGACAGGGCTCCATTAAATGTACCTATAAATGGAAAACAAAAACATAGTCATTATCAATAATTATACAGATATTCATGACAGTAAAAGGACGTTACAATAATTTACCTAAAACCACATGTCTACTCAAGTTCAGCTAAACACATATAAATCATGTCCAGCTCATAAAGCAAGGCACACCTCAGATTGCATGACTGCAACAAAACATAATGAAACAAAAACCAGGGCTGGAAATAAAATGTAACCATGCAGTAGGTGCTTGTTCACACTGGCCTCATAATAGAAATAACAAAAAGGAGAAAATGAGCAAAAATGTTAAAATAAATAAAGTAAAATGCTATAGTCATTGCAATCTGAGGTGTGGCCTGCTTTATGAGCTGGACATTATTTATATGTGTATAGCTTCCCCTTGCTGGTCTACTCTGTTGGGATCCAGGTCCTGCTACTTCCTTGCAATGTACAAGTCATGGACATATGGTAAGGTTAAAACCTTACCCCATCGGGATGGTCCCTACTTAGCAGTATTAAAGTACTTCAAGTTGGAGACCGTCCCGATGGGGTCTCCTTGTCGCGGTGGGATGGCTTGCGCATATTTTCATCAAAATGTCACCAAGTGACCCATTTATTTTTATGCACTATAGCATTTTACTTTATTTTTTTCCTTGTTGCTACTTTTTCTATTAGAGGCCCATGTGAACATGCACCTTCTGCTTGGTTACCAGTGGCGTAACAACCGCGGTCGCAGGGGTCGCAAGTGCTATATGGAGGGCTGTGAGGCTGCATTATACTATAATGGAGGGCTGTGAGGCTGCATTATACTATAATGGAGAGGCTGTATTATACTATAATGGAGAGGCTGTGAGGCTGCATTATACTATAATGGAGGGCTGTGAGGCTGCATTATACTATAATGGAGGGCTGTGAGGCTGCATTATACTATAATGGAGAGGCTGTATTATACTATAATGGAGAGGCTGTGAGGCTGCATTATACTATAATGGAGGGCTGTGAGGCTGCATTATACTATAATGGAGGGCTGTGAGGCTGCATTATACTATAATGGAGGACTATATATACCAGGATAAGGGCATATTCCAGGAGGAGGACCATATATAGAAGGATGAGGGACATTAATACATAATGAAGGGGAGAGGGATCAATTAGTGAGTCTTTATGGGGATTTAAAACGTTGCATGGGGCCCATACATCTGACCAATGTGGGCACGCGGGGGAAGTGGGGGGGGGGCCCTGGTCCAAATATAGATATGAGATATCGGGGGGGAATAGGGGCCAGCAGCTACGCACGGGAAAGGGTGAAGTCAGTGTCCAGGTCCAGCGATTTATTTTGTTCAATACCTTTTACCTAGTCCCAGGATGGGACATAATCTTTCCCTGGCTGGATAGTAGTCCAATACTCTGCAATGCTTTTGCATTGCAGGGCACTGAATCGCTGAATCAGACACAAGCGGGAGGCATGTCAGGTCTTGCTCAAAGAAGTACCTCACAGGCCACTGTACCTGGGTGACCCCGCAGCCATTATTCGGCACAGAGTCACCATTGAGACGACTGGCACAAAGTGAATGCAATCGCGTTGTGCCAATGGAAGGAAAGAGGGAACCCCTTTGCTCCACAAGCCGATCATCGACAGTAGCATTAGAGAAGTTAAACATCAGTGATCACTGGTCAGTGCTTGGACCAATCATGGGTGTTGAAGCAAGGTATCAGCCATGATACACAGCTGACACCCGCTGATGATTTCACTGGTGCCACATATGAGCTGGCACGATTGTAGTATTGTGCAAGTATGGCTATTTACCATAACTCTGTACATATATGGTGCATGTCACGAAGAGGTCGAAGTTTAAAGTAGATAAACTCACTAAGTACAACCTATATACTAACAGCCCCATGGGAAAGACACTAAACTTTATAATAGAGAATGAAATTTCTTCCAGACACCACATACGGAAGACAAGTTCCCTGGATCAAAGTCCCATCACAGAATCTAGTACCCATAATCTGTAACATGTCTTTCAACAAAGGCATCCAGGCCCTACTTGAACTTTTTCTAAGGAATGAATCATTATCACATTTGGCAGAGACTTGTATAACCTGAGAGTAAAGAATCACTTACAGAGGACCTGTCACCCCCTTCCCCATCCCCATGGACTAGAATCTAAGCCCAGCACTGAATGCAGCATGTCTGCTGCATTCAGGCAAGGGGTCCCCCATGGCTCTGTGGGGCTGCTACCCCGACATATAGGCTTATAAAAACTTACCATTGTTTTCCGTGGAGGCGGCCCTTGTGATTCAGGCTTCTCATCCACGGGGGCATTTCATGCCCCCTGCGCCTCTGTGCCGCCCAGGTCCTCGTGCCAGTCATGAAATCCTCTCTCTGCGTGTCCTTGTGGTGTTGACGCAAGTGCAGAGCGAGGTTGAGGTGCATGCCCTGCCTCCCGCTATGACGTTCTTTCATTTGCCCGCCCTGCTCCATGTTGTGCTATGGAGCAGGGTGGGGAAATGAGAGTATGTCATAGCAGGTGGCGGGGCATGCACCTCAAGCGAGGAGAACATTAAGGAAATGAGGACATGGGCGGCACGGAGGTGCAGGGGGTGTGGAATGCCCCCGTGGACGAGCTGCCTCAAGCACAAGGGCAGCCTCAATGGAAAACAACTAGACTCAAAAGGTACAAATGGCAACGTTTCAGGCACCAACACCTTTAGTCATGCAATGACTGACCAGCTTTGCCTCCTTTTTAAACATCCTGTTCTCATTACATCAATCATTTTATGCATACATGCTAATTCTACTACAAATATAACATCATCATTCAAATACATTATAAATATTGTGCCTTCATATTCTTTTGCTTAATTTCACTCGGATTATGATTCACAACTATTGTATTATTCAAGTGCTTTAAATGAACCTTATCTTATTGGAAGCCTTTCACAAGATTATAAATGTAAAAGACGCTGTACATACTGTTTATATCAACATTATACTGTCAGGAGCCCTCCTCTGTATTGCACCTGCGTTTGTTCCTTGCCTCGTGCCTCCAGCGTCCCGGAAATGGCGCTGTCCCCTGTTGCCTTATGGGTAATTGCACACTGCGCATGCGCGAGTTCTCTATGCGATTGTTGTCATGGTGATGCAGGCTTAGGCTGCGTTCACACATTTGCGTATTTTGCTGCGCTTTTTGCCGCGTTTTTCGGCCACGCAAAAAAGCGCAACAAAATACGCAGGGGCTTTCACACACTGCGCTTTCTTTACCCCAGAAAGCACAGGTGATGTCACAGAGGGGAGGAAGAATCCTGCTTCCTCCTCACCTCTGTGACAGCCCCTTTAGATTTCACAGTGTATTAATATACACTGTGAAATCTAAATTAAACAAAAGCAAGTGTTTGGAAAATAAAAAAAAACCAGAATACTTCACCTGTCCGACGCCTTTTCCTGCTGTCCGGTCTCCGGTTCCAAGTGAGATGTCTTCTGCCAGGACCTGTGGTGACATCAGAGGGGCATTCCCGGCGCTGATTAGCTGCTCGCGGTCATGTGATATGTGCCCGGGAATGCCCCTCTGACGTCACCACAGGTCCTGGCAGAAGACATCTCACTTGGATCCGGACACCGGACAGCGGGAAAAGGCGTCGGAGAGGTAAGTATGTGATTCTTTTTTATTTTTCATTTACTTGCTTTTGTTTAATTTAGATTTCGCAGTGTATATTAATACACTGTGAAATCTAATGGGCGATCACAGCTGTCACAGAGGGGAGGAGGAAGCAGGATTCTTCCTCCCCTCTGTGACATCACAGGGAGAAAAGGCAGGAGCAGCTGCGTAAAGAATTGACATATCAATTCTTTACGCAGCTGCGCTTTCTCCCTGAAAACGCACTGCGTATTTTTGCGCAATGTCTGCACTGCAAAGTGAATTTCACATTCACTTTGCTGGCAGACAAAAGGCACATTGCGTATTTTGAAAAGCGCGCGTAAAAAAGCGCGGCAAAATACGCAATGTGTGAATGCAGCCTAATACTTTGGCGCCATCTTAGGTACTGGCGCTTATGCCCTCACCTCACTGCAGCTTGCTTTATAAGCTATTTGAGGGTATTCTGGCTACACACAGGCGCTACACCTATATAAAGTGCTTGTGCTTATATTTATATTAGAAATTAACTCAATCCTAAATAATTAAAGTGCTACTGTGCTTTTATCATATCATTAATAATAATAGTGTGCAATCTTTTTGTGAATATACACTGCTGAGTCCTACCCTGTTAATGCATATTTCACCCATCTCAATGGGTTGTAATGCCTCTGCGGGCACTGTCAGCTATTAGGCTCTAGAATTACCTCATATGAGCCTAGCTGTGCGTCCCAGGGTCTATGGACCCATATCGTGTGTCTCAAAGTGCTACTGTGCTAGTATCATAATGTTAATTGTGCGCTGTCCTTATGTGGGTGTACACCATTGGGTCCTACCCTGTTTATGCATACATCACCCTTTTAAGGATTCCAATGCCTCTGCGCGTACTGTCAGCTATTAGGCTCTAAGATTACCCTATGCGAGCCTGGCTGTGCATCTCAGGCGTCTATGGACCTTATTGTGTATGTTATCCCCATCCGGACTCTTTTTTTTATAAAACATAGGACTTTTGTGTATTAAAACCTATTTATGAAAAAAGCATACGTGATCATAACAATCCTAAATCACGTCTCTAAAGGTACCGTTGCACAAAGCAATATTGCTTGCAATTTCACTAGCAATTTGTTGACTCATGTGAAATCATGGACACATTGCCGTGCACAAATGGAACAATGTGTCCATGATTTCACTGCAACCAGCAAATTGCCTTTGAAATTGCAAGCAATATTGCTTTTTGTAACGGTACTTTTAGAGACGTGATTGGGTTGACAATATACCCCTCTATGGACTAATGACAACTTAAGTGAATTTTTAAAGGGAACCAACCACCTCAGATCACCCTAATACACAGTTAGTACATGTCCCTGCACCCTAAGGATACCTTTCCAGCACTGTTTTTGTGTAAAATCTTGCATTAGTATAACTCATATAAAGAGTTTATAAACTTACCAGCCTGGTGACTTCTGGGCGTATCCCTCCTTCTGTTATACTTCAGGGCTGTGCATTCATTGCATGGCTGTGCTCCCCCTCCCTCTGTGCAGAGGAGATAACGATCACACCCATCAGGGCAGGGCAGCAGGCACGGAGGGAGGGGGAGCACACATGCAATGCACAGCCCTGAAGTATAACAGAAGGAGGGATACGCCCAGATGTCTCCAGGCTAGTAAGTTTATAAACTCTTTATATGAGTTATACTAATGCAAGATTTTACACAAAAACAGTGCTGGAAAGGTATCCTTAGGGTGCAGGGACATGTACTAACTGTGTATTAGGGTGATCTGAGGTGGTTGGTTCCCTTTAAAATGGGAGAATTGAAAGACTGGACTAATAGAGAGATTTGTTGCTTTTCTCAGGTACTGACGGGCCAAGTCCTTATAACATCTGAGATGCTGCAGGGGGAATTTACGCATAGGTATCAATTTTTACAGGTAAAACATGCATTTACACAACAATGTAAAATAGGTGAGCTGCGTATTCACAAAGACTTTGTCCTAGACGACATTTGTATGGAAGGAATAACGAGAGGAGTTATCTCTACTGTGTATAAAGCTCTGTTGCATACATTCCTATTAAAACATCCAATCACAGCAAGGGGTAAGTGGGAGGAAGATCTGGGCCCTATAGAGGAGGAAAACAGGAATCTATTCTAGAGTATATCCCCAAACTGTCGTTGAGTGAACCGGGAAGGCTGTCTCAGCTGCTCACTATTCAGAGAGCTTATAAGTCCCCAGAGTTTCTCTGGAAAGTGGGTGTGCGCTCTACTTCGGAATGTCCGAGGTGTATGTCGGAGGGGCATGAATTCTACACATGTTGTGGGAATGTCCGAGACTACTGTCCTTTTGGGTTGTATTCTTAATTTTACAGAAGGGAAATATAAATGTACTATCCCGAGGGATCCAGTAGTGTGTGTTGGGATATGTAGAGGAAGTTAAAGTTGAGAATGCGAGTAAAATTGCGATTGCGAGGCTGCTATATGTGTCCAGGAAGTGGACAGCCAAATATTGGAGTGGGACCGAGCCCCACTCCAGACAGGAGTTCATTCAACAGGTGGACTATATTGTACAGCTGGAATAAAGTATCTATTATAGGTGGAAAAATACCAAACTTTATGATAAAATATGGACGCCTTGGCGGGGTGTGGCTTGATGGTACAATGGAGGGGAGTGTAGTGGGGGGAGGAGGACCTGATAGGTTAATATTTTAGGAAGTTGGACTCTTGATATAACAACTACTGACGACGATTTATTGCTACAAGATATAAAGAAATGAGGGGTGATTGCTGTCAAAGGGGGATGGGGGCGGGAAAGAGGAGGGGGTGTTTCTTTCTAAAAAGTGTATATTGATATATACAAATATAATCTGAATCTGGAAAAACTGAATTTAATAAAAATGTATCCGATACAAAAAAAAAGTGAGAGCTTGTCTTAGTTATGGATGTTCATTCAAAAATAGGGATAACCAGGGCACTGTAAGAAAAGCGCAAAAATACTGTACATGTAAAGGTCCTACATAGGACAGTGTGGACACAATCTCGGGCAGTGGTGCTCGCAATATAAAGTTCATAGAACAATCAAATTAACAGAAAAAATATGCGGCACTCACAGTGGCTGAAATCTTCTATTTATTGCATCCAAATACAGGAGAAAACAGTCATATTGCAGACTTGGGGGGAGGGAGTGAGGAGTGCAGCGACACTCCTCACTCCCTCCCCCAAGTCTGCAATATGACTGTTTTCTCCTGTATTTGGATGCAATAAATAGAAGATTTCAGCCACGGTGAGTGCCACATATTTTTTTTGTTAATTTGTTAGTTATGGATGTGCTCCAGGGTCATTCTGTGCCTGCTTATCTCTGTCAGCTGATGTATTTGTCTGATGGCAAAGGTACAGCAGAGCTGAAGGCAGAAGACCCGTGAATTACGTCAGAGCAAGGTTTTTTGTTTTTCTAATTAATCTGGAGTCTCTAAATGTGTGTTTTATTTGTAATAGAAAATGTTCTCTGTGTTGTGTTTTTTTTACTATTTACTAGAAATTCATGATGGCTGGGTCTAACTTGGCCTGACATCATGAATTTCGGGCTTAGTACCAGTTGATAATATAAAGCTGGTATTAACCCCTTCATTACCCAGCGTGCCACCGCTACCAGGGTTGCAGGAAGAGCCGGGTAAAGCGCCTGGAAATTGCGCTATGATGAATGCACCATTTCCAGGGGCAGCTGTGGGTTGCAGTCTTCAGCATCGGGGGCCCACAATGCTTGGGCCTTACCACGCTGATAATCCTAGGCTGCATGGTTTTACCTTGGCAGGCAATCAAAATATGGTGGGAGCCCATGCATTATTTTTTAATAATTTATTTAAATAATTAAAAAAAAAAAAACATTGGACTTCCCTGTAATGTGATCACCAGCCAAGGTAAAGCCAGGCAGCTGGGGGTGCCCACCACCACCTTCCCCCAGTCTGTCCTCTTTGTCGTCCCCCTTCTCCTTTGTTCCCCCCACAGCCTATTAAAGGGGAAAAAAATACCCTCACGTCTCATTCCCAAGGAGCCGCTTTTCCTCTCTTCTGCCATGTCTTTTAAAATGATACCGACATGCACGGTGTGCTGACATCATCAAACCATTCGCGCCTGTGTCAGAGATTAGTGCCCGGCAAGAAGCAGGGGACAGACTCCTGCGTTCCGCTGCAGGATCGCTTCCTGCTGGGCACGCTGCCTATAATAAGGGCAATCTGGCAGAGGGCCCCGGAGCCTGGAGCTCCGAATAGGCCAGATTGCCCTCATTATTTCCCAACCAGTAGGGCCCCACTCCATCCCTGGAGCCTGGTGCAGCTGCACCGGCAATATGTCCGCCCCTGCTCAGCTCTCACCAAGGCTATGGAGTCAGTCAGGAGTCTATGTCCATTTTGGTGGAGTCAGAGGCATACTTTTACAACAAATGGCTGGAAGTTACGCTGCCTGAGTGGCTCAAGTGGTGAGCGTGGTTTGCTATCAGTGGGTGTGGCTCGGAGGTTTCTTCCAAGAACCTAACGAGTGTTCATTTTTAAGTCCACGCGGTCGTGGATGTGATTACAATAGAAGCGAGGGTCATGGGATAAGAACCCTGGATGGGTTGCAAACTTAAAATTTATTAGTGGGTTTGACCAGTTTAGTTGGTAGGAGTGGTGGAGTGGCCATCTGTGCACTATAATGGATCATAAAAGGGGGTGTTTTGCTCTCTTGTACCTCCCGCCTGGGGGTCCTACGCGAAGCCTACCAGGGCCGTGGGGTACTCGGTAATCAGGAAGGTCAGGTCTTTGGAAAATCACGGAGGCGGTGACCCTGGGCATGCAGTAAGGGGGTATTTACAGGGGAAAATTCATGACGTCACCTGTGGTGTTCGGCCAGGGATGGCTGATGCTGCAGATCAGGACCACTGGGGCAAATGGTAGTGCAGCCAGGATGGTATTGCTCCCCACAGGTGAAGTTGGGCCCCAGGGCAGATGGTACAGTCAATTGCAGGGATGGGGCTCTGGCGATGTAGAGGGTCATAGGGCGTGAAAGGAGCAGAAACACACACAGTTTGTGAAGTTCTTTACCTTTTACTTGCTGATCAGGCAAGGTTACCCAGCTGGGTGCTGTGTTCCTCCAAAGTGCAGCCAGGTTAGCTTCAAGGGCTATGCCGAGACACCATTCAAGGGCCTTCCTAGGTTGCTCTCTCCCTGCACTGGATTCTCACCTCATCCGCCCTGCGCCTTCATGAACAGGGTCCCAGGCTGATGGCTGCGGGCCTTGTCAGGTGCCTGCAGTGGCACGTCCCCTGGCCCTAGTTCTAGCCACCATCCTGCAGATTATCTATGGTTTGTGGCCACTGCTCTTGCAGATGCAGTGACCTCCGGTTTTCCCGGTCGGGACCTAGAGTACCCAAACCAGATCAGGGCCAGTCCCTCCGCCCAACTCGGGTCGGGACCGGATTCGGGGCACAAGGGTGGATCCCCCACTCCCGTGTCCCCTAGGACTCTCTATCCTGCGTCCGCTCCAGATGCCTTCCCCTCTCGACGCTCTCCTACCACAGTCTCTAACCTTCTGCTAACCCCTTCTTCTGACCAGAAGATTGGGCCCTCCATAATCAGGGTCAGTCTGAATTCCCTACCCTGGAATTGGGATGGTGTTGAATGCAACTCTGTATCTTGGGTTTGCGACCCCTCTCACCTGGGAATGGTGACATCACACCTGTGAAGTAGGTGCAGCATCACTGTTGTGGCCAGTCCGCAAGGGCGCCACACTTACCCCCAAACCCTGCTTCTATTATAATCACCTCTACGACCACGTGGAAAAGTTAAAGTTTGTTCCCTTGGTGAAATGCCGAGCCACACGCACCAATGGCAAACCATGCCCACCACCTAAACCGCTCATGCCCCTCAACTTCTGTCCGATTGTTGTAAAAGAATGTCAGGGAAATTGAGGGGTTGGAGGTTTGGCTTACTGACTCCACAGCCCCTGCCTCCCACAGGGATGCCATTCCTGAGATATTGACACCCCTATTCCGGCAGGCAACATGACATTGTTGTTACTAGGCCGCTGATTGGCTGCAGTGCAGTGGACACATGACTCCACAATGATGCTGTAGGAAGAGACTATCCGTTTTTAAATGTGAACTTAGGTACTGAATTAACTACTTCTGGGCTGCTCTTAGGCCCTTTTCACATAGGTGGTTTTTTGAAAATGCGGTAGATTCGGCATATTTACCGCATCTCCCGCCTGATGGCCGCACTTGCAGCAGGCCCCTTGCATTGTCTATGGGGCTTGCGGCAAGTGCAGTTTTGTCGGTTGCGGCAGTGAAAAAAAAGCTACTGACCGCGTTTTTTTTCGCAGCCGCAAATGCCGCGACCGGCAAGACCGCACTTGCCACACCTAACCACAAGCCCCATAGACAATGCATGGGGCTTGCAGGATCAGTGCCGCAAGTGCGGCTGTTAGGCGGCAGATGTGGTAAATCTGCAGGATCTGCCGAATTTTCAAAAAAAACGCCAGTGTGAAAGGGGCCTTAGGGGTGGGTGTGTAGGGGTCGTTCTCTCTACAGTGATGTTCTAATATATCACTGAATAGGAGAGTGGATAACAATTGTGCAGCTGCAAAAGCAGAATAAGGCCCATCATACACAGCCTGACTCCACATAGAAAAGGCAGACACAGTTATTGTCATTCCTGCCTTCCCGATTGTTGTATATTGAGCAGTAAACAAGCATTGTGCAATAAGTGACTGGAGGTGCCAACTGCGCTCTGTCCTCCGGACCATGGAATTGTGTGTTTAAATACCCCCTCCTCCCCCCTCTCTCCTGGGGTCTTAGGACCTTATTGGGGACACAATGTGTAAAAGTATGAATATGAATATACACAGAAATAAAAAGGACTTTTTTTAAATGCTGCTGTCAAACCAAATTGCTATCGTTAGCCTCATATCTGCTGGGAATAAAAAAACTCCTGATATATAAAAATTAGATGGGGAACAACTGAGGCACTGGGGTTATGAATAAAAGTGACAACACTTGTCTTGATTATAGCCTTTATTTTTCCACCCATAAACCCAGACCTCCCAAGTGTCCCGGATTTGGCGGGACAGTCCCGGTTTAGTCCGGGCTTCCCGCTGTCCCGTGCGGGACTAGAAGTGTCCCGGTGTCTGGCACTTCACTGATTGCTGCACGGCCCCTCTAGCTGCCGGCCACGCCCCCTCCGGCTGCCGGTCACGCCCCCTCACAGCAGCACATTGGGAGGACTGAGCACCCAATCACAGTGCAGAGAGTGAGTCGTGTGACCTCTCTCCTGCCCTGTGTGTAGAGGGGACAGAACTCAGTCATCCAATCCCGGCTCAGCGCGGCCTCTGTGAAGTTCCCCAGCAATGGAGGAAGCATCAGCACAGCAGCAGCCGGGACACAGAGGGCTCTGCCTCCACACTGGAGCCTGGATCACTGACTGCCTGTGACTGGGAGGAACTGACAGGAGCACAGCACACAGGTATCAAAGACATGGGAGCACAGGCTGAGGATAACACAAGGGGTGATGATAACAGAGAACACAGAGGAGTGTGGTGACAGGCTCCGTACACCTCATAAATGCACGGCTCTGCTCCGTACACCTCATAAATGCACGGCTCCGCTCCGTACACCTCATAAATGCACGGCTCCGCTCCGTACACCTCATAAAGGCACGGCTCCGCTCCGTACACCTCATAAAGGCACGGCTCCGCTCCGTACACCTCATAAAGGCACGGCTCCGCTCCGTACACCTCATAAAGGCACGGCTCCGCTCCGTACACCTCATAAAGGCACGGCTCCGCTCCGTACACCTCATAAAGGCACGGCTCCGCTCCGTACACCTCATAAAGGCACGGCTCCGCTCCGTACACCTCATAAATGCACGGCTCCGCTCCGTACACCTCATAAATGCACGGCTCTGCTCCGTACACCTCATAAATGCACGGCTCTGCTCCGTACACCTCATAAATGCACGGCTCTGCTCCGTACACCTCATAAATGCACGGCTCCGCTCCGTACACCTCATAAAGGCACGGCTCCTCTCCGTACACCTCATAAAGGCACGGCTCCGCTCTGTACACGTCATAAATGCACAGCTCTGCTCCGTACACCTCATACAGGCACGGCTCCGCTCTGTACACCTTATAAAGGCACAGCTCCGCTCTGTACACCTCATAAATGCACGGCTCCGCTCCGTACACCTCATACAGGCACGGCTCCGCTCTGTACACGTCATAAATGCACAGCTCTGCTCCGTACACCTCATACAGGCACGGCTCCGCTCTGTACACCTTATAAAGGCACAGCTCCGCTCTGTACACCTCATAAATGCACGGCTCCGCTCCGTACACCTCATACAGGCACGGCTCCGCTCCGTACACCTCATAAATGCACAGCTCTGCTCCGTACACCTCATACAGGCACAGCTCTGCTCCGTACACCACATACAGGCACAGCTCCGCTCCATACACCTCATAAAGGCACGGCTCCGCTCCGTACACCTCATAAAGGCACGGCTCTGCTCCGTACACCTCATAAAGGCATGGGTCCGCTCCGTACACCATATACAGACACAGCTCTGCTCCGTACACCTCATAAATGCACAGCTCTGCTCCGTACACCTCATGCAGGTGCGGCTCCGCTCCGTACACCTCATTCAGGCACGGCTCCGCTCCGTACACCTCATACAGGTGCGGCTCCGCTACGTGCACCTGATGCAGGCGCAGCTCCGCTCCGTACACAGACACAGCTCCGCTCCGTAAACCTCATACAGGCACGGCTCCGCTCTGTACACCTCATACAGGTGCAGCTCTTCACCGTGCACTGATGCAGGCACGTACACACGCGGCTCCGCTCCATAAACCTCGTGGAGACACAGCTCCACTCCTTACGCCCACAGCTTAGCTCTGTACATTTAGTACAATATCGGCTCTGCTACATCCACACTGTAGAGCCCTCCTGACATAACCTTCACCTTATCCTGCACCATAACAACCAGCACAGCAGAGTCCTGCATACACTGAGGAGCTGATAATGTGACCCCTGACTCCTCTCCTCCATGTGACATCTTCACAAGTCCTGTCAGTACAGAGCAGCCGTGGATGTAGTGTGCAGCTCTGTCTGCTGGTGGAGAACAATGCAGGGGGGCGTAACAGGCGGCTGGCGGGGAGACCCGTCCTTGGCCACTGCAGCAGGAGGTCCAGCGGCGCCCCCCTGCCTGCTGCGTCGGGGCAAATGCCCCACCAGTTTCCCCTAGATATGACCCTGGAGAACGAGACACTGGATGAAGAACTAAAACCAGTGACCAGTATGGCAGGAAATGAGAAGCTGATAACAGAGAGCAGGAGTAAGGCTTCCACCCGTGGCGTATTTACTGCATCTACGCACTGCTATTTTGTGCTGCTGTAAAAGCAGTGAAACGCAACACTGGATAAGCAATCCAGCAAAAGCTATGGCTTTCACACGTTGCATATTTTTGCTCTTTGATGTGCGCACGCTTTCACTGCAAAGCACACATGCAAAAAGAACGACCATGTCAATTCTTTGCACTTTTTTCAGCGCACTTTTCCCATGGGTCACATTATAAAGTGGGCTCAGGAAAAGCGCAGCGCACTGTGTGAATGCAGTTGTGTTTTTTTGTGCAAAAAAGCGCCACTGCAAAAAAAAGTGGTAAATACGCTACGTGTTAAAGAAAATAGAGAAAGAGGCTGAGCCGGGTACAAGAGTTATATGTCTGACAGTCGCTCACTGTGGTCCTGATTTACCATCTCTCCTGCCTTGATTGATATGACTGACATCTCCTCTGTCCTCCACAGTCTGTTCATCCCTCGCACCTGCACAAGAGGGAGCAGGAGCTGCGCAGGGGCCACAGACTAGTGAACGCAGGAGATGTCGGCCCCGGCAGGAGACATCGGCCGCGTCGGCCCCGGCAGGAGATGTCGGCCGCGTCGGTCCCGGCAGGAGACGTCGGCCACGTCGGTCCCGGCAGGAGATGTCGGCCACGTCGGTATTGTGTGAGGTCTGAGGATGTGATGGGTTCCCATGACAGCCAGGGGTCTGCTGAAGACCTCCATACCTATCGTGACGGTTCTTGTGTGAGGGCCAGCGTTTATGTGGTGTTCATAGAAGAACATGATTTTCACTCTACATAGCGGCTGTAGCACTGCTGCATTCTGGAGAAGCGATAAGATACAGCTTCAGCTCCCCTAAGGAGACTATTAAGGTACTGTCACACTTGGAGATATCGCCGGCGATTCCACAGGCGACGCTAAGGCGTGGCCTGTCGCCGGCGACATCGCCAATGCGTCGCCTAATGTAAATGGGCGATGGCGACACGTCTGAGTGCTCTGATGTGAAACCAGGTGACCATACCTGGGTGATGTGCGCTGATCGCCCTGTGTAACATCTCATGAGCGATGTGAAAGGCGACAGCACACATCACCAAAACTATTCAGTAGGCGTTTCAGGGCGTAGTTACTATCTCCGGCGGTCGCGTGGATTGGTGGCAGCTCCAGCGTTACGATTGGTAGTCTTGTTCCTCGGCGTCCTATTTGATGATGTGTGCGTCCCACATTAATGTAGTCTTCCTTTCCATGGTGCTGAAAGGTGTATTAGGCCCCTTTGACATCTGCGTTTTATGCTGATGGTGGCAGTTGCAGTTAAAAAAACCGCAACTGCCGCGATTACCGCAAGTGTGACCGCACTTGCGGTTCATTTGCGGCAAGCACCATACAATGTCTATGGGGCTTGCGGCAGGTGCGGCTGGGAAAAAACCGCAGTATGCCGCAAGTGCCGAAACCGCACTTGGCGCACTTGCCGCACCTGCCGCAAGCCCCATAGACATTGTATGGTGCTTGCCGCAAGTGAACCGCAAGTGCGGTCACACTTGCGGTAATCGTGGCAGTTGCGGTTTTTTTAACTGCAACTGCCGCCATCAGCATAAAACGCAGATGTCAAAGGGGCCATACCCAGGAGCGTACATTCTATTAAAAAGCAGCGCATTGATGCCCCACTGTGTGCTACAAAGTGCAGAGATGTGCCATTGCCAAATGTCTCTTTAACACCAACACAATTGTCTCAGTACATGTCAATTCTGCATCAGACACCCAGGCCAATCACATTTCTTCAAGGCGTCATACAACATAATGTTCACGCCTATCTCCGAGATGCGGGTCAAAATTACGCCCACATCGCTAATGTGGTTGCTCTGTGTGACGCGTATGCGGCCGCCAGCGACTTAATCGCCTGTGGGGCTTGGGCGACGCTCAGGCAATTTCCGGTCAGGTCGTCGAATGAGCGTCGCCTAAGGTGTCGCCCCGTGTAAATGGGCGTCGGCGACCTCGGGCGACACGCAAAAACGTGCGTCGCCCATGGGATCGCCGGCGATATGGCTAGGTGTGACGGTACCCTTACAGTACAGAGAAAAAAAAAAGTGTTTTTAAACATATGGGAAAAAACAACAAAAATTTATAACCAACCCCTATTTCCCATAAAAAGCAAAACATAAATAATCCCCCCCCATATTTGGTATCACTGCATTCATAAAAGTCCTCTCAAAATCCAAAATAAATGAATGTGATTGGTAAACAGCGTAACAAAAAACAACAATTAAATCGCCAGAATCCTATATATTTTTTTGCCTCCTCCACCTTGCGATGAATGGCATATAACAGCCAATCAGTATATGATCTACAGCCACATGGTATCAGTAATGTCAGCACAGGGCACAACAAACCTCCCCTCACAGCCCCGATCATAAAGATTAATAACGTTACAGATCTTGGAAAATGACACAAGCAAAAATGTATTTTTAATTACAAATTTCTGAATTTTTTTCACAACACTAATAAAAGAATAAACAATTTCTGTTCAGTATCTACATAATTGTAAGGATCGAGGTCAAGACCAGGCCTGGCGATACAGGGGCCCGGGCGACCCCAGCACGTACTGCAGCTGGATGTGCATCCGAGGACATGCATCAAGCTGAAGCGCATTGATGTACAGAGACCCGTTAGGTTCCTGCACTGTGATACACGCTGACGGCCAAACTGTGGCTGACAGCTGACGTCTGCGGTACCGTGATAGGGCAGCACATGACAGTCACTTCTTGCATCAAGGCGCACACTCCAATGTCAGCTACCAGCTGTGCGTTGTTACAGAGGACACTGGGTGATGTGGGAGCTGAAGAAAGTTGAGTAGAATACTTTCTTAAATTAGAGAAAAATAGGGACATGTATACTGACGCGCCCACCAGGGCCGTGAGGTACTCGGAACCGGGCCGAACAGTTCAGTTCTCTTTGGGGAATGTCATGGTGGCGTGACCTGGCTCCGTGAGCCTGGCGGTGTCATAAAAATGGGGGTTATTTATATGGGATTAAATTTGTGACGCCACCTGTGGTATTCAGCAATTGGATGGCCGACGCTGCGGTTCAGATCTACTGGGGTGATGCAGCAGGGATGTTACAGCTCTCCACGGGTAGAGCAGGACCCCAGGGCAGTTATAGTCTATTGATGGTGGTCACAGGTGTAACCCAGGGCAGGTCGTGCAGTAAATAAATCAGGGGACACAGCAGGGTGCAGTCTTCACAGTTTACTCAGTTTCTGAAGTACGCCGACCCGCCAGGTGCTGTGTACTCCGAGTCAGGGATCCAGCCATTTCTAGGCAGATTGGTGGCACTTGTTTGGTACCACCTTTGTGTGTACCTTTCCGGGTCATCTCACTGCGCTGGCTCTCACCCTCCTGCCTTTCACACACACTGTCCAGAGCCAGCAGACATGGGTCCTGTCGGGCGACGTCTCTCTTGTCCCCTTGAGCCTATACGGCTGCCTTTTCACCGATTGTGTGCGGATTTGGCTGCTGCACATAAAGATACAGCAGCCTCCAGGTTTGCTAGCTGAATCTTAAAGTCTTCCACTAGTCTGGGGCCGGCCCCCTCTGTGGCCTAGCTCCTCCAGCAAGTCCCTCCAGGCAATCACTGGAACGGGGTTCCTCCACACAGGGCTCTGTGGCGACCCAGAGGTGCTCCCCCTCCCCTCAGAGCTCCCTCTCAGTCTCTGCATATACTCTACGTCCTCTCTGACCTGGGACGAGCTCGTCTGGCTCCAGTCCCCGGGTCCAACTTTCTCTCCATCCTCTTCCCCAGGACAAGCTACTCACAACTCCAGTCCCCGGGTCCGACTCACTGACTGCGCACTTCCTGTTTCTGTCTGGATTAACTCCTCCCACTCTGAACTGTCACTGCCTACCTCCTAGTGCTCCACTACATTCTAACTGTTCCACCTACTAATCCCCTTCTCCAGCCAGAGATGGGGTCTGCCCATCAAGGGGTTTCTTCTGCCTCAGCACCCCTGGCCTAGAGTGGGCTGGTGTTGGATGCGGATGTGTGGGTACCGGGTAGTGCCCTCTCCTTACCAGGGGTGGGGGGGAGGTACCACACCTCTGGCTAAGGTGCAGTACCTCTGTGGCGAATGGACCATAAGGGACACCATATATACCAGGATGGAGACCATATATACCAGGATGGAGATATATAGGCTACATTCAGACTCTGCATTTTTTGATCCATTATTTGCAGTACACTGCATAAAACGGATCACTCAAATTAAATTCTTCATTTGAGAGGTTTCTGTTGGGCCACTCTGCCATAAAGGCCCGACTGGTGGAGGCTGCAGTGATAGTTCACCTTGTGGAACTTTTTCCCATCTCCCTACTGCATCCCCAGAGCTAGTATTGTATCCTGTTGTGGACGGCAGCCTGCCATCAGGGGGCTCTATACGCAGTACTGTGGACTCAGAGTCGGTGTCCATTTTGGTGGAGTCGGAGGTTTGGCTTACCAGCTGCACACCATGACTGTGGAGATGGAGTCTGAGACGGTTTCCATTTTGGTGGGGTTGGATTCAGGGAAACTGAGGATTCGGAGTCAGAGGTTTGATTACTGACTGCACATCCCTGGCTATAAACTGCACAATGCTGCAGGGCAGGCACTAGTCTCAGCCGTCCTGCTGTGTTGTATGATGGGGCAGCCCATAGTCTGTGCTGTCAGTACTAAATGGCACTAAAATGCATCAAATGAATTGGAAAAGGCAAAAAAATGCAGCAAAAATGCAATAATCAGAAGATTAATAGTAATAAGGGCATCTGAATGTCCGTCACTTGTAAATGGGTGTGGTCAGGGGCGGGCAAGGGGTGGGGCTAAATATTTGCGCGGCGCACGTAGTGCGCCACATCGACTGTCCCTCTTTCTGTTCTTCAAAAGTTGGGAGGTATGTATAAACCAAATAAATATAAATATGAATCCCCAGAGACAAAAGGAAAAAGATGAAAGGATTATATTTGAATATTAGATGAGAAACAGAAAAAAAAAAAAAACTTTTATCAAATGTACAAACCCCGCGAATGTGACTGGTCAGGAAAGGTCCAGATGGACTGTGGGGATTAACTGGTTAAATACGTTCCATTAGGATCAGGGCTGTGATCGCTAGCTCCTAGGTCTCTGGACTCTGCACTGTGCCCTGACAGATAGTGACGTCACTTATCACAAGATCCTCGCTACATACGGGGCACTGCACCGGCCGGAGCCGCCTCCTCCATCTGCACACTGACCTGGCAGCCGCCCGTCCACTCACAGCGAAGACGAGCGAGATGGTTCTACACCCACAGCCAATCAGAGCACAGCTGACAACTACCCCAGCCAATGGCAAAGTCAGTGCCAGACATGGGTCTACCGCAAACAACCAATCAGCAGCACGGTTCATTAAAGCGGACTGACTCCAGTTTTGATTCCACGACTACAGAGTGTGTCTGTATAGTGTGTATAATGCACGTGTGACTACTGTATAGTGTGTATAATGCACGTGTGACTACTGTATAGTGTGTATAATGCACGTGTGACTACTGTATAGTGTGTATAATGCACGTGTGACTACTGTATAGTGTGTATAATGCACGTGTGACTACTGTATAGTGTGTATAATGCACGTGTGACTACTGTATAGTGTGTATAATGCACGTGTGACTACTGTATAGTGTGTATAATGCACGTGTGACTACTGTATAGTGTGTATAATGCACGTGTGACTACTGTATAGTGTGTATAATGCATGTCTGTGTATAATATATATCTATGTATACCGCTGTGTGTGTATAATATATATCTATGTATACCGCTGTGTGTGTAAACAGGAATGTTTCCATGGCAAAATATATCACCAGCGAACACACTAGAACATAACCCAGCACAGCCTCTCCGCACACAGCACAGCCTCTCCGCACGCAGCACGCAGCCTCTCCGCACGCAGCGCACAGCCTCTCCGCACACAGCGCAGCCTCTCCGCACACAGCACAGCCTCTCCGCACGCAGCGCACAGCCTCTCCGCACACAGCACAGCCTCTCCGCACACAGCACAGCCTCTCCGCACGCAGCGCACAGCCTCTCCGCACACAGTCTCTCCGCACACAGCGCAGCCTCTCCGCACACAGCGCACAGCCTCTCCGCACACAGCGCACAGCCTCTCCGCACACAGCACAGCCTCTCCGCACACAGCACAGCCTCTCCGCACGCAGCACGCAGCCTCTCCGCACGCAGCGCACAGCCTCTCCGCACACAGCACAGCCTCTCCGCACACAGCACAGCCTCTCCGCACGCAGCACGCAGCCTCTCCGCACACAGCACAGCCTCTCCGCACACAGCGCACAGCCTCTCCGCACACAGCGCACAGCCTCTCCGCACACAGCGCAGCCTCTCCGCACACAGCGCAGCCTCTCCGCACGCAGCGCACAGCCTCTCCGCACACAGCACAGCCTCTCCGCACACAGCACAGCCTCTCCGCACGCAGCACGCAGCCTCTCCGCACACAGCACAGCCTCTCCGCACGCAGCGCACAGCCTCTCCGCCCCACTGGTGTCCCCATTATTTGCTAATGTTGCCCTCAGAAAAGGAAAGAGTTAATAGGCGATCACCCAGAGCCATTACCTATAGGGGTGCGGACAGCGGCCACGATCACCACCGGCTCCTGGGCTGCGCTCATCTTCCAGGCAGGCTGTCTGTCTGCTCGCCTCACACTGTGACTGACACACTGACTGTACACTGCTGGAGTATGAGGCTTTGTGGCTTCCTGGATGACTGAATGGGAACTGAAAACAAGGAACCTGCGCCACCTACTGGCATGGAGGAGACAAGTCTGTGAAGCCTGACATTACATTGTAGTCTTTATTCTGCTATAATAAAGAACAGGAATCTGTGATTTTGTTACCTCATCTGTAAGAAGCAAAATGTAGGAAAAGAGACCCTGATTCCAGCAATGTATCGCTGAGTTCACTGGGTGCAGCAGATGTAACACAATCAATTGTAAAGGTACCGTCACACGGCGAGACTGGGGCGACGGCCATGCAGCGGCGTGGCCTAATTGTGGCGACATCGCCGGAGAGTTGCCCCGTGTGACAGAGCGATATTTCGGCGATATATTACCTGAAAGTGATCACCAGGTTTCACTGAAATGTAGTGAAACCTGGCAATCACCTCAGGCGATGTGTACGCATCGCCCTGTGTAACATGTCAATGGCAATGTTACCGGCGACTTGAGCCATAGCCTCCCATTATAATCATCGCCGTCAGGGTGTATTTTAACCCTGGCAGCAATGTCGCCGGTAACATCGCTGTTGCATCACCAGCGACATCGCAGCATGTGACATCTCACCGGCAATGTCAACAGGGTCTCCTTGTGGAGACCAGTGGAGGATAACACTGCGGGCACCAGTTAAAGCACTCAACACAGTGAAACCCAAGGTGCATTGCTCCCTAGAATATGAATATGCACCTTGGGTTTCACTGTGTTTGAGTGCTTTAACTGGTGCCCGCAATGTTATCCTCCACTGGTCTCCACAAGGTCAGTGGGTGCTTTGTGATGTCTGTCTATCAAGCATTGCTCCCACCCAGCCAGAATCCTGCGCCACACTGATGAGGGGCAACAACCCCGAAACAGCTGTCTGTGGTTGCATACCTAGTCCATGGTAAACCCCTGGCCATATCTTCAAGCTCACAAGGGCTGGATAGTGACTTAAGGGCTACTAATACCCTGGGCTAGGTCCTTCCCTGGTGGGATAACTGGCTGGTGTCCATGTTGTAGACTCATAACCGAGGCTCCATGTACTTCATCTGCATATTCAAATTCTAGGGAGCAATGCACCTTGGGTTTCACTGTGTTTGAGTGCTTTAACTGGTGCCCGCAGTGTTATCCTCCACTGATCTCCACAAGGTCAGTGGGTGCTTTGTGATGTCAGTCTTACTAATGGTAGGGAGATGCTGGGAGTTGTTGTTATCAGTCATTATTAGACAGCGGATCATACAGGAACCTCAGACTGATGAGAACTAGTCAGTATCACAAATAGAGATTTACATCCAGGTACCTTATATATGACATCTTCTCGGACTGAAGTTGTTGCCATCCCTTATGTCTCCATGTAGCACAGACGCCATAATGAGATTGCTCTCTTTTCGTCTTCAGCATTTCCCGACAGAGTGCCCTTAAAAATAAAAAGTAACATTACACTGCCCCAGGAATATAAATATATCACATGCTGCACCCCTAAATACATAATTACTCCTCACGGTTTTTCCTGTACAGAATATCCCCCCATACACTGCTCTTCTCTAAAATAGCCCCTCAAATTGCCCCTTTTCATACTGTCTCCCAAAACCTCCCCATTCTGTAATATCTCCCCCATTCTACATATATGCATAAAGTCCACCCACCCAGGGCCGGCGTTAGGGGGGGCAGACTGGGCAGTTGCCTAGGGCCCCCACTCTCTTAGGGGCCCCCAAAGGAGCTGAACTGAAAATAGCAATAAAACAGTGAACAAAATGTAAAAATACACATATTTGGTATCGCTGCGTTCGTAAGAATCTAAGCTATCAATATATGAAGTAAATTAATCCAATTGGTAAATGGCGTAATGGGAAAAAAAAAAAAAACGCCAGAATTATATTTTTTAGGCCACCACGTTGTTACAATAAAATGCAATAAAAGGCGATCAAAATGTTGTATCTGACTCAAAATGGTATCAGTAAAAATGTCAGCTCAGGGCACATAAAGTAAGCCCTCACATATCTATGTATCTTCAAAAATTAAAACATCATGGGTCTCGGAAAATAAAAAATATTTTTTTTTTTTACAAATTTCTGTTTTGTTTTTTTTATGATTGAAATAAAAATGATGTTCAGTATGTTCTTATTCTGACCTAGATAATCAACTTATGAAGTCACTCTTACCATATAACTACGGCCTGTTCCCACTTCTAAGGTTGGTGTGCGTTTTGCTAAATTTGCCTTTCTAGCCGTTTTTAACGCTAAAAACGCTTTAAAAACGCTAGCGTTTTTTCCTCCATTGATTTCAATGGGAACGCATGTAAAAACACATGCAAAACGCATGTGCGTTTTCAAAAACGCAAAACGCATGCATTTTTGCGAACGCAGCACAAAACGTCTTCCCCGATGTTTTGGGCAGCGTTGGCAAAAACGCATGCGTTTTCTGTTTTTGAAAACGCACATGCGTTTTTACATGCGTTTTTGCATGTGTTTCCATTCAAATCAATGGGAACAAAAACGCATGCGTTTTGATGCGTTTTTGCGGTAAAAACGCATGGAAATGCAAATTGAGCAAAATGCAGCAAAGCGTTAGATGTTAAAGTGGCCTGAGCATTCAGGGCCCACTTTAACCTTTTGCATAGGGCCCCACTTTGCCTAAAACCGGCCCTGCCCCCACCTCATTATACTATGCCCCCTTTCACAATCCCCTAACTGCCCAATCATGTCCACAATGTCCCAATTTACCCCATAATGTTCTCATTGCCCCATATTGTCCCCCATTGCCCAACAAGGTACGAATTTGCCCCATAATGTCCCCAAACATGCCACAATGTCCCTCATTGCCCCACAATATCCCTCATTGCCCCATAATGTCCCCAAACACGCCACAATGTCCCTCATTGCCCCACAATATCCCTCATTGCCCCATAATGTCCCCAAACACGCCACAATGTCCCTCATTGCCCCATAATGTCCCTCATTGCCCCACAATATCCCTCATTGCCCCATAATGTCCCCAAACACGCCACAATATCCCTCATTGCTCCATAATGTTCTCAAACACGCTACAATGTCCCTAATTGCCCCACAATATCCTTCATTGCCCCATAATGTCCCCCATTGCCCAGTGTCCCAATCTGCTCCATAATGCCCCTCATTGCCCGACACAATGTCCCCCATTGCCCCACAATATCCCTTAGGGTACCTTTACACGCGGCTACATTTCTAGGGTGGCTACAGGTAACTTACTGGTTGCAGTGAAATCATGGAGACATTATTCCATTTGTACACAGCAACAAGATAGAACCTTGTCTTCATGATTTCACTGCAACCAGTAAGTTACCTGTAGCCACCCTAGAAATGTAGCCGCGTGTAAAGGTACCCTTAGTGTCCCACAATGTATCCCATTAACCTTCAATGTCTCATAATGTCCTCCATTACCCCTCAACTAGACCCCCCAGGGAACGTATCTAGATGGGTAGTGAGCATTTCGAACCCCCAGGTGCTTTACAAATTGATCTGTGAAAATGAAAAAGTACTTTTTTTTTTTCACAAAAATTTTCTTTTAGCCTAAATTTGTTCGTTTTCACATGGCAACTGGTTAAAATCATCCTAAAATTTGTTGGCCAATTTCTCCTGAGTACACCGATACCTCATATGTGGTCATAAACCACTGTTTGGGCGCACGGCAGGGCTCAGAAGGGAAGGAGCGCCATTTGAATTTTTGAATGTAAAATTAGCCCCAAAATTCAAATTGCGCTCCTTCCCTTCTGAGCCCTGCCATGCGCCCAAACAGTGGTTTCTGACCACATATGAGGTATCGATATACTCGGGAGAAATTGCACAACACATTTTAAGATCCATTTTATCCTGTTGCCCATGTGAAAATGAAAGAATTGAGGCTAAAAGAACATTTTTTGATAAAAAAAATTAAAATATCCATTTTTTTTCCACATTGCTTTAGTTCCTGTGAAGCACCTGAAGGGTTAATAATTTTCTTGAATGTAGTTTTGAGTAGCTTGAGGGGTGCAGTTTTTGGAATGGTGTCACTTTTGGGTGTTTTCTGTCATGTACACCCCTCAAAAGGACTTCAAATGTGATGTGGTCACTAAAAAAATGGTTTTGTATATTTTGGTTGAAAAATGAAAAATTGCTCATGAACTTTAAACCTTATAACGTCCTACCAAAATTTTTTTTTTCCAAAATTGTGCTGATGTGAAGTAGATATGTGGGAAATATTATTTAATAACTTTTTTTCTGTCACATATCTCTCTGGTTTATCAGAAAAGAATTCAAAATGTGAAAATTGTGAAATTTTCAAAATTTTTGTCATATTTTGATTTTTCACAAATAAACGCAAAAATTATCGACCTAAATTTAATACTAGCATAAAGCCCAATATGTCACGAAAAAACATTCTCAGAATCGCTAGGATCCGTTGAAGTGTTCCAGAGATATAACCTCATAAAGGGACACTGGTCAGAATTGCCAAAAATGCCAAGGTCTTTAGGGTCAAAATAGGCTGGGTCCTGAAGGGGTTAATGTATATAATTTACTCAAATCCAAGGGGAATTGGATATTTAAGAGCTATCGGATGCCACTTAAATGGAAAGTTATCTATGGCTCTCTCCATCTCCCCCGCCGACAATGTGATGTTGAGAGCTTTGGTTTTGGTGTAATTTATTTTAAAATTACTGACCTCACTGTACTTTTTGAATTCCGACATTATTGCAGGGATAGTGATATGGGGTCGCGAGATATACAGTAAGAGATCATCCGCATAGAGTGAAGCTTTGTAATGATGCTCTCCAATCTCCACGCCCCGTATGTCCCGATGTTGTCTCACCGCCACCGTCAGATCTTCCATTGCTATCACATACAGTGGGGACGAGAGGGGACATCCTTGTTGAGTCCCATTTTTTATCAGGAAAGGGTCTGATAGCGAACTGTTGATTTTAATTGTGGCAGACGGTTCAGTGTATAGTGCGGCTATATTGCGAATAAATTTCTCCCCCAGTCCTATCTGCCGGAGTGCCGAGTTTAACACTCGAAGTCCCAGAGAGGGGTCATTTAACATTTCTACCTTTGGAACCTAGAGATGGGTCGAATGACCTGAAGGATTTTAGCTAACATCCTCTAATCACCGTCTTTTGTTCTGTAATAAAGGCCATTACTGTCGCACCACAGGAGGTTGTTGTTTCCATTGAGTTTAGCCATTTAGTTTCTAGTTAGTTCTATTCAGTTTGGACTAAGGGTCATTTGACCCTCTTTCAGGACTTCAGGGGGGAGTTCGAAATTTCTAGGACTTCTAGTGTTAAAAAACTCCACCTCACCAGGTCGCATGCCTTCTCGGCGTCCACCAAGATCAGTCCCAAGGGCTTACGTAGAGCCCTAGCGTGCGCAATCAGGAAGAACGTTTTCAATACTCCATCCCTCGCCTCTCTCCCCTGAACAAACCCCACTTGATCCGTATGAATGATAGATTGTAAAAGGGGCACCAGACAGTTGGCCAAAATCTTCGCATATAGTTTGATGTCCACATTTATGAGGGAAATTGGCCTATAATTTGAAACTATTGTGGGATCCTTGCCTGGTTTTGGCAGTACCGTGATAGGGGCTGCCGGGGACTGTGGCATGAACCTGGAGGACGTCAAGATGGAATTATAGACTCTCACCATATGTGATTTGAGGTGTTCCCTAAAAAACTAAAATTGTGGTGAAAATCCATCAGGGCCGGGACTTTTTCCGGACAGAGTGTTTTTGATGACTTCATCAACTTCCTGTACCGAGATATCTGCATCCAACTCATCCGCTATCTGCTGTCTAAGCCTTGGGAGTGGTGTGTCCGCTACATATTGATCTATCTTGATCTGCATAGTTTCCTGTTGTGTAGTTGATGTCGGTCCCTCAATATTATATTATTTTTGGTAATAGTCATGCATTATGTCTAATATTTCCTTCGGCTCATGATCTTCATTGAAGTTTCGGAACATATGTGGTCTGGGTCCTAGGGTGCAACAATCATGCCAGGGGACGATCACATTTATTAACCTTATGGTACATGAGACTTTTGATATTATTCCTATATTTCAAGGACTGTTCATTAAGCAAATTCCTAAGTGCCTCTCTATGCTTGATCAAGTCCCCCAATACCACCACTGACATAGTATTTTTATGCTGTTGCTCCAATTTGTATATGGCGTCTATCAGTTCTGCAATTTTAACCGATCTTTCCTTTTTCAGGCGGGATCCATGTTTTATGAAAACCCCTGTCAACACGCATTTAAGGGCCTCCCATTTAATCGTGATCTGTGTGTCATCTCGAATATGGCTTTCCAAAACAAGTCAATTGACTCTTTGATCTCTGTCGAGCAAACCAAGTCCTGAAGTAGATTGTCATTAAGTCTCCACGTCCAGGGGCGGGCCACTACGTCTGGGGGGGTAATGTCTAAGAATATTGGTGCATGATCAGACCATAAAAAACTGCCAATGGACGGTCTAGGATGCCAGGATAGGGCATGATGGCTAAGAAGAAAAAATTCGACATGACTATAAGAGTCGTGGGGGCTAGAATAATATGTGTAATCTCTGTTCCCAACATTACATGCCCTCCATACGTCTACCAACTGCATCCTATGGAGAGATTGCTTTAAAAGAGTGACTTGTTAGGAGGGACACCCCTGGAAGTAGCAGGGGAGCAGCGCTGCCTGCTATAGAAGGTGGTGGGGGGCTAGGGGAAGGAGGAAAGCAGCAAGATTGCCCCCAGTGAAAGCACCCACAAGGAGACATCAGAGTGACTCCATTAAAGTGCTTCCAGGCAGTTGTAAAGCACCCAGCAATCAGAGCCCCACAGGAAATATACCACCCTAACAAAGAACAGTAAATACCTTTATATATGCAAAAGAGGGGAAGGATTCCACCGAGAGTCTGCCTGGGGCCCCATTGTGGAGGTGAATGTGTAACAGCTACAGAAGAAAATCCCCTCCCCTGCAGCTTTCCCACTAAAGACGGTCTCCATTTTTATAGTACAAAAAAGAACTGAATAGAGACGCCACCTGGTGGTCATTCTGAAACTTTATCCATCACATTATTTCCAAACTAAGCTTGCCACCTTGAGACCAGTTAGAGATACTACACCTGGTGGGACTCCTTTCCATACAGAAAGGATAACACAGTCTGCAAACGCCATCTAGTGGCTCTCTGGTTGAACTGCCAGTACACAACTTGAAGCCTATAACAAACTATAAAACGCCCTTTTCGGCTTCCGGTTACGGCGCCTGCATGGAGGGTCGCAGGTGAAGAAGATCCGGAGCCCGCTGCAGACACCGCAACAAATCCCCGGACTCGGACATCCCAAAGAGCAAGCCACAATGAGTGGGGTGAAGGGGCCCACATCACACACCATGGATCGGTATGTGACGAGGGGCAAAGAAGGAGAGGGGAGCGGCGCGGTCCGTGAGGAGCTGCAGAGAGATGGCGCGCGGTCAAATATGGCGGCGATGGCGGGAAGTGAGGGAGAAGGCGCACAGCTACAGATCCCATATGTCTCTGGGGGGGAGGACAGAGGAGAGGAGCTGGTCGGAGGGAAGCACCCTGAGGGAGATGGCACTATCACAACCCCAGCATCCACAAGGCAGGAACACTTAGATATGGGGAGAAATATGCCTACCACAGAGATGCTGGGCTCAAAGGAGACCCCACAGCACGCAATGGACTATAAATCACTGGCCAAAGCAATTGCCCAATACCTAATTGATGACTTTAAAACGGCGGTTTCAGAGCTGATAGCTGCGTCAACTAAGGACATGGCTTCCAAAATAGGACGCCATGATCAACAATTACAGGAGGCAGAAGCCAGGATTTCAACAGCTGAAGACAGGGTGATTGAGTTGGAACACCAAGTCCAAGATCTACAGAAACAAATGGAGTTTTCGGTGACCAAACTAGATGATATAGAGAACAGGGCCCGCAGGAACAATCTGAAAATAGTTGGTCTCCCTGAAAGTATCTCCCCTGCTCTCCTAGAAGATGTATTTGAAGTTGAACTGCCGAAAGCTTTGGGGTTGTCCCACAGGTGCAAAACTGAACGCACCCATAGAATAGGCCCCCCCAGGGATCCCCTGCAGGCGGAGGGGAGAAGCAGCTCCACTCAAAGCAAAGAAGCCAATAAACCTCGCCACGCTATCACGAAATATCTAAATCATAGAGAAAAAAAAAAAAAAGAGATCTTGCGCGCTTATAAAGCCAAGAGAAACCGCTTGTGATCTTGAGACATAAAGCTCTATTATTTGCGGACTATTCCATAGAAGTGTCCCGGCGTAGGAGAGCATTTGGGGAGGTCTGCACCACTCTGTACGAGAGAAATATTTGTTTCCAGCTCAACTACCCCGCAACTCTACGCTTCAGGTCTTCTGAGGGACAATTGCTTTCCTTTACGGATCCTAAGGAGGAGCTACTGGTGCTTGAAAGGGGCAACGGGTCACCTCGCAGAGAAAGATCATCATCAAATAGCCCTGAACAGACGAGGAAGGATCTGGATGCGAGCTCCAACTCTAACTGCACGCAGACTCGAAATCGGGACACAGTGAGATCTTACACATTGCGCTCAGATACCCTACCGGGTGAGGGGAAGATGGGACCGAACACCCCGAAAAACAACGTCAATCCATTACTAGATGGAACAAAAAAAAGCTGTGACATTTTGCTTGCTCGGCTCTACTGCCGGCTTCGCAGTGAAATCTTCATGAGGTTAAAGAAGAGGAGCTGTTGGGAAATGTCGTGGAAATTATGGAAGGATAGATGAGGCGTCTGTGTTTTTTTTTTGTTTTTTTTTTCTTTTTACTGCAGGTTTGAGGCGCTAAGACTGGTCAAGTTACTTGCTTCCCGACTGCCCTGCAAGGGAAAGACGATTATAAATGTGTCACCCCTGTTCGGGTTCCCCTCAGGTGATACAAATTCCCTATTGATCTAGGAATGACTTAACTACGCTTTCAAGAATTCGAGATGCTATGCAAATTTTATCTATATGTGGCGGATGTTGTTTCACTACTGCTCACTATCCGATTTTTTTTTTTTTTTTTTATTTGTATTTTTAGTAATAGAAGTTCGGGATTGATATACTTGAATTTATAAATTCATTGTTTATTTAAAATTTATAATTGGTGTTTGTGGCGGGCTAGTGATACTTGTGGCTAATTCCAGGCAGGAAAAAAGTGGAGTCAATAGTCGATGACAAAGGGAGGGAAGGGGGGGAGGTACTATAGGATTTTTCTGAAAGGAAAAGGGTTAGTTGAAGATGTCTGCCTAGTTCTAATTCATCTACGCATAGACCGCATAGGCCGGATTACATATGTAAAAAGTTTGGGAACTTTGCTCCAGCCCCCTGAGAAGATATGTTGGGAGTTAACCAAAAGCCATTACAATTCCTCTTTTTGCTGGGAAAATGGTTAGATGGGTGTCCTGGAATGTGAAAGGGCTGCGTTCCCCAGCAAAACGCATGATGGTCCTCCGCCATCTCAAGAGACTCCATACTGACATTGCCATGCTCCAGGAGACCCATCTGACATCTGAGGAATTCTTCAGACTTTAAAAATTGTGGGTGGGGGAGGTCTATGGTTCCAGTGCTGCCAATAGAAAAGCTGGAGTTTTGATATTAATCAACAAATCCTTAGCACACACAGTTATCAATACGCAATCGGACCAAGAGGGCAGACTAATTCACATGACAATACAAATACATGATGACATGATTAGCGTCTACAATCTCTATGCCCCTAATGTAGCTCAGAAGACTTTTTTTAATACAATTCAGAACTTGCTCCTGACAGATCATGAAAACAATAGACTAGTAGGGGGGGATTTTAATTTGGTCCTCAGTGAAGAAGGAGATAGGAGACATGGCAGGCCCCTGGTGTCCGGACCCCTCAGGGATTCAACCCCCTATAATGACAGTTTTCTGCAAATCTTCTCCACTGACTGCAATTTGAAAGATGTATGGAGAACACTACACCTTTTAGACAGAGAGTATACTCACTACTCTCACTCTCATGACTCATGGTCTAGATTAGACATGTTCTTTACCTCACCCGCGATTTTCCAGAGAGTAGCTGAGATAAAAATCGAGACTATGGTCATCTCCGATCACTGCCCCTTAGTCATGGAATCTAGAGACAGAATACAAAAGGGCACTGACTACTTGTGGAGGTTCCCAGACACTATGACACGTGAGGAAAACTTTGTTAAATGTTTGGGAGAATGGTGGTCGGAGTTCTCTCTCAATAATGGTGCTCACCGTGAAGACCCCACTCTCTTCTGGGAAACTGCAAAAGTGGTTCTTCGAGGTAACGTCATGGCATATACCATGAGACTTAAAAGAAGGGTTAGAGAACAGTATTTAAAAGCTAGCGAGGCAGTGAGAGTGGCATACTCTGCATACAAATCAGTAATGAACGATTTTAATAGGGAAAGGTGGTTGTCAACTAAAAAAGACTTTGACTTGTGGGCCAAGAAGTGGGAAGACCTATATAAGAGTAGGCTAGAATTAGACTTACATAAGTTTGGGGATAAAGCTGGCCGTCTATTAGCGAGACTGGCCAAGGGAAGACACAACGCCACCCCAATCAGACTTATAACAGACAAACATGGCAAGACCTGGTCTGATCCAAAAGACATTGTCCAAGTTCTAGGGAAATACTATGCCAATCTATATAAAGAAGACGGAGGACAGGAGTCTGGGGAGGAACTTGGTTGGATTCTCTGGAATTGCCTAGGCTCTCCGCAGATGACGAGCAATTCCTAAATGGGGACATTTTAGAGGAGGAGGTAAAGTCAGCCATTGGAATGTTGAATCCTGGTAAGGCACCGGGCCCAGACAGCTTCAATGGCGCCTTCTTCAAGTCTCTTAAAGATCAAATATCTCCTGTTCTGAAAGATTTGTTTAATGATATTCTTCGAGGCAAGCCAATCCCTGAAAGGATGAACGTGGCGCACATTAAGCTAATCCCTAAACCCGAAAAATCACCTACAGACCCAGCAAATTACAGACCCATTTCCCTTATAAATCAAGACCTCAAACTCTTATCAAAAATTCTAGCTGACAGATTGGCATAAATACTGCCTAAGATGATTCCCTCACACCAGGCGGGATTTATTAAAGGACGTTCAACCGTCACTAATATAAGGAAGGCGATGCTTATTTTAGATGCAGTGGGCAAGCAGAACGGGAAGGAGGGAGGATCTCCGGCCATGATCACCTTAGATGCTGAAAAAGCATTCGATAGCGTGAGGTGGTCATGGCTGGACCTGGTGATGGACTCCATGGGTTTTGTGGGACCCTTTAGGCAGTACTTAACATCGTTGTATGCTAACCCTAAGGTGTGCATTAGCATACCGGGGTTTCTCTCAGATACTTTTGGGCTGGAGAGGGGGACACGTCAGGGGTGCCCATTATCCCCGCTGCTTTTTAATCTTGCTATCGAACCGCTGGCGCTCTATCTCGAGTCGCAAAATAGATATGAAGGTCTCAAAATTGGCAGCAAAGAAATAAAGCTCTCATTATTTGTGGACGACATTATCTTGTATGTCCAAAACCCAGGGAGGGATTTGCCAACTATCTTAACAGATATAGAGAGGTTGGGTAAAATATCTGGTCTACGACTAAACAAAAACAAATGTGAAATTCTTTTCATCAGAAAAGACAAAGACAACCTGTCAGAGAGGGCACTGGGAGGGATCAGAAGGGCTGGTGAGAGCGTTAAATATTTGGGAATCAATCTTGCAAGGACAACGGGACAAATCTATAGATTAAATTTCACACCAATCATTAATAAAATTGTTAAAGAACTGGATGGGTGGAAAAATCTTCCCCTAACACTGTTGGGTCGATGCCACCTCATTAAAATGGTGAGCTTCCCTAGACTGCTCTACCCGCTCCAGACGATACCCATGCTATTAAAACACGTGGACATAAAAAAATTAAACTCGACATTCTCGAGTTTTCTCTGGAAGGGTAAACGAGCCAGAATATCCATCAATACTTTGCTATTAAGCAAAGAAGAAGGCGGGCTCCAACTTCCTGATATCAGGGGCTACAATCTAGCCTGTTTGCTGCGCAATGTACTTGACTGGGCCAGACATACAAGTAAATTTTCTGATTTTGAGTTGGAAGAAGAGTACGCGAAACCATGGAGTCTTTTCGCATTACTACATTCTCCCTTCTCACAACTCCCATCTAAGATCAAGCATTCCACTATTTATAGGGATACGATATCATCTTGGAAAGGAGTTAGGAAAAAACTAGGTCTCTCTTGGAAGGTTTCTAAGGGGTTGAACCCGTGGGCATGTCCCGCATTCAGGTTAGGTTGGGAGAACACGCCTTTTAGAGAATGGAAAGCTAAAGGTATAATGAGCATGGGAGATTTACTCCATGTTAGGGAAAGGAGATGGTTGACAGGGAGGAGGTTTTGATAAAATATGGGCTCGCTAACTTCCACTTATTACAATACCAACAAATTCGCCACTCTCTCATGTCTCAACTAATCAATGTCACAGGTGAAGTGACACACTCCCGGTGGGATGGATTGATGGAGCTACCCAATGATGCTACTTCAATCTCATCTATTTATGGTAATATACGAAATGCTCTCACACCGACCACCTCTGACAAACTCTTCAATAAATGGAGAAAACATTATGGGGACCCTGACTTACCTCAAAAAATTTTGGATGGTTGGGCGACAGTTAGAAAATTTATAACTAATGAGAGATGGAGAGATACGCAGTACCGCCTAATGCATGGGACCATTCAGGGGTTTAATATCCCCTCCAAACCGGGATCACAGGAAAGGTGGGTGCATTGTCCCAAATGTAACTCCCCTAAAACAGATCTAGAACACGGGATTTGGTCATGTGGGGATACACGAGCCTTCTGGATAAAAGTTGAGGAAATGACAGCAAGAACTATATTAATAGATAAACGACTTAACCCAATGCTATGGTTATTCCATGTGAATGAGGGTAATACTGTGAGTCGCCAACCTCACATTCTATTCCATACTATTGCCTTAGTTGCAAAGAGACTGCTGCTTCAAAATTGGCTCAATAGAATGGTTCCAGGGATAGATGCTGTCCATGATACTCTTAAAAAAGTACTATCCCTTGAATCAACAGAAACACTACGCAACACTGATAAATTGGCTAGGAAATTTTTTCGCAAGTGGAGACCTTACATCGAACAAGAATTAGCAGATGAGGAGATTAAGCTCTTTATGCGACCCTATAAGAACTCTGGTTGGTATGCTATGGAGAGCCTGGCAGGCACGCTGGGCAAATTGAATTGTGATACTTGATACTTGATACCGATAGTACTTATTCCAAACTATTTTGCTTTATTCACTTGTTAATGGGTAGATGGACCTGATAGAACTAGATAGGCAGACATACTTAGGGAAGGGTTGGGGGGGAATACTGTGAGTTACTTAAATGGAGAATGTTAGGTGGCATGCCAGAACTGGCAATACTAGAAAGGATGGATTTGCTTATTTCGTTTATTCGGAAATGTCGTTGCTGGACTGATTTTACATTAATTATATATGTTTGCATTCTAATGAGACCCAAACTCATATTACCATACGTGTTTGTACTGCATACTCATATTTTCTCTGTTAATTTTGTTTATGTACGCTACTTGACGTATTCAATAAAAAAAAGATGATTCAAAAAAAAAAAAAGAGTGACTTGTTTAGGTGTTCCCCTCTCTTTCTTTGATGTGCAGTCTAGTTGCGGGTTTAAGGTGTGATTAAAGTCTCCTCCTATCACCACTATACCCTCTGCAAATTCCTTCACTCTGTTCAAGAAGCCCCGACTGGCTGCGGCCGGGTTGTCATTAGGCGAGTACCACCCCGCATCTTTAGCAATACGTATCTACCCTCCAGGTCTGTGCAGGTATCCATAATGGTATGTTGTAAGGATTTATGGACAGCAATGGATACCCCCCTTGAGCGGCTTACGGGACAAGTGCTGTGGAACCAGGTTGGAAAGTGTCTATCCCAAATATGTGGGACATGATGTTCTTTGAAGTGAGTCTCCTGTAAAATAATCACACTCACCTTCTGCTTGTGCATACCATACAGTATTTGTGTTATTTTCTGGGGAACATTGAGCTCCTTTGCATTAAGGGATCCTAAGGTAGTCTTCGGTCGCA
Organism: Allobates femoralis; assembly: GCA_033576535.1. Lineage (NCBI taxonomy): Eukaryota > Metazoa > Chordata > Amphibia > Anura > Aromobatidae > Allobates > Allobates femoralis. Next base: position 463,823,977 of record JARQOC010000001.1, read on the forward strand.
TCGTAACTGGATCAATCCGTCTCACTCCTCAGAGGCGGCACGGTGGACGCAGTGACTAAGTTAAAGGTTCAGAAAGTAAAAGGAATGGTTAGGAAGTAAGTAGGGTAGTACTAAACTCAGGGGAAAAAATAAGATAAGAGGTCAGAAAAGAGTAGAAATAGCCTCAGTTGTAAAACTGGTATCTATCTGTACGGAGTACGTCGTCAAAACTTGACGTAATGTGAATGGGTTAATATGGACTCGTGTTCTTTAAATTATAATTAGATTGGAGGGTTAAAGTAACTGCCAAGCACCGTAGGACAGATTATGGCTCCTCCGTGTGGGTCTTAAGTATGCGCGAAATGGAGCAAATCTCTCCCCACGGGTTCAACCCCTAATGGTCTCTCCTCTTCTGAGGAAAGCCATAATGAGCATTATCTATGAATGAATCAACTGGAATATTTTATATACCTTGTGGTATAGCATTATGTACGTTCAAGTCTCGGTTCTATCTAGTATTTCCAGACAATATGATAAAGAGGATCCGCAACCTGGTGCTAACCCAGGCCCTCCGCTCCCCACCACACCCTATGATAAGTAGCAGAGTGACCCATAAAGCATCCCAAGGAATGTCGGGAACACCCGACAACCGCCACACCACATGGGATGCCACCGGCCACTCCCCGCACTCAATAATTCAACCATATTATATAACATGTAATGGACAGCAGGTACTATGTAATAAATAATGAACATTCAAGTCAGAGGGCGTTCTTCACTTTTGTGGAACAGTATTGTGTGAAGGACAGACCCCAAAACCCAGGAACGTAACTGTGGCGGTATTGCCTGAAGTGGTGTCCTGTAGGTCTAACCCTGTCCCCCACCCAAACTAATAAAAAACGGACCCACCCGTCCGGGGCCACAAGTTCATGGAACTCTCAAAGCGTCTGGTCTTCCGCGCTCTTCCTGCTTGCTTCTTTCAAAGAGCCTGCTAGCTCTCCTGGGTCGTTGGGGAAGGAACCGCCTAGGAGGGACCAATCCTCCATATTGGGATGGCAAGGAGGGCTAATCTGAGATCTCAATTCTTGGGATATTAAAGGGAACCTGTCACCCAAAATAACCTTCCTAACCTGTTAATACCTGTCCCTGCAGCCTTACGATACTTTCTAACCCATCCCTATCTGACCTATGTTAGTAATCTATAAGTACAATAAAGTAGTTAGCAAACTTACAAAATTCTTGACAGCGGGGCTTTCCTCGCTGCGTTTGTGACAGGTAGGCGGGTCCCCTGTGCCGCGCTACCCCGTCTCGCCGATCTATTACGCCCTACGCAGAGCTCGGGCACGATTTAAATATCGCACCCGCAACGTCACCGCTGCAACACGGTCACGTGATGCCGGGATCGCGTCACTTCCAGTCGCACACAGGCAGACTTCAGCATGCAATCTGCGCATGCGCAAAGTCTGCCTGTGCGAGACTTGCGGCGACCGGAAGTGACGCAATCCCGGCGTCTCGTGACCGTGTTACAGCGGTGACGTTGCGGGCGCAATATTTAAATCGTGCCCGAGCTCTGCAATAATTTTGACCAGGGGTGCCAAACATTTTGCATGTCATTATATCTACCAAATGTTATTTGGTCAAAAATGTCTGACATAAGGAGGGAGTCAGGGCTCTTCCATGACACTTTTGAAACAAACAAAAAAATAATTGTGAAGATTCCCTATTGCCCCAAATTAAATGATTCCTCACTGCAAGAAAGGATTGAAATAATTTGACATTATGGAGTATTAAAATGACAATGAGAATGCATGTGTATTGGGAAATTGGAATAGATAGCTTTTAGCTGAACCAGTTATGTAATATGTATGGCCCTCTATGGTCATAGTTGGGTTTTAGTTCTCTGCCTTAACTCTGGATGTAAATACCCTGGTCAGGGTCATGTTTAAGCACCTCACAGAATCCGTGTACCTGGGGGCGTAACTACAATATCTGTACAAGAGTACAATTGCACCCGGGCCCTGGAGCCTAGAGTGCCCTAAAAGTACCTTTGGCCTATAGACAAATACTAATGATATTAAAGATTTGCAATTGGGGGCCCATTAGAGCTTTTGCATCGAGACCCATGAGCTTCAGGTTACGCCACTGTGTATACCCTTAATCTGCCCCATCCTATTGGTGCAGTAAGAAGTAAAAAATAATGGATATGGACAGATTCAGATCTGTTTGCAAATGTGGCAATTATTTTGCCATCATTCTCATTTTGGCTCGTATATTGGCGACAGACATCTGGTTGCTGCACAGTCCTATCCAAAAATGTGTCAGCGCATGTTTTCTGCTGGTTATATAGACCGTGTGTCAAGATATCTGACCTGCGGTGCGGTGGTGTATAGCACAGACCCAGAAAGTGGTGTCCTCCTCCAGCGGTGCACAGCTAACATTGAAGATCCATGAAAGTAGCAGAAAGAGCGGCACTCAGGTGGATAAAGTGCAGTTGCAGCTTTATTAATTAAAGATCCATGAGATGAACAAGCAGGGAGGGAAGGAGGTGCATATGTATTGTGGACCTGTAGAAGCGCCAGTTGGCATGAAAAGGTCACCGTCATCCTGCACCTCCTTTTCTCCTGCTTGTCCACCTCATCTATAATTAATAAAGCTGCAACTGCACTTCATCCACCTGACTGCTGCTCTTTCTGCTACGTTATTGCTATAATTAGCTGAATGTTTCTTTTAATGACTGCTACCAGAAAGCATTGAAATAAACCTTCAAAATTAGAACATTTTGTAGATACATATTCAACAACATATCTGGAGTTTTAGATGAAATTTAAAAAAAATTGGGTTCACACATCACAAATTATATTGATTCAGTTTTTATTACTGGTTGCACAAACTGCATACCTATAATTATTGAAATATCAGTATAACTTAGGCAAAAAAGTAATTTTTGACATGTTCCCAAATTGGGAACGTTAGGTTTTGAAGTGGATGTACCAGTGTGTATAATAATACTTGGGCAGTACAGGCAGTAATTAACCTTGGAGCTTGGGGAGCGGTAAAGTTAATTAGAAATTATCTGGATTAGAAAAAAATATCCATCCTATGTTAAATATTCAAATACAAGGATGGCAAAAAGAAATAAAAATAGGAATTTGAACTTTTCTTTATTTGTCTGGTGTTGTTTACATTTGAAATATAATACTCAATTCTGATTGGCTGCTGGAAGCCCCTCCCCTTTAGAATGCTGGTGTTTGTTTGGTGACAAACTGTCGCTGTAGTGACGGCGGTTAGAGAGAAGCATCTCTGCGATTTCCCAAGTTCGAGAGAAGCATTTCTGCGATTGCCCCAGTCGGATACACCATCTCTGTGATTTCCCAAGTTGGAGAGAAGCATTTCTGCGATTTCCCCAGTTAGATACAGCATTTCTGCGATTTCGCAAGTTTTTGGCATTTCTGGCATTTAGTTAATTATTTTCTCATTTATTGAGTTGATATTTTCAGCAGGACAGAAAGTCACCATGTCAGGTCAGGTCATAAGGCTGGTAATATAATGTGTCACTGTACGGACTTACAGCATATAACATTTATATCAAAAAGCAACTGTCATTTTCCATAAATTGGTAGTTTTTTGTATTTATCTGGTGTAAATCTAACTGAATATAACATTATTTTTCATTTGTTCCTGCACTTCTTCATTCCTGAGATATGGTCCCCTTTTCTCTGTATTTAATCCTAGTCTATTTAGCTAAGTTGCAACCAGAAAAAGATCATGCAAACCAGATTGCACACCCATAATCGCAAACAAATTTATTAGTATCAAAGTATGCAAGCAACACATTTGTTAAAAACACTTAAAAACAAGTAGGTCCCAGTATGCCAGCTGCCAAGATTGGACCATAATACATCTAAATGGCATGAGGATGCCTGTGGTTAAAGGAATCTATCATGACCATATCACAATTGATACAATAATACCAATCAAATCCCACAAAAGGCTATCCTCATATAACATGGATCATACCCAAATTAGATGCTGCAACCTGGGTGACTGGGGGCCCCACGCGTTCTGCTGCGCATGGCAGCTTCCTCAGGGGAGTCTGATGTACCCTGTGTTGATTAAGCCTTAAATACATATACAGCCAGTGTTAAATGAGCCATAATTACTATAGATAAAGCGCTACAGCTGTGATAGGGGGGGAGTTACCTGGAATATGCGTGCACGAAGTGACATGTGTATGGAGGTGGCAGGCAAGACGTTATCAAACACTTCCGGTTGCGTAGGGAGATTCAGTATGTACCATCACCCGGATGTATAAACCGTCAGCAGGGTAGTACTATGTTCAACCGCGCACCGGAAGTGACGTAGTCCGGTCGTCATGGTAGCACGATATGCTTCCGCGCACCGGAAATTACATTGTCCTGGTCACTATAGTTACGTAGTGTATTGTATTCAAGCCATATGGAGCAATAGAGCGTAACGTGAAAATCCATCACGCCTCCGTCTGAAGGAGCCATTTGTGGGCAGATCCACCATGTCCATTACTGTGGTATTTCTGAAGGCCCAAGACCCAGAGACCAGTAGTGGTACCACGGTGTGCAGCCAAGAAATGAGCTGCCACTGAGGTAAGGGAATTTCCAATTACAAAACCCAGGAGTCAGGCCAAATCAATCAAATAATCATTTTTTATTAATTTATCATAACAAACACGGTAAAATGGAGATATATAAGATATACAGAACAGGAATTAACCCACTTGACGAAGCTAACGCGAAACGCACGTTAGGGGGGCTATACAGACAGGTAATTACATCTTAACCCCTTGGTTTATTTGGCACTGGCCAGTATATGTTTATTGTTGAGATGTCCACTTTGGGGCTTATGATGATGAGTTGGTTAGCCCTATGCATTGTGCATGTGAAATAGGATGTAGACTCTCTCCATATTGGATTATTATACCAAGTGGGTTAATTCCTGTTCTGTATATCTTATATATCTCCATTTTACCGTGTTTGTTATGATAAATTAATAAAAAATGATTATTTGATTGATTTGGCCTGACTCCTGGGTTTTGTAATTGGAAATTCTCTTGTATTGGAGGGCCTAATTATTTGGAGGGTGACCCCTTTTTGAATTCACTGAGGTAAGGGGTTTACCTTTCGTTAGTGTTCCTGCTGCTAGATTAATTGTGGACGTGTGGTGTTGAATCCTGCATCTTAATTCCCACGTAGACCTTATTGCATGGACATACCATGTGCAGTGGAACGCGTGGGGTCCCCTGTCACCCAGGTTAGCTGCCATGTGCAGCGGAACGCGTAGGGGCCCCAGTCACCCAGGTTAGCTGCCATGCACAGCGGAATGCATTGGGCCCCCAGTCACCCAGGTTAATCAACACAGGGTACATCAGACTCCCCTGAGGAAGCTGCCATGTGCAGCGGAACGCGTGGGGCCCCCAGTCACCCAGGTTGCAGCATCTAATTTGGGTATGATCCATGTTCTATGAGGATAGCCTTTTGTGGGATTTGAATGGTATTATTGTATCAATTGTGATATGGTCATGATAGATTCCCTTAACCACAGGCATCCTCATGCCATTTAGATGTATTATGGTCCAATCTTGGCAACTGGCATACTGGGACCTACTTGTTTTTTAAGTGTTTTTAACAAATGCGTTGTTTGCACACTTTGATACTAATAAATTAGTTTGTGATTATAGGTGTGCAATCTGGTTTGCATGATCTTTTCTGGTTGCTATATATTAATATTCATGTAAGTATTGCACCCCTTTGTCTATTGAGAGCAGTGCATCACCATCTTTTCTATAACAGTATTTAGCTAAGTAGGCATGATCCTCAACTCTTGCTTGTTGGTGTGTTATTGGTGACCATGCCCAATTGGCTAAAAAGACTAGATACATGGAAAAGAGCACTGGGGCCCTTTTCTATCTGTGTCTGCCAGTGAGTAAAGGTGCTATATTATATAGCTACCAAAAGTTATTGTATTATAAATGTCTGACATAAAGAGGGAGTCAGTAGTTGTTGGCATGAAACTTATGAAACAAATAAAAAAATAGGAAGTATAAAAACTTTCAATGCGCTAAATACCCAGGAACTTAGAGGTGTAGAACACCTTCTGAGAGACACCGTACCTCAATTGACTATACATATGAGGTTAAAATGTTTAAAATCAAGAGGAAGTTTTTACCTGATGCAATCAGTATTGATGCAATCAGATCTTAGAATTATCTTAGAATCTTAGAATTATTATTATAATATCTATCAATTAAAATGAACTTTGTGGAAATGACCCTTCAATACAAGCTTTAGTTGCAGTATTAAAACTGTATACTATAATTTAGAGACTTAGTGCCTAAAATTGGTTGTCATTCCCTGAATTAAAAAAGAGTGACACCCCGATATCTCTGTGTCTTCCAACATAAGTAATAATTTTAATATTTATTTACTAAAGGCATTAAAATCCAGCTTCAAGACCTCCAGTTACAGGAGCAACCAACTATCCAAAAAATGGCTGAACAGCAGCGTAGACTGTTTTTTGAGAGGTTGAGAGCTTGTGTGCAGGCCTATCCATTCAGGAGGAATAGAAACCGAGTTGTAGTGATGGGAGGATAGAGGTCAGAAAGCTCTCCACCTTGTGTGGATTGTGATAGACAGCTCTCCAACTTGTGTGGATTGAGAGAGACAGCTCTCCACCTCGTGTGGATTGAGACAGACAGCTCTCCACTTCATGTGGATTGAGAGAAACAGCTCTCCAACTCATGTGGATTGTGACAGACAGCTCTACACCTTGTGTGGATTGAGAGAGACAGCTCTCCACCTCATGTGGATTGAGAGAGACAGCTCTCCACCTTGTGTGGATTGAGAGACAGCTCTCCACCTTGTGCGGATTGAGAGAGACAGCTCTCCACCTCGTGTGGATTGAGAGACAGCTCTCCACTTTGTGTGGATTGAAAGAGACAGCTCTCCACCTCGTGTGGATTGAGAGACAGCTCTCCACCTCATGTGAATTGAGAGAGACAGCTCTCCACCTCGTGTGGATTGAGAGAGACAGCTCTCCATTTTGTGTGGATTGAGAGAGACAGCTCTCCACCTTGTGCGGATTGAGACAGACAGCTCTCCACCTTGTGTGGATTGCGATAGACAGCTTTCCACATCGTATGGATTGAGAGAGACAGCTCTCCACCTCATGTGGCTTGAGAGAGACAGCTCTCCACCTCATGTGGATTGAGAGAAAGCTCTCCACCTTGTGGATTGCTATAGACAGCTCTCCACCTCATGTGGATTGAGAGACAGCTCTCCATTTTGTGTGGATTGAGAGAGACAGCTCTCCACCTCGTGTGGATTGAGAGCGACAGCTCTCCACCTTGTGTGGATTGAGAGAGACAGCTCTCTACCTCGTGTGGATTGAGAGACAGCTCTCCACTTCGTGTGGATTGAGAGAGACAGATCTCCACCTCGTGTGGCTTGAGACAGCTCTCCACTTTGTGTGAATTGCAAAAGACAGCTCTCCACCTCGTGTGGATTGAGAGAGACAGCTCTCCACCTCGTGTGGATTGAGAGAGACAGCTCTCTACTTCATGTGGATTGAGACAGACAGCTCTCTACCTCATGTGGATTGAGAGAGACAGCTCTCCACCTCGTGTGGATTGAGAGAGACAGCTCTCCACCTCATGTGGATTGAGAAAGACAGCTCTCTACCTCATGTGGATTGAGACAGACAGCTCTCCACCTCATGGGGATTGAGAGACAGCTCTCCATTTTGTGTGGATTGAGAGAGACAGCTCTCCACCTTGTGTGGATTGAGAGAGACAGCTCTCCACCTCGTGTGGATTGAGAGAGACAGCTCTCCACCTCATGTGGATTGAGAGAGACAGATCTCCACCTCGTGTGGCTTGAGACAGCTCTCCACTTTGTGTGAATTGCAAAAGACAGCTCTCCACCTTGTGTGGATTGAGAGAGACAGCTCTCCACCTCATGTGGATTGAGAGAGACAGCTCTCTACCTCATATGGATTGAGAGAGACAGCTCTCCACCTCTTGAAATTTACATACAATATATAAAAAGACACATATATACGTGTTTTCCTCACTATCTGATATGAAATCAGAATAAACCGTTTCCGGTTTAGGTCAATTAGGATTACCATAATTATTAATATTTGCCAAATGCCAAAATAATGAGAGAATGTTTTACGGCATTTTTATTACTTTCTGCAAAGTCACAAGTTTACATACATTTCATCATTTCATTACTATTTGGTATTATTGCCCTTAAACTGTATGACTTGGGTGAAACATTTTGGATATCCTTCCACAAGCTTCTCACAATAGTTGGTAGAAATTTGGGCCCATTCCTCTTGACAGAACTGGTGTAACTGAGCCATGTCTGTAGCTCACAGCCTTTTCAGTTTTGCCAAGAAATTATCAATTGGATTGAGATCAGGGCTTTGTGATGGCCGCTCCAATTCATTGACATTGTTATCCTTAAGCCACTTTGTAATCAGTTTTGCAGTATGCTTCAGGTAATTGTCCATCTGGAATACCCATTTCCGCCTAAGCTTTAACTTCCTGCCCCATGTCTTGAGATGTTGCTTCAGTATTACCACATAATCTTCTTTCCTCAAGATGCCATCTATTTTGTGAAGTGCACCAGTCCCTCCTGCAGCAAAACAACCCCACAACATGATGCTGCCACCCCCATGTTTCACAGTTGGATGGTGTTCTTAGGCTTCCAAACTTCTCCCTTTTTCCTCCAAACATAACGATGGTCATTATGGCCAAACAGTCCAATTTTAGTTTGGTCAAACCATAGAAAATGTCTCTTAAAATGTAAGTCTTTGTGCATTCATAAAAATTAATCTGGCTTTCATATATTTCTTGTGGAGGAAAAACTCAAATCTTGATACATTTATTGTTTTGACTTAAAAATCCAGTGTGGACTTGTGATACAGTGTTAGTGATAAACAAAGAACCCTCCCCAACACCCCAAAACACATAATATATCCACTGTTTTGGGAAAAGGAAGGTGGTCTAGTATACTGCGGTCTTGTATGTAGATATGTCAAAGTATAGTAATGTAACCCTTCCTGGACCTGCCTGGACACACTGTCTCCAGGCATAATGTCCATCGGAGGACAAGCTCGTTATTTGGTCAGTCAATGGCATATATGTCCATACATTTGGTCACTAAAATTGTGAGCCCCTTTAGTACACGTTGTCACTCCAAGTAGTGAGTTCTCTTGGTACCTATTGTCACTCAATTGTATAGTCACCATCTTAACAACTATACAAAATCTGTCAGAGAAGTAGATATGATTAAACAACAATATATGACCACTGGTATGGTCGGTTTGCCCGACGTGTTTCGCCTTGCTTAATTCTCCAAGGCTCATCAGGGGCTTACAGCCAGGATATGAGATATATTATGTACATCAACTGATGAACGGGTTCCTTAATGCAAACAGGTCACCCGTATATTGTGAGTTCGGATCCCAGGTATCTCCAAGCGGTTCCCAAAGAAGTGATGCAGTTCAAGGATTGACTGAAGATCACATATGTTTCGGAAGTCTCATATTAGTAAAGATCCTTCAGATTTAGTTCTCCTAGTAGCTCCAGGTACATCCTATTGGAAACTTCGTTCATCTTTGGAGGAACCTTCAATATGTGTTGGGAATTTGACGTATCCTACAGCCATATGTCAGTCTCTCTCCGTGACCTCCTAAAATCCAGTTAGGGTTCCATACTCCCTCTGTGTCCCTAGTTGTTTTGCAGTTGTTACACCATCCTGTTTGTTAGGCGGAGAACAATGATATTCTCCAAATTCTGACCCCTCAATTGTATGCTGGGGTTCCAGATCTCACCAGCTATAGTGTTCCCTGGTATTTGGACTGCTTTTTTTTTTTTTTTGAACCATCATTTTTATTATGTATTTAATTTCCATACATGCAAGAATATACAATGACATATACATCATTGGTTGCAGAATACAGCAATAATAATTGAAAAACCTTATGAACAATACATTAAGGTAGAAAAATATGTAAAACAAACAAAAACGTCATAAACCCACCCATAACCTTCCCTGATGCCTGTTTCATTAGCTAGATGTCACTTAATTAGACACATCTTGACCAAAGAAATTTATTAGCTAAAGATATCCAATTCAATTTTTAGTTATTGCATCTCAGTTTACCTAGAGTGCCTTTTAAGTCTTCCACCGCGTACCACTCTGTGTGTTTATAAAGAATCATGAAATTCCCTATCTCTGCGTTTGAGAATGTTTTTAAAATGAAAGGTTTCCATTTGTAAAAAAATGTTTTAGTCAATCTAGTGGGGTTTCTTAGTGTTTCAAAGGATTCTAAGTTTAATGTTTTTCTAATTGTAGTGCGTACTTCTTCAATCAAGGGAACAGTTTCGTGAATCCAATGTAATAACAGTAGCCTCTTAGCCACTAAAGAAATTGTGTGGAATAGGGTGTGTATCCGACCCCTTGAGGAAGTGGCCATTGAATAATGGAATAGCCATAGTAATGGGTCATGTCTGCCTTCAGCCAGATACAGTCCCTCTGCCAGGTCTCCCACTTTTTCCCAGTAATTTTGTGTTTCAACACAGGACCACATCCCGTGCTCCAAATCGGTCAGGGGGGTCCGGCATTTCGGACAGTGAACCCATCTTCCTCTATTCGTTGGAGAAGGTGGGATGTTGAACCCTTTAATTATGTCGTGCATTAGTCTATATTGTGTATCTCTCCACTTTTCATTAGTGATATTTTTCCTTATCGTTTCCCATCCCATAAGTATGTTTTGTGTTAAGTCTGGGTCTGTGAAATGTTTTCTCCATATGGAGAATAGTTTATCGGTCCCTAACGGTCTTAGAGTTTTTTGTAGTTTGTTGTACAAGGAGGATATTGACGTGTCACTGTTTGTAGACCTCAACAGCACCCCCCACTCTCCTCCCTCAATCTCAGCTGAAACATCACGCAATCGGGACAATAGATGTTTTTGTATTTGCAAGCATTGTAACCATTGGGACCTTGGGAGATTAAATTTGTTTAAGATTTCTTCGCTAGTTAGCCATCTTTTCTCCCCCGTGTGCATGAGGTCCCCTAGCGTTTTAACCCCCTTCTCTCTCCATGTCTTGAAAAGTAAATTATCCGCCCCTTGCGGGAAGGAAGGAGCTGCCCAGGGGTTCAGCATTTTAGAGATCTGCCATGAGAGCTTCATTTTTTTCCTCACTGCCTTCCAAGTCATCGCAGTGTCTCTGTAAATGGCTGAACATTTAATTCTTGGAGGCAAATCTCTTAGTGAAGAATGCAACAAAGCCGATAAGTCCCACGGTTTGGAGAACTCCCCCTCCAGGAGGTATTGTTGGTCCAGTCTAGTACGTTCCTCATGATGCATGCCAGATTGTAGCCCCTAATATCCGGGACTTTCAGTCCTCCCTCCTCTCTGGATTGCATCAAGGTTGTTAATTTGATTCTTGCTCTTTTACCACCCCATAAGAATTTTGAAAATGCAGTGTTCAGTCGCCTGACATCATTATGCTTTACAAAGCATTCACTGATCTCAGGGAGACCAGTCAAGGAAAACACTGCGGGGAGCCGGCTAAAGCGCTCAAAAACAGTGAAATCCATGATGCATTGCCCCCTGGGAATTTGAATATGCAAATGGAGTCCATGATTAAGAGTCTCAAACACGGGACTAGCCAGATATCTTTCCAGGGAAGGACCTAGCCCTGGGGTGGAGTCCTTGCGGAGACCACCATAACCACCATATTAAGTGGCCCTTTTAGTCAGTATCCCACTCAGTTACGAGTTAAGAATATGACAAGGGAATTAACAGAGCCAGGTATCCATCCACAGACAGCTGTTTCAGGGTATTGCCCCTCATCAGTGTGGAGTAGGATTCTGGCTAAATGGGAGCAATGCCTGGTAGACCAACATCACAAAGCATTCACTGATCTCAGGGAGACCAGTCAAGGAAAACACTGCGGGGAGCTGGCTAAAGCACTCAAAAACAGTGAAATCCATGATGCATTGCCCCCTGGGAATTTGAATATGCAAATGGAGTCCATGGAGCCTCGATTAAGAGTCTCAAACACGGGACTAGCCAGATATCTCTCTAGGGAAGGACCTAGCCCAGGGCTAGGTCCTTCCCTGGAGAGATATCTGGCTAGTCCCGTGTTTGAGACTCTTAATCGAGGCTCCACGGACTCCATTTGCATATCATTATGCGTTAGTAACATTGGGATTGTCTGGAGCGGATAAAGAAGCCTCGTGAAACTAACCATTTTGAGCAGGTGAGATCGGCCCAACAGCGTTAAGGGAAGGTTTTTCCAGTTCTGTAGTTCCTTTTCTATTTTTTCAATTATTGGTTTAAAATTTAAATTATATATCAGATCTGGTGACCTAGCTAACTGAACACCTAGATATTTCAAGTTATTTTTTGCCACTGGAATTCCACAAAGTGTGTCTCCGACTTCACCACGTGCGCCAGTTCTAAGAAAAAGAATTTCACACTTATCCTTATTTAATACAAATCCTGATAATGTACCGATTTTTTCAATGGTATCGAGGATTTTTTTGAGATCTCTTTGGGGGTGGTTTACAAACAAGATTATGTCATCCGCAAAAAGGGACAGCTTAACCTCTCTCTCTCCAACCCTGAGGCCTTCAAAAGTGGTCTGATCGTTTAAATATAACGCCAAAGGTTCTATTGCCAAGTTGAAGAGAAGAGGGGACAGTGGGCAGCCCTGGCGGGTACCCTTCTCAGGTTTAAATGTTTCTGACAAAAATCCTGGGATGCTCACGCATGCCTTCGTGTTGCTGTACAGAGACCTCAAGAATTGGCGAAAGGGACCTACCAAATCAATGGCATCAAGAACCCAATCCAGCCATGACCACCTCACATTATCGAATGCATTCTCGGCATCTAGGGTGATCATGGCCGGATCTCCCGTCCCTCCCTCCTTCCAATGTCTCGATACATCAAGTAGTAGCATAGCTTTTCTAATGTTAGTAGCCGTCGATCTTCCTTTCACAAAGCCCGATTGATGTGGCTTAACCAATCTGGGAAGGATTGTTGCCAGCCTATCTGCTAGGATCTTTGACAGAAGCTTCAAATCTTGGTTTATCAAAGAGATGGGTCTATAGCTAGAAGGATCTAAAGGGCATTTGCCAGGTTTGAGAATCAGTTTTATATGGGCCAAATTCATTCTTTCGGGGATCGGTGACCCTCTCAAGATAGAGTTGTATAAATCCATTAAGACAGGAGAAATCTGATCCTTCAAGGACTTGAAGAAGGCCCCATTGAAGACATCGGGTCCCGGAGCATTGCCTGGTCCCAGTGAGTTAATCGCTATTTCTATCTCACCCTTCGTAACGGGACCATTTAAAAGTTGTTTTTCATCCTCTGTTAGACTCGGTATATTGATGGAGTTAAACAAAAATTTATCAGTCACTGTGTTAGCATTACTTTCTCTATATAACGTGGCATAATGTTTGCCCAGTATCTGGGTAATTTTTTTGGGATCCCACCAAAGCTTTTCTTGTTTGTCATTTATTGCTAATATGGAGTTGTATGGGCGTTTGCCTCTCACCAGTCTCGCCAGTAGACGTCCGGCTTTGTCCCCATATCTATTTAGTTCTATTTCCATATAGTTTCTGTAGAGGTCTTCCCTCTTAGCTGCCCATATGTCAAATAACTCCTTAGCCGCTAACCAGTTTTCTTCATCTGCCTAGTCCATAGTTCTTTTATATATGAGGTACATCTCTCTCACTTTGAGGCTGGTTATAATGTATTGTTCCTTAACTTTCTTTTTGAGCCTGATACTATGCGCCATAATGTGTCCTCGCAAGACCGTCTTCGCCGACTCCCAAAACAATTGCGGGGTAGATACATGTTCTGCATTATTTGAGTAAAAGTCAGACCACCATTCCTTGAGGAGTTTACCAAAGTTCTCATCTCTCGTTAACGTGTCAGGGAACTTCCACAAATAATCCGTTCCCTTGGGGAAGACATCTTTAGTCTCTAGAATCATTGGACTATGGTCGGAGATGACCATGTCGTCTATCTCCGCCTCCACCACTCTCTGAAACAAACAGATCGAGATGAAAAACATATCAAGTCTCGACCATGTTTTATGAGCATGGGAAAAGTGGGTAAACTCTCTTTCAAGGGGATGTAACGTGCGCCATGGATCGACCAGACTACAACTGTTGAGTAAGTTCTCCAATATGTTTGGCCTGGAAGGGGGTCCCCCCCCGTCTCCAACATGAAATCTCACCCCATCTCTCTTTCTGTCTTCTAGCTCGTTAAGCACCCAATTAAAGTCTCCACCCAGTATTTTATTGGTTTCTTGGTCCATCATAATTTGGCCAGTTAAATTTTGGAAAAAGTTTTTTTGTAAAGTGTTCGGGCATATATATTATAAAGACTATAGGTTACATTTTGAATCTGAATGATCATATGAAGTAATCGTTCGTCATTATCTGTTGTCATAGATAGTATCTTGTGGGCGAGGGTTTTGCTAATGAGGACCAACACACCAGCTTTTCTATCTTTTACCCCCGATCCAAAAACCTCCCCCACCCACAACTTCTTAAGCCTGTAGAAATCACTTGGTGCGAGGTGCGTCTCCTGCAACAGAGCAATATCTGCACCGAGCCTTTTAAGGTGTCGAAGTACCATCAAGCGTTTAGCTGGGGAGCGAAGGCCTTTAACGTTCCATGAAATCCACCGTACCATTTTTACTACGTGTAATTGGTTTTAGGCAGCAGATAAGGGGCTTACAATTTGGATATGGAGCACTAGCGTGGAAATTTATATTCGGAACATAGGTGGAATTACTCATAGGCATAGAGCAATATAGTGGAAATAAGGCATTATTTTTCTCAATTCTACATTTCAACCCCATTTTAATTTTCCCCTTTATTCTCTCCAACTCCAACCTTAAGGATTGGTGACTTCTCTTATTTCCTCCTGGCTGACGCAAAGAAAGAAAACCCAGCCCCCCTCTTTGTAAATAATAACTATGCGTCTTATCGGTAAATCCGGCGAGACCTCCAATCTATCCCAGACTACCGGATCTTAAACAAAAGGTAAAACATGAGCAATGATGGCTCAAAGTGTTGAAGTAAATGTAAACCCCATACTGAACATTTATAAGGGTCACCCAAAGACTATGTTGAATTAGAAAATTAACAACCCCATAAATCTTTAACATTCCATTGCCCTCCCCCTCCCCATTTAAATCAGTACATTCATGTAGTTAATAACCAATACCCCCCTCCCTCTCACAGCTTAGAATCAAAAAGGTTGAACCAAACACTGAGTCTGTCCATCTTCCTTTCGTCTCTGGTTCTTCCATCTGATGAGCGAATCTAGGGATAGCAGATTAAAAAAAAAAAAAAAAAAAAGGGGGGAAATAGGGGGGGGGGAGCGAAAAGATGTCATCTCAGTCCTGGTTTCTTCTCGTCACGTGGTTTGTCTTATCTCTTTCTATTCCATCTGGGCGTAGACTGGCGCTGCTGTCTAGGAGACTGCAAATGTTCTTGGGGACGCTGTGACAGAGTTTCTGATCGCAGTTTATATGATCTTGATGAAACCTGGCATCTTTCTAGTCCCGCTACTGTGGTTGAGGACTCTCCCGTCTCTCCAGATCTTTTTGGACTCGTCTCCCGTTCATCCAGTGTAGTACATTTTTTGTCTGCTGGGGTATTTGGGGCGGCTTGATTCAATTTTTCCTCTGCCGTCATTAAGCGCTTCCCGCGCTTTACCTCCGGTCCCTGCGCCGCTCCGTCTATCTCTGACTCACCTCCCCGGGTGACGTACCGATCCATAGTGGCCGGTGGAGCGGTCTTCCGGTGCTCATTGTGGGTAATTTTGTCGTCCCGGGGCCTGGGGGTTTCTGAGTTTGGCGAGGGGGGCTCCGGAGCTTCTCTAGGCACGTCCACACATGGCGGGGCCGGAACCGGAACTGTGGACTGCTTTTTATGCTGTCTTAGTTTTGCTGGTGGGCGGCTCATTAACTCCTAAGGTTTGAGGTTTGCTTGGTGCGGTCAGCACGCTCTCATCTCCTGCACTGACAGGATATTGTGGAGTAGTTTGGGGCTCTATAAAAAGACTGAATGAACCAATAGACCCTGATAAATCTCTAAAAATTATTTATTAGAGGAGGAACGTGTCAGGTTTTTCAGGACCAATTTTTGCACATTGTTTTCTTTTGGAACTGAATTCTTGTACTTTAGATCACACAATTATCATCCCAACAGTGGTGACCTGTCCTACCTTCACAAGGATTAACTAAATGATAAGCTCATGTACCTTCATAATCTTAACTATTGCATAGAGTACGCAATGACTTTTTGCTGCACTATGGATAAAACTATTGCATAACTTTATTTACGGTATGTCTTTTGCTCATTAGTTATGAATTCGCTCTTTGAAAGGAATTAAATATTTGTTTTACCTATTGTGTACTAACCACTACCTCTGATCTGAAAGAGGTGTTCTTTGGGCTAGTGAGACTTTTGTCTTTTTTGAGCCATTGTGTTTTTTATGTTAAGTCCCTTTGTGATTTGTTTGATACCTTTCCAGGAAGATGGATATTGTAATTTGCATATTGAATAAATTTTGAACTTTTAGGCGTTTTTGTTCTTCATTGCAGAGTGGCATTTGAGCCCATGGTGATACAGTACTTGTTTCACTGTGGATAATGACACAATTTTACCAGCTTCCACCATCATCTTCACAAGGTCTTTTGCTTTTTTTTCTTGGGTTGATATGCACATGTCGGATCAAAGCACATTCATCTCTGAGACACAGAACCGTCTCCTTCCTGAGCAGTATGATGGCTGGACATTCCATCTTGTTTGTACTTGCATTTAATTATTTGTACAGATGAAAGAGGCACCTTCAGGTATCTGCAAATTGCACCCAAGGATGAACCAGACTTGTGCAAGTCCACAATTCTCTTCCTGATATCTTGGCTGATTTCTTTGGATTCTCCCATGATGCTACACAAAGAAGCAGTGTGTTTGAGTTGTGTATTAAAATACATCCACAGGTGTCTCTCTAATTAACTCAGATGTTGCCAATAAACCTATCAGAAGCTTCCAAACTTTTACTGCTAGAAGCGGTAACCCCGAGTTACCCGCTGCTCACTGTGAGGCCGCGGGGGGTGCTGTCAGAACCAGCACTGCCACCCCTGCTACAGCCGGGGGTGAGTTCCGGGGGGAGGGGTTGCTGTTAGTGCCCAGCCGCCACTGCTACAGCCGCGGGTGAGTTCCGGGGGGGAGGTGCTGTCAGTGCCCCGCCGCCCCTGCTGCAGCCATGGGTAAGGTCGCGGGGGGAGGGGGCGGTGCTGTCAGAGCCCAGCACCGCCGCCCCTGCTGCAGGTCTTACCTGCCCCTTGCCGCCGGCGCCATGACGGGGATATGGTGCTGCCCCTTCTCCTAGGGCTAGGGTTAAAGCTAGGGTTAAGGCTAGGGCTAGGTTTAGGGTTAGGGTTAGGGCTAGGGTTAGAGCCTGTGCTGCAGACGAGAGGAGGGGCGGGAACACCCAAGGGAAGCAGGATGCTTCCCTCAGTTACCCTCCTCTCCTCTGTCACAGGGTCACGGGGGCCCCCTACTGATGCTTGAGTGGCCCCCTACCCAGTCGGGGCCCTGGTGCACCTGAACCAGCTGCACCACGGTACGTCCGCCCCTGATGCTCGGAGCAGCGGAGTCACCTTACCTTCTCCTGGTGATCCAGCGATGTCACCGCTGTGATCACCGGTGAGAGCCCCCTTCGGATGCCTCCATATGACTTCCTGATTCTGTCTCTGTGAGCCGCAGCGGCTCATTGGAGGCGGAACTGGGCGGGAAATGCAAATGTATAAAATTTCTGCCCATAAAAGAAATTTTTTCTAAAAAAATGGTACCGCTTTTAGTACAAAATTCCTGACATAATCATACCGCCAGGGAGGTTAAAGGTAGTAATCTTAGTGTATGTAAACTTGTAAATTTGAAGAAAGTAATATAAATGCCTTAAAATTCTCTCTCTCATTATTGTGACATTTGGCAAATATTAATAATTATGGTAATCCTAATTGATCTAAAACGGGAAAGGTTTATTCTGATTTCTTGTCAGATAGTGAGAAAAACATGCTTATGTGTCTATTTATAGTGTATGTAAACTTCTGGTTTCAACTATATTATCAGAAAACTGAAATACACTGGACATAATTCCTAACTTTTGATGAACAAGAATAATTGTTGAGAATTATGAATAATATTTTGTAAATATGGAGACATTGTGGAGACTGTGGATGAATATAGGGAACACTGGGTCACAACGTTTCAGCAATTTACAGGAATAATATATACAAGTGCTCGTCATTATCAGACTGGTCCAGCTCAAGTCAGGGATTAAAAATGTAAACTTTTATTTTAGATCATTTGACATCTTACTACACGGTAATTTGCTACATTTTTAATGGATCTACAATAAAAATTTATATTTTTAATCTGTTAATTGAGCTGGATCATACAGATTTGGTTTGTGGTTACTCATCTGCTCAGTGGCGTAACTTCAGGCCCAGGGGCCCCGATGCGAAAGTTCCAACAGGGCCCCCAATTATTGCAAATCTTTATTAGTATTAGTCTTTTTCTATGGGCCAAAGGGACTTTTGGGGCCCCCTAGGCTGCAGGGCCCGGGTGCGATCGCAACCCCTGCACCTATTGTAGTTACGCCCCTGCATCTGCTATGCAATGGCAAGGTTCTGGCTCTCCAGCAATATTAGCAGCGTGACAGGCGAGCTGTCATCATTTCACTTTATTAACGTACAATATTTACTGTATTTTTTTAATTATAAGACACTTTTTCTGCCAAAATTGGTGGGAGAATGGAGGTGTGTCTTACAATCAATCTGGATATAGCTTACCAGTGGGGGAACAGGACGGCGGCGGTGGAGCAGGGTCACCGCTGAAGGAAGTTGGCACCGGCAAGAGTGGCGCAATGCTGCAAGCCTGGGGCTAGGAGGAGGGGGTGTCGCGAGGCAGCCGACATTGATCTCTCAGCAGTTGGCACGATGGGCTTCAGGAAAATGGCTGCGGAAGTAGAGCTTGCACAGATTCAGATCTTGGAGAGCCGAGATGTCAATCTGCGCATGCGACACCTCCGCAGCCATTTTAATGAAATCCAGCACATCAGAAGTGGTGCACGCACAGATTGAAATCTCGGCCTTCCAAGGTCTCAATCTGTGCATGTGCTGCCTTCGCAGCCCTTTTCCTGAAGCTATTCATGTCAACTGCCGTTAGATCAATGGCGCCCGCCTTGCACCACCATAACACCACTTCCCCCAGCATTGCTCCACTTGTGCAGCCGCCGACTTCCATCAGCGGCGACCCTGCATCCTATGATCCCACTCCCCCCTCCATGGTAAAATATATCTGGATTATAAAATTAATGTTTATAACACTAAACACAGCCCCTTTATTAACAACATTAAAAATGATCTTGTTTCTATTTGTAGCGCCCCACTGGTCAGCACACTACAAAATGGTACTGCACCCCGAACAGAAGGTGCAGTATTCTTGTCCTGGTAGGGGGTAATGGAATTCTGAAGCTCCCCACTACACCACATACACCTAGAGACAGGCGACCAATTGGACAGCCCATTACTAGGGTAACCGTCCCGGTAGGAGGAGAGCTAGGGTATATAGTGAGTGGGAAAAGAGCGGGAAGCAGAACATGTCAGTGAGTAGTAGGAGAGCTAGGGTATATAGTGAGTGGGAAAAGAGCGGGAAGCAGAAAACGTCAGTGAGTAGTAGGAGAGTCAGTAAGGACAAGACAGAGAGAGAATCTGAGAAGAAGAAGGAGAAGTAACGGGGAGGGTCACCTCAACCTGGTGACCCAGACAGAGAGGGGCAGGCAGAGGGTGACTGAACACCCTGGCCCAGTCCACAGCGGGGTACCGGCTCCGAAGCAGTGCAGAGGTCCATCCCTGAGCAGCAAATATGATCGAACGCTTAATAGGAGCATGATTCGCCTGACATACGTGCGGTCCCCACCAGAAGCACCAAACCGGGTTGAGCACCCCTTAAGGTACCTTTACACGCCACCACTGCGTGGTAGCAACTGCCTGGCAATGGGGATTTTTGTGCCTTTTGCCTTGAAATTTCTACGAAATGGCAGCGTGTAAATTGGGAAAGTGATCGGGTTTCCCGCAGTTGAATCGGATACCTGTTTCCGAGCCGTGTTCAAAAATCCAAGGCAACACAAAGGCACAATTGCCATGGTAGTGGCGTCTAAACGGGGCACAGGGATGTAATCACCGTCGCCTAGTGATTTCCCCGGAGCGTGCCACAGCGTGCTGGATACCGCGCCCCATCAGCGATGATTGGTGGGGGCTACTATGTAACCATTGGCTGTCCCTTCATAGGGCGCCATATTTAAAGAGCTGACCATTCACACTACACAATTGCAATGGCGTCATGTATTAGCAAGCCTTCCTGCGCAGGCTGCCCAATCATGACGCTATTGCGTTGTCCAATCAGCAGCTTAGCGTCACGGAATACACATGTCCGTCACACCTAAGTGTTAGCGCCGCAGAACATGTACGCCCACATTCCCCTACTGATTGCAGCGTGTGAAGGGGCGACGGAATTCAACAGGAAGATATCCGCAGGATTTGTCGGAACTTCCGGGGAACCACAATACCTTCAGTTGACAACGCAATGGCGGCGTGTACATGCGGCATCGGCGATCGGTATCAACCGTCAAAAACGTGCGCGTGCATGTACGGTTGATACCGGTTGCTAGGCACAGTGGCGGCGTGTAAAGGTAACTTTAGAGAGAGAAGGGTATCTCATAAACATAGCTGGAGCTTCGGACGGACATTGCCCTTTGCCAGGACCACCCAGTCCACTACCCTGGCTGTAACAACTGCATACCCTGTGAACTGCAGATTACCGAAGTAAAGTCTATGGATGGGTTAAATCCTCTGACCCGCCCCCTTGGTTTTCCTTCAGCAATCGGGGTGGGCAAGTAGTTTGGCGCCTCCGCCATATCCCTCCCACGATCAGGGGCCGAGGCACGCCCCTGGGCCAACACATAGTCCTTTGCATTTTTGGTTCCGCCATCTTGGGCCCAGCGGAAAATGGCGGGAAGGGTTCTTGGGTGCCGTGCATAGACAGTTCAAGTTCTTTTTAAAGTGACCAATAAAGTTCTGTAAGGTGTCATATACGTTAAATCGTGCCTATCTGTTAAGATGAAAAAACTAAGCTTGATGATCCCCCCATATAAATATCTGTATATATCCTGACCCTTCATGTATAGTAACTGATGAGCCATTATAATATACTTCACAGTTTCAACAGATTATAAAACGCACCGCAAATTTAGAAGAATTAAATATGTAGGGCCCACAAGGGTATGGGGTACTCAAATCTGGGGCGTTTGGATACGGTGGATGTCACAGGTGGTCGGTGCCCAAGTCTGTGGCCCTTGGGGTGACAATAAAAAGGAGCTATTGATGGGAAAAATAAAGTTAATAAATATTGTGACGCCACCTGTAGATCGGGTCTTTACTCCTATAATCTGCAGTTTACAGGGTATGCGGTTGTTATAGCCAGGGTAGTGGACTGGGTGGTCCTGGCAAAAGGCAATGTCCATTCGAAGTTCCAGCTATGTTCCTTCTTTTCTCTTACTCTGTCCTACCTCTGCGCACTTCTAGTTCTTCGCGCTGCCCTGCACGAATCCCGCTTACTACCAGGCCTGTTGGGTAATATGAGATAACCTTTTCTCTCAAAGGGTACCTTTACACGCCGCCACTGAGGTGTAGCAACTGCCTGGCAATCGGGATTTTTGTCACTGTTGCCTTCAAATTGCTACGAAGTTGCGGCGTGTAATTTGGGAAAGTGATCGGGTTTCTCACAGTTGCTCCGGTTAGCGGTTTCTGAGCCGTGTTCTAAAATCCAAGGCAACACAAATGGTGAATTGCCCTGGTATTGGCGTGTAAATGGGGGACAGGGATGGAATCAGCGTCGCCTAGTGATTTCCCAGGGGCGTGCCACAGCCTCATGGATACCACACCCCATCAGCGATGATTGGTGGGGCTACTGTGTTACGATTGGCTATACCGTCACAGGGCGCCATCTTGGATGAGCTGTCACTTCAGCACTAGACGCATCTGACCTGACTGAACAATCCACTACATAAGTGCAATGACGCGGCCACTCAATTGCGCGGCCAAATGTAGTGTGCTTGTTCAGATGATGTACTGTGCACAGTCCCGTGCCACACGACAGTGAGTAAATTGGCCTACACAGCGCACATGACTGGCATACATAACGCACTGCAATGTGTGAATGTTGGGGACGCTGATGTGTTAATTGTGCGTTTCCTATTACTCGGATGATGACCTTGTTAGTTAACAATGTTGTCTAGCGCCGCAAGTGGGCGTGGAGACGTCATGATGTTTCTTTCACTTTTACTCTGCCTGCAAGGTGCCTGGTCCTCCCCTGCACATAGCAGCAGAGTCATGGCCGCCGCACAGCGCGCAGCAACATGGGGTCTGGCGGAGCTATTGGTCCTCATAGATCTGTGTGACCGCCAGGATTACTGGTGTCACCATCACCACCAGCACCCACGGCTGCGCAAACGCAGCATCCTGAGGTGGTTCTAGAGGGCCCTGCTCCACAAACTGGGGGTGGAGAGGACCTGCAAACAGATCCAAAAAAAATAGCGGATCTGAAACATAAGTGCCCAGGCCGCATTGTGGAGATTCGTGCCAGGATTGCCAGGCTACATGGTGAGTATGTTTCGATGGCAAACACACACCTTCACACGTACATGTACAAAACAACACACAAATGTTTATTGGCCCACAGAACAAAATGTGTATTTGGCCACCATGGTGATGTGTGAACAATGTGCATTGCCTTGTTGCTTACACATAAACATGAAGATGTAGTAACCAGTCATTTGGCCCACAAATGTTGACGCCTATACTCAGCCTTGACCTAACTATATTTGCCCTAAAGGTGTGTCCAGAGTGTAAATGTGACAACTATATATCCGTGCCATGTTCAACACACACATGACACCCTGCCCCACATATATGTCACCTGACATACGGAACAATGTAGGCACACAATGATGTCCCAACTGTACACTCACTACTACATGTACACTATGTGTAGCCAACCATGGTGCAAACACTAGCAGCTTACTGGCATATCTAAACTTAAAAACACAACCACCTCCCATGTCAAGGCAGGTTTGGCGAGAAACAAACATATTTTGCCACTGTAGTTGGACTCCTGTTACAAACCATAATGGGCCCTACCCACAGTACATGCCTACAACATGACCTTGCACCCAATCTGTCATGCTGGAACTACATATTACAACACAAATAAGTTGTACTCCTATGTTGTGGTCCTTTGTTCCCAAAACTGTGTCATCCTGTTTTTCTATACAGATGTTGATGATTCGGCCTCGGGAGAGGAGCCCCAGGCCCCACCCGCACCTGGGCCACCTACACCACCGGTCTCCGAGGGCCCAGCAACACCCTCCCCACGCAGGACTCCACCATACCCAAGGCCAGAGGGTCACCACATGGCCTTACCCGCAGTGGCAGAAGATTTGCCTTCATCAAGGCCAGGCCCCCTTGTGCCACACAGCCCCATCCTGTGGACACACACCCACAGCCCAGGAGTAACACCACCACCCAGTGTGTCGAGCTCTGTGGCGAGCCCTGGGGTGGCCATGTCCCCACACCCTCCAATAGAGCCTGCCTTTGTTGGCTATGGTGGTAATTGTTGTTGTTGCTGCATACGGCCTTTACACTATAATTAGTGTTGTGTTCTGTGGACATCAATATTTCCTTATTGTGACAGGTTATTTTGTAATTATTTTGTACAGACGGAGAACGTGCACGGGCCGCTGGATGGACTCTGAGCCCATCTCCATCCCCTCCTCATGGGAATGATGATGGGGAGGAAGAGCGTAAGTACTATCATTTAGTGTGAGTCCAATAACCATCGCTAGGTACTGTATAAAACTAATGTGTGGCTACTTCAACCCTACAGGTGTCCCTACTATTCAGGGGTCCTGGTGGCACACCAGGAGGTGGTCCAAATGATGGAGAGAACACACCAACGCGGGCAGCAACATCTGGCCCGGTTGGGTGCCATGCTTACCGCCCTCCAGCGACAACATTGTGGCATGGCCTTACACCCATCCGCCCAGGATGAGTAATGGGCTAACATGCCCATACATAGTTATGTCCATGTTGGACTTTTTGTTAACCCTGTTACCCTGTTGGCAATTTTTCTTTTTTAAGGCCCCATTGGCTTCTTTTCTTATAGTGTCCCACATTGGGACCGTCGGGAGTGTGTTGTGCCTACACCTAAACAAACCCAGCATTGTGTTGTGTTTGGCCACTGTGTGGCACACATGGTGTTGGTGAATAAAAGCTTTTGGTCAAATTCCTGTGTGGTCCTTGCTGACAACACACACATGTTTGGCTGACACAATTAAAATTGGCCTAACAGTCAAAGCCACATTTTGATTTCTGCTTGATGTTGGTACATATTTAATCAGTCCACATAGTGTCCCATCACTCCCGCCATTGGCCACAATGTGGGCAGAATGTACCCAATATGTTCCACACATCCAACCGCCCACTCCACACACTTGTGTAGGTAACACAGATAAGGACATATTGCAAGTCAACTCAAATTTATTTTTTTTCTTTCTACCATTTTCAAAAACATATACTAAATACAAAAAGGGCAAAACTGCCATAATTGTGGGCACAAAACAATACAAAATTAAAAATAATTTTAAATAAAGGGTCTAGCCAGTCCATAAGGGCAACATAGTGCATTGGCTAGTAGTGTCCGCTCTCTTCATCATCCTCTGCTGGATCCGACAATGGCGCCTCCCCACCTCCTCGTGGTAGACCCAGTGTCCATGGGAGGCTGCTGTTTTTCTGGTAGATCTTCTGGGGGGAGGTGTAGTATCCTGAGGTTGGGTCCTCCTCACCCTGCATTGGGCGGGCACAGTGGGCCATGGGGTGGTCTTTTGTGGGATGGCCATCATGGCCCCCCATTGCAGGGAGACATCTACGCCCGCCTCCAGGACACGAAACATGGCCCGCTCTGCAATGTTTTGCTGCTCTGGCTCCATACGGGCCAGCATTTCGCTGGCGACGTACCCGAAACCAGAGCCGGGTGTCCTCTCACGGTCGAGAAGGACCTGTTTTGCCCAGGTACCAGCTCCGTATTTGGTGGGGCAGGTGGTCTTCTCCGACGAATCTCAGAGCTGGGCCCTGAGTCCGGCCCCCGACCACTGGTCCCGGGCACTGGCTCTCCCGCAGATGTTGAAGGGAGAGCCTCGCCAGCTGCTGACTCCTCTTCACTGGAGCCAGGCGCCAGAGGAGCCTGCAAAAGAAAGAAGAAAAAAAAACCATCAAAAACATTAAGCAATATCATTGATGTCAATCGCCAAAAACCATACCCCAGCAAGGCCACCACACAACAGACCATGTCCCAAAGCACGGAAACTAAGATAACAGGAGAGAGCATAAAATGGAAAACAACTGCAGTAGTGACGTATACTCATCTGCGGCAGCAAACAATCTAGGCAATAAATTTCACAAAACACTAAAAAAAAAAAAAAGGGTATGTGGCCACAGGAGCTTTAAGCTTCCTTTTACCAGCTCTTAGGCCATGCTGCACAGCCTTACCTTTTTCCTAAGTATGCTAAATTCTTATTGCATTTTACCTACAGTCAATGGGCAAAACGCACGAAAAATGCATGTAGAACATAGGTTTTTAATAAAAAAAAATTCTCAAACAAAAATATAACGCTCAAAAACAAATATGTACCACCCCCAAAGACAAAACACACGTAGCTAGTGTAGTGTGAAGGACTGTCTGATCCTCAGGTTTAGGTGGGTCCCGTAATGTTCCAAAACCCGCCTGTGGCCACATACCCAAAAAGATGGCTTTTACAGATGAGAGGAAGACAAAGGTAAAACCAATGGACAAGTGTGCTTAGGAAATGCATGCAGCCAATCACACCTGTGTAGCAAACATGGTGGACCCCACACACACCCAAAACAATTACCCACCTCCTGCGGCGGGGATGGGTCTTGGGGTGGACCTACAGAAGGCTGGCGACGGCGCATGCTGCTCCGCGTTCCACGCGGGCCCTCTTGGCCCCGGGTAAAGGTGAGGAGGTCATAATACCACAACCTGGGCTTTGGGTCCTCCTCACCTCCAGCCCCGGACCATGCCTCGGTGTATTGTTTGTGGGCCCACTGGAACGCGGTGCGCAGGCCTTTGATCTTTTCATACACATTCTGAGTGTCCCACCTCTTGTGGGGCTGGAGGCGTTTGGCCAGCTACACAAGAGGCTTGTAGGCCACACCCCAAGCTGCCACATCGTGGTATTCAGGCAGCGCCGTCCACCACAGGCATTCGTGCTCCTGATATAAGGCAAAGAGTTGGGTCACAAATTCTGGATACCCCGCCATCTGTGAACAATTATTGCATATGAACATTCATGTCCAACACATGGGCAGCATACATCTCACAATACTGTGTATCTACATCCCCTCTGGTTGCACGAACATAACATGTGTGGATCATGTATGTTGTCATGTGGGCCACCCTTGCTGAATGAGTAAACAATAAGCTGTGATGTTAATATATGTATGGCTATGTGAAAATAAGAAAAAACTAAATATAGTCATGATGGGCCATGATCAGTTGAAAAAACACACCTCTGACACTGAAGTAGCCCACCCCAACAACGTTCTGCATTGCACATAGACATGGCTACATAACTATTTAACAATGTGTAGTGCAGATAGGTTTGAATGTTAAACACTATCAGCAGACTAAATACACTTCTACATGCCGCTCACTGAGCTGACTTACAATGCGCCTAAGCAGCATATAGCAACAGTAACAGAATCACATAAAACCCATTAGCACGCAAATAAGATACCCATGTGAGTACACTTACCGTCGTTCCAACAGAGAAATGTAGCGTAGACATTACTAGCTCAATGCACATTCCACTCTGGACAGTGGCTAGCCGACAACAGGGGTTTTTTATACTGGCATTGACCAATCATCAGACACCAATTAGGCACATTACTTTGCAACACCTGCGAACCGCCATGGGCCTGCTGATTACGTGACGACAAAACGTTGTGATTGGTTACCCCCCATGCGCCTGCTGATTACGTGACGACAAAGCGTTGTGATTGGTTGAATCACTGATAAAATGTGCTCACGCCGGATGGGCGACAAGCTTGCTGCCCAGAAATTAAGTAAGTAGTTGTATGCAAACATGGATGTTGAAGCGTTTTGAAACAGTAAGCAAAATTACATTTGGTTACGCAATAGTGTACTGTATGTGACGGACATGTGTTGTCAGTTTAGAGAAACCATGATTTTGACGATCACTATTGTGTGGTGTCAAATGCATGTTGTTCGTCTACATTGACACATTGTAAATGTTGTAGTAATGTGTTTGTTTCCATTTGCCATACAGGATCATGGCTGCAGGATGGTTGAGTGTTTGTTTGCGGAAATGGACAATTTAGTATATCATACTGTTTTGGCCAAACACACACTGGGACCTACATGGCTAGTAACAGGCATGGATTGAGCCTTGTGGCAGTACCTAATGTATAGATGTGGAGATCCCCCCCTTGCTAACACATCAGGCCCTTGACCACTCCATGATGAGTCATGTATACTCTTCTTCGTGGCATCTGAGATTACTCACCCACAAAGGCTGTGGTACGTTTTTACTTACAGAGTGTCGAAGTGTAAACATATGTTAAACTACATTATTTTACTGACATGTATAGAGCTGCTTTGTGTTGACACAAGTACATTTTTGACACAGATATGGGCTGAAGCTTAATTAATTGTACATCTACCAAGTGGCCAAGGATGGACGGGGCTGATCAGTGAGCATGTTTCCTTTGTTTTCGGGCCACTGTGCTTGATGGCCTTGCAATGGTAAAAATGATGTGTGTTGTGCATATACGACTGTTTGTATATGCTTTTCCCTAGTGGCCAGTCCAAGTATTGTGAGGCTTAATTTATATATGCAAACATGTGACCAAATTTATCAATTTAGTTATATTTTCTGTTTGTCATATACAGGTGCTGATACGCGAGATGATGTTTGACCCTGATGGAGATGTTATCGTGGCTCTTGCCTTGGTGGAAGAGCAATTGTGGCTGGACGATATGAAAGGTTGCGGCGTCGCAGACAACGGCGTGTGTGGACTCGGGATTGGCTTCGCCACTGGGACACCCGGAGCCACATGCAGCTGTTGCGTGAGCTGGAGGATAATAATTCGCATGATTTCAGGAACTACCTCCTGTCACCATGGCCGACCCGCTCCCTGTTACCTCGTGCCCTGTTCCTTTGCTGCCCACCTGTCCTCAGTCTGCGACCGCAGGGAGGTCTGGCAGGAGGCAGGGGATTCGGGTCCCGGCCGGCCGCCGCTGCCCCCCAGGGTCCCGCGCTCTTACCGGCACCATCCTTGCTCCTGTGTCCTCTTTCCCTCCTGCCCCATGGTTCAGGGCTGCTGCTTCCTCCTCCTTGCATCCTAGGGGCGCGCATAGGGCACGCGCGCGCTCTGCTGCTGTGCCTTAAAGGGCCAGTATTGTAATTCTCCCGCCCCCTTCTCAGCCAATCACTGTCAGGTGGTGGCTATTTAATGCTCATTGTAGCCTCAGACCAGTGCCTGGGCAACTTCTTATTTGAGCAGTTGCCAGTCACAGGTCCTTCTGTCTTATTGCAATTCATTACCTTGATTCTTACTGTTTGTTTCTTTTCTGCAGCCGGATTCCCCGTGTTCCATGTGGACCCCGTCTTGGATCCCGTAGCTCGTACATCCGGAGGATCCCGGACACAGCACCCTGGTTTTGTGCTCCTTCCTACCTGTCTTCCTCTCCTTAGGTCGGTTTGCAGGCTCCTGGTTCATTGGTACCTCCTTAGCTGTCCTTGAGAAATCCCTGTATAGGGGTCACCCGTCTTGGGCTCCTTTGGCGGTTTCCCGGTGTGTCGGTCCTGTGGCCCTCCTCTGGGGTTTTCCCTGTCTACCTGTTTTTGTTAAATAAACCTTCGAACCTGCCTTCTGTCTCCGGCTCTCTCTCTGGGTATCAGCATCCACACTATACTGTGGTACAGTGGGTCCTCGAGTCTATTCCGCCCTGGTTAGCGTGACACCTCCGTATGTCCGAGGACTCTTTCACCTTCCTTTTGGAACGCGTAGGGCCATTGATAGTCCGTCAGGACACTGTCATGCATCGATCAGTATCAGCTGAGGAGCGTTTGGCTATTACTTTGCGGTTCCTGGCTACAGGCCGGTCAAGGACCGACCTGCAATACACCTCATGTGTATCACTGTCCCTGCTGAGCCGCCTAATCCCTGAGACGTGTGAGGCCATCTGGAGTGCTCTGCTGCCATCCTACATGCAGTTGCCAGAAAGACCCACAGAATGGATGCAAGTAGTCCGAGGCTTTGAAAGCCGGTGGAGCTTCCCAAACTGCGGTGGCGCTTTGGATGGCAAGCATTTGAGGATTACTAAACCCCCCAACTCGGGCTTTTGTATTATAATTACAAAGGGTATTTTAGTTTAATCCTCATGGCCCTGGTGGATGCGAACTATGAGTTCCTCTACGTGGACGTTGGCATGAACAGGCGAATCTCAGATGGGGGTGTGTTCGCACACTGCTCCTTGGCTCAAGAACTAAGGAGACGTGGGCTGAACTTGCCCTCAAATGAAGAGACAAGCCATCAACTCAACTTTGCATTTGTGGGGGATGAAGCGTTCCCACTTCAGGCACACCTACTACGGCCATATCCCCAGAGGACCCTTACTTCTGAGCGGCGCATTTTCAATTACCCGCTATTCCAGGCCCGTCGTAAGGTTGAAAATGCGTTCGGGATCATGGCAAATACATTCCGGGTTTTTCATATGCGTATGTGTCACATCGCCATTGGACTCGGTGGCTGGTGTTCCTGCCTCGGCCGCTGGGAGGAGCCAGATTCCTTCGGCTGGTGGCGCCGGTGATAGGAGGGCCTTGTCCTCATATGGAACTGCTCCCGTGACGTCTGCCTCTGTCGCTGAGCGCCGCTGTGTTTCCCCTCTGGGTGGTGTTGGTCGCAGAGGAAAGGGCCCTGCAGAGGTGTCCGTTAGGCGCAGCCTGCGTTCTTCTGTCAGAGGTGGCGTGGGTGGAGCCAGTCGTGCATCTCCATCTGGCCTGGATCTAGGGGCGGTCCGGATGAGGTCATCAGGTTGTGAGCTCCAGCCTATGGGAGGTAGCCGTGCCCTTCAAGTACATTGGAGCCTGGCTTGCAGGCCGCAGATATAGTTTTGGTTCCCCAGTGATAGTGTGTGTTTAGTTTCGTGTCTGACCTTGCCTGGATTTCTGACTCTGCCTCTGCCTATTGATTTTGTACCTCAGCTGCCCTCTTGGTTTTTGCCCTTGACATTTGCCTGGATTTTTGACTCTGCTACTGCCTGACGATTTTGTACCTTCGCTCCCTCTCGGTTTTGACTCGGACTCCTGACTACGTTCTTCGCTTCCTGATTTTTCCCTTCCTAGACGACCTCCCTGCTCTGCTGCTCCCATAGGTAGCTACCCCCTGGGCTCCGCTATAATTCCAGATCCCTGTATAGGGGTTAAGGGTCTCGGGGTTTCTCGGGGTGCTGCCTTACCAGCAGCTCAGCCTTACAGCGGACGGTCGTCACAGTATGCATATGAAACTGGAATCTATTGACGCGGTAGTGCTGGCCTGCTGTGTTCTGCATAACTTCCTGCATCGTAGGGATCAAGCATCATACACGCCGGCAAGTTATGTGGCTTCTGTGGACCCCACAACAGGGGAGGTTCGTCCAGGGGCTTGGCGTGATGACGACCCTGGTGTGGCGCCACTCCAGCCGCTGACCCATGGTCGGACTCAGCAGGAGGCCAGGAACAGTAGAGAGGCATACTGCTCCTACTTTAATGGCCCTGGGGCAGTGGGCTGGCAGCACCAGCAGGTGTAGTGTGGCTCTTGCTGTGAGGGCTGGACATGGTGGGCATGGTGTAGAAAGCAGAGTGGCTGCACCATGGTTTGTTCTTTTTAAATGTTCTTGTGTGCACATGTTTTAGTTAGTTAGGTAGTTGAGGTTTTATTTGTGTTATGTGGGTGGTGCACACTTTAACATTGTTACCAAATGTATTATGTATTGGCTTTCTGTTTGATTTATGTTTACAATGTAACATGATGTTTTATTGTCCATTGTCTTTCCTTTCTGTAGCCTTGCTTTTTATTTGCAAAAAAAAAATACATATTTTTTTTGGATCCAAATGACTACGTGTGAGACTGATTACTTGCGGATGGAGGGCAGGCTTATCAAGGTTTCTGTTGTGCCCAGTGCTTTGACACCCATTAGCACCTATGGCTGGGTACGATACACATTATGTGTTGGTAGGCATGAGCCAGGTTAAGCTATTTGGTCAACAGTGTATGTGACAAATGTGTGTACATATCCATTGTGGTGTGGTGTGGTGTGGTGTGGGCAGAGGGTCACCTGGACCCAACACATTGATCCACCACAGGATATTGTGGGCCATGTAGGTTTACTCAATTAGTGCAGCACATGTGCACACACACACATAGTGTAGTGATGGCATGGAGACTGATCAATGCCATGGACATATGTAGCCACATATGCTATCTGCATTGTGGCTATATTCCCACCTTTAGCTACAGACGCACACATAGCAAACCACATAGTGTGGTAACGCACTGACTGTGTAACTACAAACCGCTCCTGTGGGACGCGTGAGCGTCTCCTAAGTGGATATATGCACACTTCGATACGCCACAGGCGTCTATTCCGTGTGACAAGCCAAACACAATTCCGTCACGTATTCGCCAGCCGCCCTGCGCACCCTGACCAATCAGGACACTATTGTGTTGGCCAATGGTTGTAGTTTGGGCACGGCGTGACGGAGTGTGGCATGCCTATGTGTTGTAACTGCTGCACACATATTCCTTTGTGGATGGCGGCGTGTGAAGCGGGGACGGTATTCAACAGGAAGTTATCCGCAGGATCTGTTTCAACTTCCGGGGAACCACGATACCTTGAGTTGAAAACGCAATTGCGGCGTGTACATGCATAATTGGCGATCGTTAGCAACCGTTAAAAACGTGCACACGCACGTACGGTTGATACCGATTGCCAGTGATTGTGGCGGCGTGTAAAGGTACCTAAAGGGGTGCTCAACCTGGCTTGATGCTTCTGGTGGGGTCCGCACATACGTCAGGCAGATCGTGCTCCTATGAAGCTTTTGATCATACCAGTATTTGTGGCTCAGGGATGGACCTCTGCACTGCTGTGGACTGGGCCAGGGTGCTCAGTCACCCTCTGTCTGCCCCTCTCTGAGTCACCAGATTGAGATGCCCTCCCCATTACTTCTTCTTCGTTCGCTCTGTCTTGTTCTTACTGACTCTCCTACTACTCACTGACGTTCTCTGCTTCCCACTCTTTTCTCACTCACTATATACCTTAGCTCTCCTCCCACCGAAAACGGTTACCCTAGTAACAGGCTGTCCAATTAGCCCCCTGACTGTAGGTTTATGTGTGTATTGGGGAGCTTCAAATTTCCATTACCCCCTACCAGGACAAGAATACTGCACCTTCTGTTTGGGGTGCAGTACCCTTTTGTAGCGCGCTGACCAGCGCGGCGCTACACTCCCCCTTGGTGAATTACACTTGTCCCCAAGTGTCACTACCCTACCTGGTCCAGAGCAGTTTTTATTTGTATGCATGCAACAATACACTTTTATTAATAACAGGTATTCTTGTTTCTTCCCGTCCGGGAGGCGCAATTCTTGTAACATTGCAAAACTCCTACCAGTTCAATGGAATCGGGTTAACTCTTGCGGTCCCATTGGTCACTATCACTGTCTTTACCAATGTCCTGGTTACCACTGGGCCGCTGAACACACATTATATCACACAGCACACAAAAAGGAAAAATAAAGAGTCCTCATACTAGTATATTAGTTTTGCAAAAGGGAAAAACACACTTTCAACACTATATACACCAAGGTAGCATTATATTAGCATTAGCATCAATTATCACATTTGTGTACGTGTAATGCATACCAGCCACGGGGTCCTGTGTGTCTCTCATAGCTCACCTGATCTTGTCTGTATAAGTCTCGGTCTGGGTGACCTTTGGGTAAATGAGGTTCGACGTCTCTCCGGGCAACAAAAACTTCGTCATACAGTCCTTCCTCACATACAAAACCCCAACCATTCTCTAGATTAAAGGTTGTAACTGTACCTTTTCTCTGGTGTTTGGGTGGTACTTTTGGTTGACGACGGGCCTATGCTCGAATTTGCAAGTTCTCCATTTCCCTTGCCCACCATTCCTCTCTGAGGTGTTGTAGATCCGCTTGGTCCGCCAGGTACATTGCACGGGTATAGGGCAGTTGGTCTGTTACAGGGGCTAGTGCTTTGCCTGCTGCTTCCCACAACAACAGTAGCTGCACTGCCACTAATGGGTTGGTTAGTGCCCCACCAAATTCTAGGGGACTCAGGTGATGTAGCCTCCTCGCGGTTCTCTTCCAGATCATCCTCCTCCTCAGAGCTCGGTTGGTCTGGTTCCTCATCACGAAGCTGGTCGGAATTCTCCTCCTCGACTGCCTCTACTACCACATCGGGCTCCTCGGTAGGTGGCTGCACATCCTCTGGCGGGCTCCTCTGGTACGTCTGGGTCAGTGGGGTCATCTGGCTCGGCCACCGTCTCGCCGTTGTCCTCCAGCGGGGCTTCAGGGCTGCCCGCGTCCTCTGTATTAAATTACAGTTTTGTCGCCCACAGAAAGTAATGTGATATTCAAACAAATAATTAAACTTAAAATACAAATATATGTTGCATAACATTGGTGAATGAAGTTGTGGTGCTATTAGAGATACACAGTGGTCACGACATTCCTTTACATGCTGAGCTTAAAGAACAGGTGACCATGTTAGATTTACATTCCTTATCCTCTGACTGTTGGGTTGCTACTGTTGATACTGATCCGGTGGATAGAATTCCTAATCCGTATTTTTACCCCTTAAATTCAAGGGTATCTTCCATGGATCAGTTTCAGCAGGCCACGGAGAATGACATAAAAAACATCCTGAAATCAGATTCTAAGAGTCATAACAATCTTAATGTAGTGGATAAAGCTGCTTTGAAATAGTTACAAAATAATCCGCACATTATCATCCGTGCAGAGGATAAAGTGAGGTCGGTCGTTGTGCTGGATAGCGACCTATATCGAAAGGAGGTTTTAAACTTATTGTCTGACCCCACTAAGTATCGTCCTTTACCCAACAAAACCACACATGATGTCATAAAGAAATTGCAGGGCTTGTTGGATGAAGGTTCCGCATTGGGTCTAATCACCTCTGATATGGCGGCGTATCTACTTGTAACAAAATCAACATGCGCCCTTTTCCACCCACTGCTTAAGATCCACAAAGGCTGTTTTCTGCCCTCATTCCGTCCCATTGTTCCAGGGATAGGCAGTGTTAACGAGAGGCTGTCAAAATGGATTGATGTCAGACTACAGAGGGTTCTATCTACATCTATAGGGTCAATACGAGACACAAAACAACTTTTCAATACCATCACTAAAATGCAATGGAAAAAAGAATACGATTGGGTCACATTGGTCATTATATTCATGTATACCACATAATCATGCATTGACAGCATTAGAATATTTTCTGACATTTTCTTTTGTTGTTTATACATAAATATTCTTGAAATAAAGAGTTATAAAAAAAAAAGAATATTTTCTGAACAAGACATCATTTTTCACGCCAGATGTGAACCAATTTATTTTATTGAGTGTAAAGCATCTATTGACCACCAATTTTCTTAGTTTTGATGACAGTTACTATTTACAACTTTGTGGTTGTCCGATGGGGGCGGGGTTCTTCCGGTCCCTAGCCAATATCTATATGATGTTTTGGGAACAGAAATTTATTCATTGCACTGACAATCCCTATCTGGATCGTGTAGTATGGCGGGGGAGGTATATCGACGACGTCATCCTTATGTGGGCATCGTCAGATGATGTACCGTATATAC
The DNA here is from genome assembly GCA_033576535.1 of Allobates femoralis. Lineage (NCBI taxonomy): Eukaryota > Metazoa > Chordata > Amphibia > Anura > Aromobatidae > Allobates > Allobates femoralis. Next base: position 463,859,137 of record JARQOC010000001.1, read on the forward strand.
TTGCGTATAAGCCGAGTTTTTCAGCCCAAAAATTGGGCTGAAAAGTACCCCCCTCGGCTTATACACGAGTCATACGCCCCCCATGAGTATATAGCAGCCCCAGCAGCCTCAGTAATCCAGGGCTCCCCCCCTTGCTCCGGAAACTGTAAAGTAAAATCTTTATACTTATCACTGTCCTGTCGCCGCCGTCCCCGCCGCTGCCGACATCGCTCTCACCTGGCTTCATCCGTCCGTCTTCTTCCGGCTTCCTGTTCGGCGCAGGCAATGACGTCATTGCCTGCGCCGAACAGGAAGCCGGAAGAAGACGGATGAAGCCGGGTGAGCGCGATGTCGGCAGCGGCGGGGATGGCGGCGACAGGACAGTGATAAGTATAAAGATTTTACTTTACAGGTTTCCGAAGCAAGGGGGGGGGGACCTGGATTACTGAGGCTGCTGGGGCTGCTGTATACTACCACTGGGGCTGCTGGGGCTGCTGTATACTACCACTGGGGCTGCTGGGGCTGCTGTATACTACCACTGGGGCTGCTGGGGCTGCTGTATACTACCACTGGGGCTGCTGGGGCTGCTGTATACTACCACTGGGGCTGCTGCGGCTGCTGTATACTACCACTGGGGCTGCTGCTGTATATACCACTGTATATACCACTGGGGAGGCTGCTTTAACACTGCTGGGGCCTATATATACCACTGGGGAGGCTGCTGTATACCACACTGCTGGGGGCTGTATACTACCACTGGGGAGGCCTGTATACCACTGGGGGGGCCTGTATACCACACTGCTGGGGGCTGTATACTACCACTGGGGAGGCCTGTATACCACTGGGGGGGGCCTGTATACCACACTCCTGGGGCTGTATACCTGTGCTGGGGTCCACACTCAGCTTATACACGAGTCAATAGGTTTTCCCAGATTTTGGGGGCAAATGTAGGGGGGGGTCGGCTTATACACAGGTCGGCTTATACACGAGTATATACGGTACTTCCCCCAGCATCACAAGATTTTCAGGAGTTTATAAAATACATTAATAACAACATTTACAATGTAAGATTCACTCATTAGGTCCATGGAACATCAGTAGCCTACTTAGATGTGGAATTAATCGGGGATCACATAGCAGGCATTATACAATCTAAACTTTATCACAAACCTATTAGTGGCAACACTGTGTTACATGCACATAGTTGTCATCTGAGACATGTGGTGAACAATTTACCACTGGGAGAGTTGATCCAGGCCAAACGATCATGCTCAGAACCAAAAGCCTTTGTTGAGGAGACGATTGTTAATTGTGACCGCTTAACAGAGCGCGGGTACAAACCGGCTTGTTTGCACAAGGCTTCTCAACAAGGTTCAATCCATGTCTAGGGAGTTTCTTTTGATAGACAAACCTCACAACAATACTGAAGCTGATTTGGAGTCCCACCTGCCCACTTTTCCCACTAGATATAGCACTGACTACAATTCAATAGTTAGTGCCATACGCAGGAATATACTCATATTGTATCAAGACACAATATATTATATAACATCACAAAACAGGGATATTGGTGTGTCCCTAGGAAATCTCTAAGCTTAGGAAATATTCTATCACCCACGGAATTTAAGAACAATTTCCAACAGTCGACATGGTTAAATGTGGTAGGAAATTACAGGTGCGGGGGAGCCAGGTGTAATTTGTGTAAACATATGAGTATAACGAAAGTTTTCACAAATAAAATCACAGGACGCAGATTTAATATCCGCACATATATTAACTGTAATAGCAGAGGTGTGTCTAGGTTTTCTGGCACCCGGGGCAAGACTTCAGTTTGGCGCCCCCCCCCCCGCCCCTGCAGTCTGAGTAGCCTTCATATGACCGATCTTTCATTTGCAATTCGAACACTTACAATTACGTGCCGATGATCTGCTCTACCTAATTCTCTCAATGTTCAGTGAAAAACAAATTATATTACACGCTGTTAGGATTGGGCCACACTTTTATACTGGATCGTCAAATTTACCCCCTTTGGTTCACATATATTCCCCCCACCCTCTCCCCCCAGTTTGGTCCACATATTCTCCCCCCACTATCTCCCCCCAGTTTGGCTCACACATTCTCCCCCCACCCTCTCCCCCCCAGTTTGGCTCAAATCATATGGCCCCCACCCTGTTCCCCCTTGTTTGGCTCACATATACTGCCCCCTCCCTGTCCCCCCAGTTTGGATCACATATTTTCCCACCATCATCTCCCCCGTTTACTCCTCATACTCCCCCCACCCTCTCCCTCCAATTTGCTGCTCACACACACCCCTCCCCAGTTTCCTGCTCACACTCCCCCACCCCAGTTTCCTGATCACACTCCCTCCCCCCAGTTTGCTGCCCATATTCCCCCCCAGTTTCCTGCTCACAATCCCCCCAAAGTATGCTCATATTCCTCCACTTCCCCCAGTTTTCTGCTCACACCCCCAATTTGTTGCTCTCACATTCCCCCCACTCTGTCCCCCTTCCCCTAATTACATTACTGCTCAGTTCATCTCCTGGAGCGGTCTTCTCCAGCCTTGTGCCTTGGAGCCTCTGCAGTGACGTCAGCAGCGTGGTCAGGTGATCTGATCATGCAGCTGACTGAGCTGAGGACCCGGAAGTGCGGGGAACAGGGCGGCAGCGGCTGAAGGCGCTGCTTCCATGGTACAGGCATCTGATAGATGCCTGTACATGGACTGCATGAGCCGGTGGCTGCAAAGTCTCTGCTCCCGCTGTCAGCTGACCGCGGGAGCAGAGAATAGCCGACTCTCACAGTGGGGTGAAGGGCGCAATATGCGGCCGTGGGGGAGACTCCTCAGGCGCTGCAGCAGGAGGCTTGACAGCACCCCCTGCCTGCTGCGCCCGTGGCAAGTGCCCCCCAGCCCCCCCTAGATACGGCCCTGTGTAATACTACCCATCTTGTATCTTTGGCGTCATGTACTCTATGCAATAGGGATTATGTGGGATGTACCATCAGGAGCTTAAAAAAGTGAATTGCGGAACACATTACCTCTGCCAACCCTGAGTCCCGAGCTAATCTTAGAGGTATGTCGAGTTTATCTTGCCATTTTCTTGAGGTACATAAAGGAGATATGAGTAGCTTAAAAGGTTGTGGCATAGAAAAGGTGAGAGGCTAAAATTAAGCAAAAAGTGTGGTTACAATACACTGTTATGGGGCAGCGGGAGGGAAGATGTGCTGCTGACAATTATGGGGGTAATGTCTCCATCCTAGACCACTTCCAAGTAATTGTGGTGCCCCACTGGTCAGTGCGCCACAGTAGGGGTACTGCACGCACAAGCGAGTGTGCAGTTATTCCTGTCACAGGGGAGAGTAAGGTTTGCAAGTGGATCCCACCCCTGCTCCTCCCACACTTAACCCCGGGTAGACAGGTAGTCTGATTCCCATTGGGTGGAGTTAGGGGAGAAGTGAAGTCAGACAGTGGAGTTCTAGTTTGCACTGAGGAGCGAAGAATAGGGGAGCCTCCAAGAGAGAGGAGACTTCCAGGGAGGGGGCCTAGAGAAGAGGCAGCCCAGGAACAGAAAGAGGGGACCCTATATCGGAGCACCCATACTCTGGGGGAACAAAGCTGAAAGGGAGGGGGAAGGGGAAAATATGCTCCGCCGGAACAGCATCACGCCGCTGGTGCCTGGATGGACGTCCAATCCAATTAGCAAGGTGTAAAGAAAATCGAGCACCTGACCAAATCTTCAATATCTTGAAAGTGTTTATTCATGCATCATGATATTAAAATAGTAACTTGGGACAGCAGTCCCCCCGAACGCTGAACGCGTATCAGATTGAAAAGTCCTTTATCAACAGCATAAAAATAATGACAAAACATCACACTTATAAAAGGTGAGAAACCATACACAATTAGATGTATAATCTCATCACCTGTGTACAATTAAACATGGTATAGGTTGAAGACACACCTACTAGAAATGTTAACGTGTTATATGCCAGAGCCAGTCCTTTTCCCACATGCATAAATAACTTTTAGTACACAATGTGCACATATGAAATATATATTTTTTTTAAATTCCTCTTATATTATCATAGTACACGGCATAGATAACCACATAGATCGCACTCCTTAATAGGAACAGAGGCCACACAACTCATATACCACCAAAAAAACATTCTGTTCAAGGATTTGATGACAAAATCTGCATCCAATAAATTCACCTCCAGATAATTGTTAAGGACGAAAGTTGACAGACCGTGTCAGAATGTAAATCATGTTAATAAAAATATGACAGGTCTGAACGAAGGTTCAATCCAGTGGGCTGTCTGGCATCCATTGTGAATATCCAATGAACCTCGCGTTCCAAAACCGCTCGTTCTCTGTCTCCTCCCCTTAGTGAACCTCTCACCTTTTCTATGCCACAAACGTTTAAGCTACTCATAATATTAAATTACCTGGATGACTATTTTGCCAATCTCCCTACATTTCACCATGAAAAATATAACATATTCTTATTATGAGGTACTTTGTGTGTCCAGGGCAGATCCAATTAGCTTCTCTCTGCTGGCTAATTACTCTGAGATCATTTTAATGTTCTTTTATGGAAGGGCTAACAGGGTCTGCATTTCTAACTTCAAAGCTCTGCATACTCAAAATATCAACTATATACAAAATGGCTGTTCAGAACAACATCATGGCTGCCCATTCTCTTACAGCACACACATCCTCTCCTCAGGACACTAACTCCTCCAGTACACCAAATACTGAAGGGAACGGAGCAACGTGCGAGAAACCACAACCTTAGAAATTTGAAATTCTAAATTCCCATCCACACAGATCGGCTCTGGTGGCAAAGGAGACAGCTCAGATGAAGGCACATATTTTTTAAGAAGAGATCTATGAAACACATTGTGAATCCTGAGTGCTTGAGGCAACCCCAGACGAAACGCTACAGGGTCAACGAAGGTGGCTATCTTATAAGGACCAATAAACCTAGGTCCCAGCTTCCATAAAGGCACCATCAGCTTGATATTCCTGGTAGACATACATAGTCATTCACACATAGGTCCAGACCTGGTGAGCGCTTCTTGGCAGCCATACGTTTTTTATCTGTCACCCATGAGTCCCAAGTTACTCTGCACTCCCTGCCATACAGAGTAGAGTGAAGAGGTGAATTGTTCCTCCTCAGGAACTCCTGAAGAACCTTTACCACTAAAGATACCAAACTGAGGATGAAACCCATATGCACCAAAAAATGGTGACTTGCCGGTGGACTCCTGGTGACGATTATTTATGACAAATTTGGCTAAAGGTAAATAAGATGCCCAATCCTCCTGGTTTTCAGAGACAAAACACCTACCGTATATACTCGTGTATAAGCTGACCCGTGTATAAGCCGACCCCCCTACTTTTGCCCCCAAAAACTGGGAAAACGTATTGACTCGCGTATAAGCCGAGGGTGGACTCCAGCACAGGTATACAACCCCCAGCAGTAAGGTATACAGCAGGCCCCAGCAGTATGGTATACAGCAGGCCCCAGCAGTATGGTATACAGCAGGCCCCAGCAGTATGGTATACAGCAGGCCCCAGCAGTGGGGTATACAGCAGGCCTCAGCAGTGGGGTATACAGCAGGCCCCAGCAGTGGGGTATACAGCAGGCCCCAGCAGTGGGGTATACAGCAGGCCCCAGCAGTGGGGTATACAGCAGGCCCCAGCAGTGTGGTATACAGCAGGCCCCAGCAGTGTGGTATACAGCAGGCCCCAGCAGTGTGGTATACAGCAGCCCCAGCAGTGTGGTATACAGCAGCCCCAGTGGTAGTATACAGCAGCAGCCCCAGTGGTATATATAGCAGCAGCCCCAGTAGTTAGTATACAGCAGCCCCAGAGGTATATACAGCAGCCCCAGAGGTAGTATACAGCATCCCCAGAGGTAGTATACAGCAGCCCCAGAGGTAGTATACAGCAGCCCCAAAGGTATATACAGCAGCCCCAGTGGTAGTATACAGCAGCCCCAGAGGTAGTATACAGCAGCCCCAGAGGTAGTATACAGCAGCCTCAGAGGTAGTATACAGCCCCAGTGGTAGTATACAGCAGCCCCAGAGGTATATACAGCCCCAGTGGTAGTATACAGCAGCCCCAGAGGTATATACAGCCCCAGTGGTAGTATACAGCAGCCCCAGAGGTATATACAGCCCCAGTGGTAGTATACAGCAGCCCCAGTGGTAGTATACAGCAGCCCCAGAGGTAGTATACAGCAGCCCCAGAGGAGGTATATACAGCCCCAATAGTAGTATACAGGCCCCCCAGTGGTGGTATACTGGCCCCCACCAGTAACACACAGCCCCCCCTCCTTAGTATGTCCACCCCTCCTTAGTATGTCCCCCCCCCCAGGCTGCGGCACCTGTTAAAATAACAAACTTTCATACATCACCTTTCCGGCGCAGCTCCTCCGCTCCTCCGCTCCCGGCTTCTTCTTCTTGCTTCCGGTGTCATGTGACCGGGCGCAGGAGATGACGTCATCTCCTGCGCCCGCTCACATGACACCGGAAGCAAGAAGAAGCCGGGAGCGGAGGAGCGGAGGAGCTGCGCCGGAAAGGTGATGTATGAAAGTTTGTTATTTTAACAGGTGCCGCAGCCTGAAGGGGGGACATACTAAGGAGGGGGGACATACTAAGGAGGGGGGGCTGTGTGTTACTGGTGGGGGCCTGTGTAGTGCAATTGCACGGCATCCCCCCGCCGTTGATGGACGGGGGATGCCGTGCATATTCATTGCACTAATGAGGCGGCCCCACGTGACCGCCTGCGGTCACCGCGGCCCCCTCCTGCCTCCTCCAGCCACCGGTGCAGCCCCCCCCACAGCATACCGAGTGACTCGCGTATAAGCCGAGGGGGGGACTTTTCAGCCCAATTTTTGGGCTGAAAAACTCGGCTTATACGCGAGTATATACAGTTAGGGCCAGAAATATTTGGACAGTGACACAATTTTCGCGAGTTGGGCTCTGCATGCCACCACATTGGATTTGAAATGAAACCTCTACAACAGAATTCAAGTGCAGATTGTAACGTTTAATTTGAAGGGTTGAACAAAAATATCTGATAGAAAATGTAGGAATTGTACACATTTCTTTACAAACACTCCACATTTTAGGAGGTCAAAAGTAATTGGACAAATAAACATAACCCAAACAAAATATTTTTATTTTCAATATTTTGTTGCGAATCCTTTGGAGGCAATCACTGCCTTAAGTCTGGAACCCATGGACATCACCAAACGCTGGGTTTCCTCCTTCTTAATGCTTTGCCAGGCCTTTACAGCCGCAGCCTTCAGGTCTTGCTTGTTTGTGGGTCTTTCCGTCTTAAGTCTGGATTTGAGCAAGTGAAATGCATGCTCAATTGGGTTAAGATCTGGTGATTGACTTGGCCATTGCAGAAGGTTCCACTTTTTTGCACTCATGAACTCCTGGGTAGCTTTGGCTGTATGCTTGGGGTCATTGTCCATCTGTACTATGAAGCGCCGTCCAATCAACTTTGCAGCATTTGGCTGAATCTGGGCTGAAAGTATATCCCGGTACACTTCAGAATTCATCCGGCTACTCTTGTCTGCTGTTATGTCATCAATAAACACAAGTGACCCAGTGCCATTGAAAACCATGCATGCCCATGCCATCACGTTGCCTCCACCATGTTTTACAGAGGATGTGGTGTGCCTTGGATCATGTGCCGTTCCCTTTCTTCTCCAAACTTTTTTCTTCCCATCATTCTGGTACAGGTTGATCTTTGTCTCATCTGTCCATAGAATACTTTTCCAGAACGGAGCTGGCTTCTTGAGGTGTTTTTCAGCAAATTTAACTCTGGCCTGTCTATTTTTGGAATTGATGAATGGTTTGCATCTAGATGTGAACCCTTTGTATTTACTGTCATGGAGTCTTCTCTTTACTGTTGACTTAGAGACAGATACACCTACTTCACTGAGAGTGTTCTGGACTTCAGTTGATGTTGTGAACGGGTTCTTTTTCACCAAATAAAGTATGCGTCGATCATCCACCACTGTTGTCATCCGTGGACGCCCAGGCCTTTTAGAGTTCCCAAGCTCACCAGTGAATTCCTTTTTTCTCAGAATGTACCCAACTGTTGATTTTGCTACTCCAAGCATGTCTGCTATCTCTCTGATGGATTTTTTCTTTTTTTTCAGCCTCAGGATGTTCTGCTTCACCTCAATTGAGAGTTCCTTTGACCGCATGTTGTCTGGTCACAGCAACAGCTTCCAAATGCAAAACCACACACCTGGAATCCACCCCTGACCTTTTAACTACTTCATTGATTACAGGTTAACGAGGGAGACGCCTTCAGAGTTAATTGCAGCCCTTAGAGTCCATTGTCCAATTACTTTTGGTCCCTTGAAAAAGAGGAGGCTATGCATTACAGAGCTATGATTCCTAAACCCTTTCTCCGATTTGGATGTGGAAACTCTCATATTGCAGCTGGGAGTGTGCACTTTCAGCCCATATTATATATATAATTGTATTTCTGAACATGTTTTTGTAAACAGCTAAAATAACAAAACTTGTGTCACTGTCCAAATATTTCTGGCCCTAACTGTACGGTAAGGTAAGTCTCCAAATTTTGATTTGTGAGCTCAGTCTGCCCATTAGACTGAGGGTGGAAGGCAGAAGAATAGGACAACTTCACCCCTAATCGAGTACAAAAGGCTTTCCAAAACTTGGAAACAAACTGTGTGTCTGAGACCACATCGGAGGGAACCCCATGAAGTCTCATAATTTCACTGACAAACACCTGTGCGAGTGTCTTGGCATTAGGAAGTGATGGTAGTGCCACAAACTGTACCATCTTGCTGAACCTATCAACCACTTCCAAAACCATCATATTGCCTGCAGACAGGGAGATCGATGATAAAATCCATAGATAGATGTATCCATGGTCTATCAGGACCAGACGGATAGGTATGTGTAACCTTAGCACGTGTGCAAACATTACAAGCAGACACAAAGTTAGTTATATCCTTCTGCAACCTTGGCCACCAAAAGTGACGAGACAAAACATCCAAGTGTCATATATGATACAGTCTATATAGAGTCTAATGCATGGGTATAATGAGACACATGAGACATACGCTTCTTAAGCAGCTCTTGTATTGCTTCATACAAGTTAGTGCATCAACAGGATAACATAAATGTAGTTGCAGAGTGCAAGGCAAACAACCAAGGACATCAGAGCATTAAAGCATAGCACAAGTCATTCAGAGTCTATTACTTTCCTCTCAGATGTTGCTGGCAAACAGGAGGATTCTGTGTCCACAAATAATTCCCGGCAGAGTGAATCCAGGCTTCAGAGAGCAAGTCACAAACTGGTTGCAGACCTGATTCAGGAGCACAGGTAAATCAGCTGAAACTGATTAAAAGGGCAATTGGCAAGAAACAGGGCAGGGACATCAAAGCTGATGACTCCATGTTGTTTGAGGGCAAAAGTCAATGCACAGGACAGGAAACATGGCCGACGACAAGCTGAGAACTCCATATTGGTTGAGGGCCAAAGTCAATGCACACGACAGGAAACAAGATGGCCGACAAAATACACTAAATGCAAAGATAACAACGGATATAGCAAAAAAGACTGAAAACCTTACACCAAGGTTCTGTTCATGTGACGTCAGTTACGCCCCTTACTTTTGAAGATTAAAGAGCAAGAAGTCACGTATCGCTGGGGGCACCCCTTCCATTTATTGTGAGAAAGGGCAACAAGTTATACTATCTATGGCACAAAGATGACCTCGGCAGACTCTTCTCTTTTCGGGAAATTCCAACCTTCTCGGTTCTGGAATGGCTATCTCTGGAAGGATTCAGGAGATTTGTTGCCATGGGTCGGCCTCATAGCATGACGCACGCAAGGGGAGACAACAGGGTGGCAATACCCCCCGTTCGTCTTCACCGGCTACTAACAGCCCAAGAGGAGGGAGAGGAGGACATGTACAGACCTTCCGACCTGACGATGCCAGGCGTTCATCCGCTGTTTTTTTATCGGGTTTGGTTATGATTGGGAGATCTTGTCTGATGGAGAGGGTAGTAGATATTTGATACCATTTAAGATGCTATCTCTTTGTTTGAGTATTTCTTCTCAGTTTTGTGGGTTTTTAGAGACCAAAAGACGATTTTTTCTTCTATTTTCTGAAATTAAATAACTGGGGGTAGTAAGATGGGAGTTGGTAAGGAGAATGGATAAGACTTATACTCCTATTAGTACATGGTGTTGATATTTGTGGGATATTTAGTAGTTAAACATGTTGTTGATATATCCCGGGTTTGTGAGATGCTATCACACGGTCAACTACAACCCCTAAGATCCTTTTTCCTTTCGTTTTCCGAGAGGATCTTGATTGCCGGCTTATCCGGTATAGACTTGTGAAGTCTCTTTCTTATTCCCTAACAGTTATGTAGGGTTTAAGTAGTATATTTATTTTTTCCTTCTACTTTCTCTCAGTCTATTTTCACTTTTCTATCTCTTCTTTTCACTTCTTTTTTCCCCTTCCCTTCCCTTTATACTTCTTCTTATTTTAGTGTCTCTGCCTCTAACATAATTCCTAGAATGCCACACGACTTAACGGTCTTAAAAATAGGCACGCTGAATGTGCAAGATCTACATGATGTAGGGAAAAGAAGAATACTGTTTAATTATCTGAAAGCTAATAAGATACATGTTGCCTTTCTTCAGGAGACCCATCTGTGTGCCACCAAGCCATACAAACTCTCTAATTACTGGTATCCTTCGGTGTACCACAGTTACTCAACAGATTTCCACTCCTCTGGTACCAGCATCGCAATAACGAGGGCGCTACCCTGGGAATTATTGTACTCCTGCAGTGATGGAGATGGAAGGCTGCTTATGGTTAAAGGTACGATTGCCTCTCAGATGTATACTTTTGTCTTGCTCTACCTCCCCAACACAGGCCAGATATCCGCCCTTTTGCGGTCTTTGGAAAAGATTGATGACTTCTCAGAGGGAAGTCTGGTATTAGGGGGTGACTTTAATGTAACACTGGACCCTAATCTTGATACTTCGAGAGGTAGAGTTGGTCTATCCAAGATGGCTCAGAGAAGGTTGAGGCGTGCGCTGCATGACCATCAATTACTTGACGCTTGGCGTCTGCTGTTCTCTGTATGTAAAGACTATACATTCTACTCCTTGATACACAACACTTACTGTAGGATTGACTTTTTTCTCCTCAGACACACTGACCTGACGTATTTAAAGGACGCTGCAATAGAACCTATCACCTTCTCAGATCATGCATTGGTTTCGATTTCTCTTGCACTTGCTTCCCCAATTCCGAGGTAATGGCAGTGGAAGTTGAATGCCTCTTTGTTAGAAGATTCGATAGTACTTGCAGACGCAACTAAAACGATTAGAGACTTTTATGATCTTAACGTTTCCCCTGATATTTCACCAGTGACAACATGGCAAGCCCACAAATGTGTAGTGAGAGGTGCTTTGATACAACACGGCACCAGACTGCAAAAAAAACAGAGACGCAGAGTTTGGGACCTTTTGACAAAAGTAAGGGACTTAGAAACACGACATAAAAGACAGGAATTGCCCACTTTAAAGAAAGACCTACTTGACACTAGTGAAGCATTGCGGTCTGCCCTGCTCCATAAAGCAAAGGGAGTACTCTCGCGATGAAATCGTCACTTTTATGAACACGGGAACAAAGCGGGTAAATCCCTAGCTAAGGCCTCCTGACTACAAAGAGCAGCCACATATGTTCCGGATATAATTAATCCAAACACTTCACAGCGTTCAAAACTCCCCATAGATATAGCAGAAGCTTTTAAGCACTACTACACTGCCATATATAATCTAGACGACACACAGTCTGCTACTGCTACAGCTACTCTTCAGCCTCGTATATTAGATCCTCAGGTCTACTAACATATTACCGGACACGGCAATGCAATCCCTAGAAGCTCCAATTCCAGACCGGGAAATTGAGGACGCTTCATCCAAATCTGGCAAAGCTCCGAGCCCTGACGGATTTACAGTTTGTTACTATAAAAAAATTAAGGGTGTCATTACTCCCACACTTACAAGCTTTTTTCAATGCCATGACAGAAGACGCACTGCGGGCTACCATTGCGATAATCCACAAACCAGGGAAAGATTCTTCAGTATGCTCCAGCTACTGCTCAATATCCCTGCTGAATGTGGATATTAAACTTTTTGATAAAATTATCGCGAACAGACTTTCCCCATTCATACCTGGAATAGTTCACCCGGATTAGGCGGGGTTCGTTGTGGGTCGGGAGGCCAGGGACAACACCACTAAAGCCATAAATTTAATGTATAACGCAAAAATCTCCAATGCTCCATTGATCTTACTATACACGGACGCGGAGAAAGCGTTCAACCGTGTTCATTGATCTTTTATAGAGTAGACTCTGAATCACATAGGGTTGGGGGCAAGGATGCTTGGATGGGTGTTGTCCCTGTACTCTGTTCCATCGGCGAGGGTCCGGGTGAATGGTGTCTTATCTGAATCTTTTGACATTTCAAATGGTACATGTCAGGGATGTCCACTATCCCCGCTAATTTTCATCCTGACGTTGGAACCTCTGCTGAGACACATTAGGATGAATGGGGATATCTTTGGCTTACGAATAAAATGAAGTATGCACAAAATTGCTGCATACGCTGACGACCTTTTGTTTTTTGTGGCAAATCCTGAGATATCCCTCCCTAACCTGTTGAAGGAACTTGACATTTATTATAATCTCTCTAATTTTAAAATGAATAGATCTAAGTCAGAGGCTTTGAATGTTTCACTCCCTGCCGGATTGGTTGATAGATTAAATGGCGCTCTCACATTCCACTGGTCATCTAAAGCTATCCGTTATCCGCAAGTTACACCGGATGTCCGAGATCTATATGGGGAAAATTTTCCCTCCCTTGTCAATTCAATTAGAGCAGACTGTGAGAGATGGCTTTCGTCTACCTTTACATGGACGAGTAGGTGCAAGGCTGCACCGTTCATTGGACAGTGTGAGCCCTTTAACTCAGGCGGCAAGCTGGCAGGGGGAGCGGCTGTGCAGAAGGGGGCGGTGCCATATCCATACAGCGTCTTCCTGCCCGACGGGCGCCGACGCCTGCGGTAAGACACAGCCTCTCCCCCTGCTGCATAGACAAACATGTGGCGCAGCGGCGGTGCAGATAGCAACCCCTTCCCCCTCTGGTCCTCACTTGCGGCTGCAGGGGCGGCGGTGCTAGGTACTGACAGCTGACAGCACCCCCCCACTCTACACTGTGTGGCTCAGGCGGCAGGGGGGCTTGATGCACCCCTGGGTAGGTGTCAACTTTTTAAAATGACTATTCTCCCAAAAATTTTATATTTTCTACAGACACTTCCCATTAAAATACCAGCATCGTTTTTTGAGACAATTTCACAAATACAGACGAGATTTATTTGGAATAATACAAAACCACGACTAGCAAAATCAGTTCTACATAGACGAAAGAGGGACGGTGGAGTGAACTTGCCAGATATTAAATTGTACCACATAGCCACCTTACGCGAATAATAGACTGGTGTAGACATAAGGAGAATAAAATATGGGTACAGATAGAACAGGGTTTTACTCCCTTTACACTCCAGACACTACCATAGGTGATGCTGCAGAAAGGTGAGACCATATGTGACTATCCGATGATTGGGACTACCCTCCTGATATGTAACCACAAACTGGTCAGATCCTTGATAATACCTGACACCTCGACTTTGTTTATGATCCTTAGTCATCCTGATTTTAAGCCTAGTGTGGAAGATCCAATTTTTCAACAATAGATATCGGCGGGCATAGACAGGGCTGAGAGTTGGGAAGACTGAGAAATGTGGCCATCCCTTGAACAACTTAATTTGATCACAAGCCCGAAAGCTTTGGGTCTTTGGAGATGCCTTCAACTCACACATCAATTCCGGACACTTCCTCCTACGACGACCTATCTCAGACCCAAGACGTTATTTGAAAATACACACATGACTGTAGACATGCATTATCAAAAACATATGCGTTACTGATCTCTCCTCCAGATTTACCGACTCCTCAATTCATCTTGCAATGGGAGACTGATTTAGGATTGGAGTTATCGCTCGACCAGAGGTCAGCTATATATATGGGTAAATATATCTTTATTAAACTTTTTCATAAAATTAACAGTGTGATCAACAGAGTATCTGAAAAGAAAATGACACTTTACAATAAGCTATATATAAGTTAGCGCATACTACCTCAATTAGTTCAAGACTGCAGGAAGCTAACTATAAGTTATTGACAATATTGTACAGAGTTCCTTCTCAGTTGCACAAAATTTTCCCCTCTATAGACTCGAAGTGTTTGAGGTGTGGCGAGGCAGAAGGTACCTTGATTCATATATTTTGGGAGTGCAGAAAGGTTGAGCCATTTTGATCTAGGGTGAAGGAGACCATTAGGATTGTCACAGAGTATAGCGGAGAGCTTGGTCCAGGCCTCTTCATGCTCCATCACTGTGGGATTCCTATGCATAGATATAAACATTTCTTGTTGAGATTCGTAGTTATGGCGGCTAGAACATGTATCCCAATATTCTGGAAGAAAGAGACATGTCCTTCAGTATCTATGTGGCTAGAGAAACTAAATGATTTCATGTATCTTGAAGATTTGACCTCCTCCATACATGACACGTATGTGAAATTTAGAAATACATGGCATAGCTGGATGATGTTTCAACAATCAGATTTATATAAAATCTATAGGAAACACTAGACGAGTTGTCCCGTCAATGGTGTGATACCTGGCACATTTCGTATGAGGCTTATCCTTATTCTAACATCTAACATGAGATTAATTCTTTTTATTTAGGTTCCCCTCCACCCCCCCGCTTTGTTTCTTTCCCCACTTCTTCTTTCTATCTTTCTTGTTACGACAGTTTATTTGCACATGTGTTTATATGAAAACACTGACTTATACTTTGATGGCCGTTTGATACTAGTGGAGATTAAAATGACAATACATAATATGCTCTAGAATCATTTAGGAATGAGTATAAAAGCCAACTGCAGAGTATTTATTGTGTATGTGTTAGTGGAGACATGCGGCTATGTGAATTCACATGTTCGGTTCTTGATTTGCAGTATTTGATTTGATGTTTTGTATTTTATTAAAATGTATACAAAATAAAGAATTATAAAAATAAAAAAAAAAAAGATCCAAGGTTGCCCTACTACCCAGATGATCTGCCAGTACAGAGTCATGATGTACTTTAATTACCTTGATGTGCAAATTAGGTGGTAGAAACAGTCTCCCTGAAGGGCAGGAGACAGGAGCGCCCCCCTGAGCCTTCAACATCTCTCCCTCTAAATCCGGATAAAGAGCCGAAACAATCACCCTTTTTGTAAAATGGGAACGGGACTCGCTTGATTACTACCACCCGGGGAACTACGTGATAACGCATCTGCCTTCACATTCTCAACCCCTGGATGAAAGGTGACGGAGAAATTAAATCTTGTAAAAAACAAGGACCATCTAGCCTGGCTGGGGTTGAGAGGTTTGGTGGATTCAAGGTAAGATAAGTTCTTATGGTGAGTGATAACAGTAATGGGATGGACAGCCCCCTCCAACCAGTGACACCATTCCTCAAAAGCCAACTTGGAGAACCATTTAGCTCCCACAATCTGACTGAACAAATCAGGAATCAGAGGGAGAGGGTATGGATCACAGACAGTTATCTGATTTAATTCCTGGAAATCTAAACAAGGACGGAGGCACACATTTTGTTTTTTTACAAAAAAGAATCCTGCTGTGACTGGTAAAGATGAGGATCTATGACTCTGCTGGTCCATATTACCCACTTTTGGCTGTGGTCAATATAAAGAGATTATCCTCAATCTCGCTTCATGACACAAGAAACTAACTTTTAAATCAGCATGAGGGCGGATGACAGACTGCATAACTAAGTCCTTGAACTGCTCGCCAAAAGACGCTGTAACAATGTGAATTTTGTGGGAGACGGACTACTCCTTTTTCCCTTTTTCTGTTTCCCTCTCTTCCCCTCCCCTTCCCTCCCACTCCCCTCCTAATGGTCTAGAGAGGACTTAACAGTCCATTGTTTAATTATTTCAGTATGTAGGTGTGTTTCTCGGGTACGCTTGGGTTTTTTCACCACAGGCGGCCTGTAATGTCTCGTTATTATATAAAACAATAAAAATCTTTTGAAGATAAAGATGAGGGTCTGATATGTCCCTACTCCAGACTCTCGGCAATGAAATCCTTCATGGCTTGTCTCTCAGGACAATATATTTATACAGCCTGAATTTGGGTAGTTTAGCTCCAAGAATGAGGTTAATAGGACAGTCGTATACACAGTGAGAAGGCAAATCCTGATAACCCTTTTCTGAGAACACATCCTCATACTCTGATAGCTATTCAGGCAATGTCACAGCAGAGACTGCAGCAAAAGAAGTGTTCAAGCAATTCTCCACACAGAAATCACTCCACTCCACAATGTCTCTGGACTGCCAATCCACCACAGGATTATGTTTAACCAACCATGGCAGGCCCAGAACAATAGGAGCAGGGAGACCTTCCAGAACATAACAAGAAATTGTCTCCTGATGTTGGGGTTCTACCTTCAATTTAATATTATGCACAATTTGAATTAGACTTCCTTGAGCAAGTGGCGCTGAGTCGATGGCATAGATATAAATGGGTTTAGACAACAAACTGCAGGTTAGCCCATGAGTTTTTACAAAACGAGCATCCACCATGCTGACCCCTGCTCCACTATCCACAAAAACAGAATTTTGTTTCGGTTTTGCTCTCTAGTGCCACCTCGGCTCTCAGGAGAAAATTGGGAATTACATGTGGAAGATACACACACCTCCTACTCATTTACCCCCACACCACCCATGGCAACCCGAGTCCCAGGTATTCCACTTCGCTTAGGAACAGAGAGACAGGCTCCAATAAAATCATTCATAAAGTCATTTTTATCACCAAAAAAAACAGACCCCTTTTTCCTTTTGGTAAATGCCAGAAGAAACTTTGGAGGCAGTTGCTCCTCCTAGTTGCATGGGTTCATCCACGGTCGGGAAAAACGACTCACCCTCTGATTGCCCACCCTGCAATAGGATACTACCTCGAGAAAGGTTCTCAGGAGAAAAAGGTTTACCCTTTCTATCCTGAAGGCATCTATCCATACGTATAGCCAAAGACATGGCAGCCTCCAGAGATTCCGGGGTCTAATAAAACGCCAGCGCATCCTTCAACCTTTCTGAGAGTTTCTGGCAAAATTGACTTCTGAGGGTTGGATCATTCCACTTAATATCCGTAACCCACCTACGAAACTCAGAACAGTAAGTCTCTGTTGACCGATTTCCCTGTTGGAGGTGACACAATCAGGATTTGGCCAAAGAGACACGGTCAGGATCATCATAGATGAGTCCAAGAGCATCAAAAAACCCATCTACAGACCGAAGACAAGCAGAGTCTTGTGGAAAAGTGAAAGCCCAGGATTGGGGATCCCCCTGCAACAGCGACATAATAATTCCCACATGCTGCTGCTCACCTGCAGAGGAATAGGACCGAAGCCTAAAGTATAGTTTACAGGCTTCTTTAAATGCTGCAAATTTGTCTCTGGCTCCTGCAAATCTGTCTGAGAGAGCAATCTTAAGGTCAGGTCTGACCAGACCACTCGCTGGGTCCCCCACCACAACATTCTGCAGCTGTTGACCCTGTAAAGACGACCAAGTGTCTGCAACCTCCAGAGTCAGAGCCTGGAGCTGCTGGGCCAAGGCAGAGACAGGATCCATGAAGAGAAAAGGAAGAAATAAAAAAAAATCAGTTTCACCCTTTTCATTTAATTAAGAAGTTGGCTGGTGATAATGTCATGCTGGATGTAGGGAGACACCCAGTGCAGGATGACGAGGGGGGTAAAAGAGTCCCTGATGCTAAGGGCAAAAGGGGAGATGGTGACCCTTAGATAAACTAGCGCTGACACCTGGCTCCCATGCTTGGGTTGCAGGGGATTGAGCACCAGTATTCAGACACCTGTGTTGCCTTCCAGTGGAGCTGGCAGCCTTCTGCTAGGTGCAATGGATATTTGACATGGCTACATTTTGGCGAGTTTTTTTGAAATTTCATGTCCTATTTCGGTGATTTGACCCCTAGATAAACTAGCACTGACACCTGGCTCCCCTAACGAACCTATACAGTTTCTGCAACTTTCCCCGAGGGGAATACCTATTCCCTTACTGTCACTGAACTACAACTACACAAGGATCAGAGCGGGTGAACACTAGTCAACTCGGCTACCAACTAAAGATACACACCAGGGAAACAAACAAAGAGGCAAGGGAAGAAGCACTTAGCTTGAAAAGATCCACACAGCAATCCAACAGGAACTCCAGGATTCACTGCTTGAGCTGAAAAGCTACCTCCAAACACCTGAAAAGCTATCACCAGCAGTGCATCCAGGGAGTCAAGACAGCTCAAGGTAAGAGATCAGCTGGGTCCTAGTGACCTCCAGTTTTCACTAAAAGAGAAATACCTCTTAAAGCGACAGAGATATTTTTTAGGATTTTGACTGTTTGGCCAAATGCTGCGACCTTCTGCGAGTGGCCTCTACAGTCTCATCTGTGCCTGCTGACACACCTGTGACAGCTGATGTGAAAACAGCCTAAGAGAAACATGCCAATATCATGATGCTTGCACCACCATGCTTCACTGTCTTCAAAGTGTACAGTGGCTTGAATTCAGAGTTCGGGGGTCATCTGACAAACGGTTTGTGGCCATTAGATCCTAAAAGAATTATTTTACTTTCATCAGTTTTCAAAATGTTTCTACATTTCTATTTAGGTCAGTTAATATGTTCTTTAACAAACTGTATCCACTTCAGTATGTCTTTTTTTGGGTGAATCAAGTCCGGTATGAACGGGGAGAGTCTTGCCGCCAAAATTTTTGCAAAAAGCTTAATATCTACGTTCAGCAGGGATATTGGGCGGTAACTGGAGCATAGCAGAGGATCTTTCCCTGGTTTATGAATCACTGTTATATTAGCTCTTAATGCATCTTTGGGTGGTGTAGATATCGCCAAGGCATTAAAAAAGGCTTTTAGGTGTGGTAATAGAGCTTCTTTAAATTTTTTATAATAACCAACCGTAAACCCATCTGGGCCAGGTGCTTTCCCCGATTTAGATGAGGACAACGCATCTTCAATCTCCTGATCTGAGATAGGCATCTCTAAGGATTGCGAAACTGAATCCGCCAATTTCGGCATAGCCGAAGATGTAATATATTTTCTTATGCGTGATGTAAGTGCATTCAATGCTACCGGCGCTTTAGTCGTGTCAAGATTATACAAAGCGGTATAGTAATGTTTGAATGCCTCAGCTATGTCGTGGGGAAACTTTGAGCGTTTTGAGGTATCTGGGTGTGATATTTCAGAAACATACGTAGTAGCTCTGCAAATTCTAGAGGCCCTCGCCAAAGCTCTACCGGACTTATTCCCATATTCATAGAAATGTCTACGGCATCTGGTAAGTACCCCTTTTGCCTTATATAGTAAAGTAGTGCGTAGCTTCTCCCTAACATCTAATAGTTCTCTCTTCAGATCAGGGAGGGAGTGACGTTTATGCCTAGTTTCGAGGTCTCTCAGTCTAATCATTAGATCTTGGATTTCTGTATCTCTAATTTTCTTAAGTCGAGCACCATGTTTGATTAAAATGCCTCGAACTACACACTTGTGAGCCTCCCACACTCCCCCAGGTGTCACATCTGTGGAAACATTTAAATCAAAGTAATCCTTCAATGATTTAGAGACGTCCGCTAGGACTACTGTGTCTTCTAATAAAGAAGCGTTTAGCCTCCATTGCCACTGTCTTGGGATCGGGGAGTGGAGCATAAGGGAAATCTTAACCAAGGCATGGTCTGAAAAGGAAATCGGCTCAATAGAAGCATCTATTAGTTGTGTCAGATCAGTGTGTCTCAGGAGAAAGAAGTCAAGTCTAGAATATACGTCATGTATTGGGGAGTAAAAGGTATAGTCTTTAGAGGTAGGGAACAAGAGGCGCCAAGCATCTAGTAATTGGTGATCATGGAGCGCTCTGTTCAACCTTCTAATAGCTGCTTTAGACATACTAGACCTGCCTCGAGACGTGTCAAGGTCGGGGTCAAGTGTAACATTGAAATCTCCCCCTAGAACCAGCGTTCCCTCTGCGAAGACCTCAATTTTATCTAAAAACTGCAGGAGCGTTGTGATCTGACCAGAGTTAGGGAGGTATAGCGAGGCAAATGTATATGTTCTGGAGGCGATCTTACCTTTTACCATAAGGAGTCTTCCGTTGCCACCACTGCAGGAGTCCACAAATTCCCATGGTATCGACCTCGATATCACGATACTGGAACCAGAAGAGTGTGAATTATTAGATAAGCTGTGATATGATGAAGGAAACCAATGACTGGAGAGCTTATAAGGCTTGTTCTCGCACATATGAGTCTCCTGAAGAAAAGCAACATGAATTTTGTTAGTTTTCAAATAGTTAAACAAAATAGATCTTTTCCCTGCATCATGTAGACCTTGCACATTCAGCGTGCCAATTTGTATAGCAGATAGGGTGCTATGTGTCATAGTGTTCCCTTCTGCTAACTAGGAACTTCAAGGAAAAAGGGGACCAAGGTACAGGAAAGAGGGGGAGGTAAGAGGGGAGGGAGGTGTAGAGGAGTGTAAAACAAAGAGATTGAGAAAAAAAGATTAAAGGGAAGATAAGACTATTTTAGTCTAAACCGGTCAAGCCAGCAAATCAACTCTCTCTAAGAAAACAGAAAAGAGAAAGAGAGAGAGTCGTAGGGACCGTAACTGACCAAAAGGCAACGATCCACAGACCCAGGACTCTTGTATATCATCAAGATCATCTCTTTACACCACATTATCAACTTCTTTAAAAGTCAACAAGAAAAAGTTACAATCGATAAAAGGGAAAAAGCAACACAAAACCCTTAATAAATTTGTTAAAACGTAACGAATGCACTATCTTTTTATATAACAATTGTTACCAGGCAGACCAGTCTAGAGCAATTCTGGGTGAGGTCTGAGGCATCAACCTCATATAGCTCAATCAGTTCCAACAAAGGTGGATCAGGAATCTCATGTTGGTAAGACCTCTGCAAACGCCTCGTCTCTTCCGCCCCTCGGGCTGCCAGGCTGTGACGAGGGCGTACGTGGAGCATTGCCACTCCGTGTCTTCCTCTTGCGGAGAGCATCTGAAAGGGAACTGCGTTGGCGGCCCATTGTTGCGAACCTCTGAAATCCTTCCAAAGAGAGCCAATCCGGGATCGGGATGGATGGGATATCCAAGAACGAAAATAGTCCAGGAAGGTCATCCCTATGCCAAAGATAATATGTCTTGTTGTTTCTTCTCACTATAAGATGGAAGGGATGACCCCAGCGGTACGTGGCTCCCCGCTCTTTAATCTTCACAAGTAAGGGGCGCAGCTGCCGTCGCATATACAAGGTGCGACTAGAAACATCTGGGAAGAGGCGAACATTTACGTTGTCAATCAGAATGTCGCCAAAAGACCAAGCCGCTTGTATCAGAGCATCCTTGTCTGTAAAATTATGAAATCTACACAGAACATCTCTGGGGTTGTCTGGGTCAATTGGGCCAGGGCGAGATACTCTATGTATCCTATCAATTTTATATGATGAGCCTGGTGATCTTTGTGTTACCGTATTAAAGATGTCTAGAGTCCTGTCAAGGAGCATATTAGCTGTAATGGTCTCAGGCAATCCTTTCAGGCGTATGTTGTTGCGCCTTTCCCTATTCTCCTGGTCATCTGCTTGTAGAATCAGGGCAACAATATGTGCATTAGAGCGTGTAGCATGTCTCTCCCAAGGCAGTGACTCTCTCTTCAATGGCAGCTATGGTCTCAGACACAGCAGTGGATTGTGACTTTAGAGTCTCTATATCCTCCTTAATGGGGCTCAGGGCTTTGGCTTGGGATGCCTCCATGC
This sequence comes from Allobates femoralis, assembly GCA_033576535.1. Classification (NCBI taxonomy): domain Eukaryota; kingdom Metazoa; phylum Chordata; class Amphibia; order Anura; family Aromobatidae; genus Allobates; species Allobates femoralis. The sequence goes on from JARQOC010000001.1 coordinate 463,881,155, forward strand.
GGGCCATTAAACAGTCTAGGTCTTGTCTGGTGGGGAGAGCAGCAATCATGCTCCTAATAGCCCTCAGTTCAGAGTAGGAGCTGCTGGACTGGTCTGAAGCAGGCCAGTATGTCTTTTTTTAACAGTAGATAAATCTGCTGGAAGAAATTAAGGCGCAACTAGGGTCTTATCTATAATAAGTTCGAATGAATAACAGTGGTTGGAGGCTCACCTGTGTGAGTTGTATGAATCACAACCGACTATAATAGCATATATCCAGGACCGCCACAGCACCACGAAGAGTTCAAACAAGCCGGAGATAGAATTGGTGTACGCCATGCTATCTGGGATCAGTAACACAAATCCAATAAACAGATGATGGTGATATATTATTACGTGTTTCAAAGTTAATACTTGCTACTTCTTCAGATAAAATCAGACATCACAATATAACACACATACGTTTTACAATGTGTACGGAAAGTATTCAGACCCCTTTAAAGTTTTCATTGTTTTGTTTCATTGCAGCCATTTGGAAAATTCAAAAAAGTTTATTTTTTTCTCATTAATTTACACTCTGCACACCATTTTGACTAAAAAAACAGATGTAGCCATTTTTGCAAATTTATTAAAAAAGAAAAACTGAAATATCACATGGTCATAAGTATTCTTACCCTTTGCTCAGACATTCATATTTAAGTCACATGCTATCAATTTCCTTGTGATCCTCCTTTAGATGGTTCTACTCCTTCATTGGAGTCCAGTTGTGTTTAATTAAACTGATAGTACTTGATTTGGAAAGGCACACACCTGTCTACATAAGACCTCACACCTCACAGTGCATGTCAGACCAAATGAGAATCATGACGTCAAAGGAACTGGTCAATGAGCTCAGAGAAAGAATTGTGGCAAGGCACAGATCTGGCCAACGTTACAAAAGAATTTCTGCAGTACTCAAGGATCCTAAGAGCACAGTGGCCTCCATAATCCTTAAATGGAAGACGTTTGGGACCACCAGAAGTCTTCTTAGACCTGGCCGTCCAGCCAAACTAAGCAATTGAGGGAGAAGAGCCTTGATGAGAGAGGTAAAGAAGAACCTCAAGATCACTGTGGCTGAGTTCCAAAGATGCAGTAGTACGATGGGAGAACGTTCCACAAAGTTAACTATCACTGAAATCATGTGTGGAGAAAATCAGGCACTGCTCATCACCTGCTCAATACAATCCTAACAGTGAAACATGGTAATTACAGCACCATGCTATGAGGGTGTTTTTCAGCTGCAGGGACAGGGTGATTGGTTGCAATTGAAGGAAAGATGAATGCGGCCAAGTACAGAGATATCCTGGGTGAAAACCTCTTCCAGACTGCTCTGGACCTCAGACTTGGCCGAAGGTGCACCTTTCAACAAGACAATGACCCTAAGCATAAAGCTAAAATAACAAAGGAGAAGCTTCAGAACAACTCTGTGACCATTCTTGAGTAGCCACGCCAGAGCCCTGCCGAAAACCTAATTGAGCATCTCTGGAGAAATCTGAAATTGGCTGTCCACCAACGTTCATCATCCAACCTGACGGAACTGGAGAGGATCTGCAAGGAAGAATGGTAAAGGATCCCCAAATCCAGGTGTGAAAAACTTGTTGCATCATTCCCAAGAAGACTCATGGCTGTACAAGCTCAAAAGGGTACTTCTACTCAATACTGAGCAAAGGGTCTGAATACTTATGACTGTGTGATATTTCAGTTTTTGTTTTTTTTAATAAATTAGCAAAAATTTCTACATTTGTTTTTTTCAGTCAAAATGGTGTGCAGAATGTACATTAATGAAAAAAAAAGAACTTTTTGGAATTTACCAAACGGTTGCAATGAAACAAAGAGTGAAAAATTGAAAGGCGTCCGAATACTTTCCGTACCCACATAGAAAAACTGACCCACGTGCCCTGCATGATTAGTACCTATTATCACCCCCTTTTGCAAGTATCACAGCTTGAAAACACATTTTGTATCCAGCCAAGTATTTACATTATTGTTTGAGAGATTTTCAATCATTCCTTATTGGAAAAATCTTCCAGTTCTGTGAGATTCCTTAGTCGTCTTGCATACACTACTCTTTTGAGGTCTAGCCACATATTTTCAGTGATGTTCAGATTAAGGGACTATGACACTCATTGTAAACACTTCAGTTTTTTTAGGTAGTCTATTGTAGATTTTGATGTGTGCTTAGGATCATTATCCATTTGTAGAAGCCATCCTCTTTGCAACTTCAGCTTTTTACAGATGGTATAATGATTTTGATGGAATGTCATTGGATCCATTCTCCCCTCTACCTGTGAAATGTTCCCCATGCTATTGGCTGTAACACAAACCCAAAGCTTGATTGATCCACTCCATGCTTAATATTGGCAAGATGTTCTTTCCCTGAAATTCTGTGCCGTTTTTTCTCAACACATAATTGGGTTGTGAAAGTATTTGGCCCCCTTGAACTTTTCAACCTTTTGCCACATTTCTGGCTTTAAACATAAAGATATAAATTATAATATTTTTGTAAAGAATCAACAATTGGGGGACAATCGTGAAATTGAATGAAATTTATTGGATATTTTCAACTTTTTAACAAATTTAAAATTGAAAAGTGGGGTGTGCAATATTATTCGGCCCCTTTACTTTCAAAATTCTTTATTTTGACATTTTTAAACTTGTACAAATAAGGGACAAGAGGTACAGGTTTATCAAATTGATAGCTTTAGAAGCCTCCTGTACAAATATCCAGGTTGCTTAGTATGAAATAACAACTTAACAACAAATGCAAAACACTCTGATCTCTCGGGGATAGACCCCCTGTTTACCATACTGTAATTTGCCACTAGAGAGGCACAAAGCTTCTCCTGTATTTGTTTATCCAAGAGTCTCACTGTGGTTCCTTTGCCATAGACACCTTTTCGGGGTCCAATGTTATCAACTAGTGTTTTTTCTCATAATGCCAAACACATTCTTAAAATAAACACCACCTTAAGTGTCTACAGGCAACATATTGTAAATATCAGATGAGAGCGTAGAGAGAAAGCAAAGATGAGAAAAGGGAAAACTCATAGAAATAGGGACTTGAGTGGGGGAGATATATGGACGGGGCCATCGGTCTCGTGAATAGGAAGAGAGGTGGGGGGGGGTTGTTCAGAAATAGAGACGGTGGGGGGCGGAGGAGAAGGTCAGTTTAGGGTACGAGTCTCTTGGTACTCAGTCTCCAGACTCTATCCCGCAGCCTGTCAATAGCCGATCGTATTCGGGTGTTTGTTGGAAATCAATCCACTTGCACCATGTGGTCCAATGTCTCAAGAAGGAGTCATTCATAGATGCGGTCAGATCTTCCATTAGCATCAGTTCGTTAATTTTACCAATCCAATGGGAGAGACGTGGAGAGGATGTCGTACCCCAAAGAATGGGTATACATGCCCTCGCCGCAATGATCAAGAACTTCAACAGAGAATGTTTGTTTCTTTTTTCTGACATATTCGTTAGGTGCAGTAGGACCGCTGCCGGGTTAAGAGGGTCCGCATAGCCCGTCACCCGAGCTATCACAGTCCCTACTCCCTCCCAAAATGCCTTGAGTTTGTCACAGCTCCAAAAAATATGAACCATAGATCCCGTCTCCACTTTGCAGCGCCAACACTGGGCATCCGTCAAAGGGTACATGGCATGAATTCTCTCTGGCACCCTGTACCATCTAGACACGATTTTATACCCAGCCTCTTGTTGTTTCGAGCTGATAGAAGTGCTGTGGGCTAAATTACAGATTCTATTTATCTGGGTGTCTGAAAATTTTGTACCCAACTCCCTCTCCCAGTTAGTTATAAAGTATGGGGGTCTTTGGTCCGGGGGGTGTTCAGCATCGCATAGACCAGGGAGAGAACATGTCTCATCGGTCCTTTCCCAGAGCAAAGAATCTCAAACTGTGTCAAAGGGCTGACGTAGCAACGCCGTGGTTGCAAGGAGCTCAAGAAGTGATGTATCTGTAAGGATCTCCACCAACCCAAGGGGGAGGGTGTCTCCATGCCTCGTAAGGCGGTCAGGGATGGCCAGTCGTCTCCCTCTCTAAAAGACTCGACTCTGTCCTTGTCTGTCGCGATCCAATGTTTTATCACACCGTCATTTCTTACTTGACTAAAGCCTGGGTGGCATAACACAGACGTGAGTCTAGAGCACGTGGGAATCATGAATGGTCTAGTCCAGAGGGATGAGCAGTAGTGCGCTGTCGATCCCAAAGTGAGATGTGTGCCTATTTCCCTCTGTGACGCTGACAGTAGCCAGGGTAGTCTAGTCAAGGGGACAGAGCTAAAAGCCTGTTCTATGCCCACCCACGCCTTCCCCTCTGCATTCCTACACCAGTCCACCATCCACCAAGGTTCGTTAAACCGATGCCACCCTTCGACTTAGGACGGGACAATATGGCTTTGCTGATCCGAGCTTCCCCCCCCCCCCCATACAAATGAGGTCTGGAGAGAGGAAATAGCTTAAAAAAAGGAGGCAGGGATTCTCACCGGTATCGCTTGCAGCAAGTAGAGGAGCCGTGGGAGGACGTTCATCCGAAGCACATGGGTACGCCCCAACCAGGTAAAAGAATGCTTCGACCATCTCTCACAGTCCTTTCTGAGGTTAGCCAAGAGTGGCGGGAAGTTTAACTTAAACAACATATCTGGGTTAGCCGCTAGTTTGATCCCTAAGTATCGAATAAATGTGGTATTCCATTTAAAGCTGAATGAAGCTTGAAGTGTGGTCGCAATACCCGACGGCAAATTTACATTAACCCTTATCCGGCTGAATAGGTACAATTGTAACTATTCCGTTTTAAAATTGCAATAACTTTTTTTCGAAAAGACGTAGAAGGCTGAAATTTCATGACATCTCTACATTTTTGGTCCAGAATATATTGGCCAAATTTCAATAAAATATCTCCACCCGCTTCCGAGATAAGGGGTCGAGATCTTTTTGCATCCATAACAAGCTGCATAGGTACAAATGTACCTCAAATATTTTGAATGAAGATAATGCAAGGGAAAAAGCATACATTTTTTTTTAATGATAATGCTATTTAACTATTATAAACAAGTAAAAAAAACTGTTCATTTACATTATAAAAGAAAATGTAAGAAACTTTTTTATTGATTTTCTTCGCAAGTAATGCATGTTGGCTTTGCTACCGAGTGTTCATCGCAAATGGGTTTCACACAAACCACACAAGACTTTCTAGTCTTACGTTGTTTTCGCTTCAGGTCTCGGCAAACATAGCAAGTACCAACAACAGGGGAGGGTCCACGACTACCATGAGGTATTTGAGGGTCAGCTGCTGCTTGCGATGCTACCATAATGCATCGTCCAAGCACCATTTCTACTGCACCTCGAAGAAAATGGTTTCTCATCATCATTCGGTTTGTACTACGTTCTTCAATTGCAGCAATACACAGCTGATTTGCGAGATCTTTCAGGAACTTTCTTCGTTGATCCTTTGCCCTGAAGCTTAGATTGTGTTCTCTGTAGGTGATGTAGGATGCTAACCCAGTGACGTCAATCATATTGTAAAAAATGCCAAAGTCCAACGTGATATTCGTTGTTTCACAGTGTACTCTCCCAACATTTTATCCATAACATCAACGTCACCTTTTGTTTGGTTGTAGTATTTTATTATCTCTGGCTTGGCTGCTAGTGTCTCTTCAACTTCTCCCGTCATGTGCATAGATGATAGATGAAATGTGTGTGCTCACAGCAATGAGATGAACAGCAAAATGGCTAATGAGAGGAGGGAGGCAGGAAGAGAAGTAGAAGCCACTCCCAGTTTGAATTAACTTAATTGACAGCAACATAAGTGACCAGTAACAACACTGGCCAATAGATATCAGCATAACATTTGTAGATGAATGAACTTTAGTTTCTGAAACCAAGTAAAGTCTTCCCACAGTGAAGGTATATATGAAGGTACAATTGTACCTATGCAGCCTGTTAAGGTTGTAAAATTATGCAGCCTGACAAAGGTTAAGAACCTCCGATTTTTTTAAGTTAATTTTGAAATTTGACAGTCTAGAGAAGGATTGTATTTCTTTCATTAAATTTGGAAGGGATATCGTCAGTTTAGACAGAAAGAAGAGGAGGTCGTCTGCGTAGGCCGCAATCTTATGGTCTACCCCCCCCTGCTTCTATCCCAGTAATATCTGAGTTAGCCCTGACTTTCCTCAGTAGTGGTTCAATGGTAAGCACAAAGATCAGGGGCGATAAAGGGCACCCTTGCCTGGTACCGTTATGAATCGGAAACGGCTCTGAGAGGCACCCATTCACTCTGACTCGTGCTGTCAGGCCGGTGTATAGAGCCATAATCCAATTCATCATATTCGGTCCCAGGCCCAGAAACCTGAGAGCCTCCCTCAAGAAGGTCCAATTAACCCGGTCGAACGCCTTCTCTGCGTCAGTGGATAAAAGAATGGAGGGGGCTCCCCGGCACCATGGACCAATTTGATCGCCTTAACCGTGTTATCACGCGCCTCTCTACCCATCTTAAAACTCGCCTGATCCGTGTGAACGATCCCTACCATGGTGGGAGCCAGTCTCGATGCTAAAATCTTTGCAAACAGTTTTAGGTCCACATTCAAAAGCGATATGGGCCTAAAACTCGCACATTGAGCCGGATCCTTTCCCTCTTTAGGTATCACCACAACATGCGCCCTGAGGATTTCACCATGGGGGGGATGTCCACTTTTCAGGTCGTTAAAAAAGGCTAGGAGATGCGGGGCCACCATTTCCTTCAGTTTCTTGGAATAAGATGAAAATCCGTCGGGACCGGGCGCTTTACCATTTTTCAGGGATGCAATAGCATCTGTGACTTCCTGGCTAGAGATAGGTTGTTCAAGGGCGGCTACGTCAGTCTCCCTCAGTTTCGGCATTGCCGCTTGCGTTAGATAATCTCTGATTTTAGGGAGAAATGTCAGAGCTTACGTCAAGGAGTTCCCACTGTCTACATTGTACAATTCCTCATAGTACTTCCGGAATGCCTCAGCGACCTCCGGTGAAGGTTGGGCCAACTTTTTTGCTGCTGCTTCCCCTATGCTCGAGACGAAGGTCCTAGCCCTCTGTTGCCTCAGTGCTCCTGCCAAAAGTTTACTTGTCTTATTCCCATATTCGTAGAATTGACGTCTGCACTTTGCCAACCAGAACTTTGCCTTTTTGTTGAGTAAATTCCTTAAATCGTCACGCGTCTTACCAAGATCTCTTGCTACGTCTGCGTCTAGTCGTCGTTTATGTTCAGTTTCTAATGGCCTCAATCTCGTCAGTATCTCGCTCAATTCCCTGTCCCTTTCCTTCTTCAGTCTCGTGCCGTGTTTAATCAGAATGCCTCTGATTACACATTTGTGGGCCTCCCACACTGAACTTGGCGAGGTCTCTGGTGCACAATTCTCCCTAAAGTAATCAGATAGGGTTTGTCTCAACTCCTGCAGTGTCGTCAGGTCTTCTAGGAGAGCGGGGTTAAGCTTCCATTGCCACTGTTTCGCTGAAACCTGTGGTATATCTATCTCTAGCGTGCATAGAGCATGGTCTGAGAAAGTTATGTTATCTATGGCCGTTTTCCTGATTAAGGTAAGATCTTTGTGACCTATGAAGAGATAGTCAAGTCATGAATAGGAGTTATGGACTGTGGAGTAATATGAGAATTCCTTGTCATAGGGATGCTGCAGGCGCCATGTGTCTATAAGTTGATGTTCGTGTAGGGTTCGTCTCATCCTTCTCCTACCTGCGGTAGAAATGGCGTGTAGCCCTGAGGATGTATCAAGGTTCGGTTCTAATGCGACATTGAAATCCCCCCCTACCAGAGGGGTACCTTCCGCAAATTCCCCCACTTGGTCCATGAGCGTCTGTAACGCCTCTGGCTGGTGCGTGTTAGGTAGGTACAGGGAAGCGAACGTGAAGAGCTGTGAGGCCACCCGACCCTTAACTAGGATCATTCTACCCTGCTGTTCACATCTTGTATCCACCAGCTCCCACGAAACAGAGCAGGAGATGAGGATACTAGTACCTCTCCATCTCGGATCAGGAGAGAGACTGTGATAGGCATCAGGATAGTGATAGCTTTGTAGTTTGTACATTTTAGTAGCATGTAGGTGTGTCTCTTGTAGAAACGCCACCTGGACACGTTCTCTGTGTAAGTAATTGGCCAGTATGGATCTCTTACCTGGATTGTGAAGACCTTGGACATTAATTATTATTATTATTATTAGGTATTTATATAGCGCTATTAGGATACATAGCGCTGTACAAGTTAGGGGGTAGACAAAGACAAGTGGTCGAAAAACGACGACAAATCGACAAAACAATCGTACGGGTACAATGGGGCCAGGGATCCTGTCCACGAGGGCTCACAGTCTAGAGGGGTGGTACCACACCGTAACGTAGACGTACCCCAGCCGGCATGTTTGTCGAAACTTGAGTACTCCTCTCTCCCTCTCCTTTACCGGGAAGAGTATAGGGGGTACGGCCCCTTTACTTTCAGTGCAGCAAACTCACTCCAGAAGTTCAGTGAGGATCTCTGAATGATCCAATGTTGTCCTAAATGACTGGTAATGATAAATAGAATCCACCTGTGTGTAATCAAGTCTCTGTATAAATGCACCTGCTCTGTGATAGTCTCAGGGTTCTGTTTCAAGTGCAGAGAGCATCATGAAGACCAAGGAACACACCAAGCAGGTCCGAGATACTGTTGTGGCGAAGTTTAAAGCCGGATTTAGATACAAAAAGATTTCCCAAGTTTTAAACATTTCAAGGAGCACGGTGCAAGCGAACATATTAAAATGGAATATTGAAATGGAAGGAGTATCAGGCCACTGCAAATCTACAAAGACCCGGCCTTCCCTCTAAACTTTCATCTCAAACAAGGAGAAGACTGATCAGAGTTACGGCCAAAAGGCCCATGATGACTCTGGGTGAACTGCAGAGATCTACAGCTGAGGTGGAAGAGTCTGTCCATAGGACAACAATTAGTCGTACACTGCACAAATCTGGACTTTATGGAAGAGTGGCAAGAAGAAAGCCATTTCTCAAAGATATCCATAAAAAGTCTCATTTGAAGTTTGCCACAAGCCACCTTGGAGACACACCAAACATGTGGAATAAGGTGCTCTGGTCAGATTAAACCAAAATCGAACTTTTTGGGCACTATGCAAAACGATATGTTTGGTGTAAAAGCAACACAGCTCATCACCCTCAAAATACCATCCCCACTTTCAAACATGGTGGTGGCAACATCATGGTTTGGGCCTACTTTTCTTCAGCAGGAACAGGGAAGATAGTTAAAATTGATGTGAAGATGGACAAAGCCAAATACAAGACCATTCTGGATAAGAATCTGTTGGAGTCTGCAAAAGACCTGAGACTGGGACGGAGATTTATCTTCCAACAAGACAATGATCCCAAACATAAAGCAAAATCTACAATAGAATGGTTCAAAAATAAACTTATCCAGGTGTTAGAATGGCCAAGTCAAAGTCCAGACCTGAATCCAATCGAGAATCTGTGGAAAGAGCTGTAAACTGCTGTTCACAAACCCTTTTCATCCAACCTCACTAAGCTCCAGCTGTTTTGCAACGAAGAATGGGCAAGAATTTCAGTCTCTCGATGTGCTAAACTGATAGACATACCCCAAGCGACTTGCAGCTGTAATCGCAGAAAAAGGTGCCGCTACAAAGTATTAACTCAAGGTGGACGTATAATATTGCACGCCCCACTTTTCAGTTTTTTATTTGTTCAAAAAGTTTAAAATATCCAATAAATTTCGTTCCACTTCCACATGTTAGGCTATGGGTTGAACTAGATGGACTTAAGATCTTCCTTCAACCTTAAATACTATGTTATGTTACTATGATTGTGTCCCACTTGTTGTTGATTCTTCACAAAAAATTTGAATTTATATTTTTATTTTTGAAGCCTGAAATGTGGCAAAACGTTGAAATGTTCAAGGGGGGCAAATACTTTCACAAGGTACTGTACCTTTTGATCATTGTGGCCAAAGCATTCTATTTTAACTTCATCGGTCCGCAGGTCTTGTTTCCAATATGCTTCATGCTTGTTTAGATGTTCTTTTGCATACTTTTGACTCTGAATTTTATGGTGAGGATGCAGGAGAGGTTTTCAACTTATAACTCTTCTGTCAAGGCCATATTTGTGCAAGTCTCTCTAAAGGTACCATTACACGCTTCAATGTTGAAACGATATCACTAACGATCTCTGGGGCACGTGGTCGTTAGGAGATCGTTTAGAGATCGTTGGTGAGATGTCACACGCCTAGATATTATGCACAACACACAAACGATCCAGCAAGCAGGTATCGTTCACACAACCCAGCGAGCAATACTTGTTCACTGTTACTGTTGTCAATAGGGGAAGTTGTTAACGACATCGTTATCGTGGTGTCACATAGAACAATGCAGCAGGTTGGCTGATCGTGGATCGTCGGATTTGAGAGCATGTTCTCAAATCTGCGATCAACGATCCAACGATTTATTGTAGTCGTATCTCAGTGTCACACACAATGGCGTACTAATGATGTCGTTTAAACGACTCCAAACCCGTGACGTTTTAGCGATATCGTTCACGATATTATACCGTGTAACTGGGCCTTTAATAGTATAACAATGTAAAACAACTCAAGAGTCGCTAAATCTTCCTGAAGGTCTTTTGCAGTCAGGCAGGGTTTTGATTTGCCTCTCTAGCAATTCTACAAGCAGCTCTCACTGAAATTATGCTTGGTCTTCCAGAACTTATCTTGACCTCCACAGTTTTTGTTAACTGCCATTTCTTAAATACAGTTGTGGCCAAAATTATTGACACCCCTGCAATTCTGTCAGATAATACTCAGTTTCTTCCTGAAAATGATTGCAATCACAAATTCTTTGGTATTTATTATATTCATTTAATTTGTATTCAATGAAAAAAACACAAAAAGAATTGTCCTAAAGCCAAATTGGATATAAATCCACACCAAACATAAAAAAAGGGGGTGGACAAAAGTATTGGAACTGTTAGAAAAATCATGTGATGCTTCTCTAATTTGTGTAATTAACAACACCTGTAACTTACCTGTGGCACCTAACAGGTGTTGGCAATAACTAAATCACACTTGCAGCCAGTTGACATGGATTAAAGTTGACTCAACCTCTGTCCTGTGTCCTTGTGTGTACCACATTGAGCATGGAGAAAAGAAAGAAGACCAAAGAACTGTCTGAGGACTTGAGAAACCAAATTGTGAGGAAGCATGAGCAATCTCAAGGCTACAAGTCCATCTCCAAAGACCTGAATGTTCCTGTGTCTACCGTGCGCAGTGTCATCAAGAAGTTTAAAGCCCATGGCACTGTGGCTAACCTCCCTAGATGTGGACGGAAAAGAAAAATTGACGAGAGATTTCAACGCAAGATTGTGCGGATGGTGGATGAAGAACCTCAACTAACATCCAAACAAGTTCACGCTGCCCTTCAGTCCGAGGGTACAACAGTGTCAACCCGTACTATCCGTCGGCGTCTGAATGAAAAGGGACTGTATGGTAGGAGACCCAAGAAGACCCCACTTCTTACCCCGAGACATAAAAAAGCCAGGCTGGAGTTTGCCAAAACTTACCTGAGAAAGCCTAAAACGTTTTGGAAGAATCTTCTCTGGTCAGATGAGACAAAAGTAGAGCTTTTTGGGCAAGGGCATCAACATAGAGTTTACAGGAGAAAAAAAGAGGCATTCAAAGAAAAGAACACGGTCCCTACAGTCAAACATGGCGGAGGTTCCCTGATGTTTTGGGGTTGCTTTGCTGCCTCTGGCACTGGACTGCTTGACCGTGTGCATGGCATTATAAAGTCTGAAGACTACCAACAAATTTTGCAGCATAATGTAGGGCCCAGTGTGAGAAAGCTGGGTCTCCCTCAGAGGTCATGGGTCTTCCAGCAGGACAATGACCCAAAACATACTTCAAAAAGCACTAGAAAATGGTTTGAGAGAAAGCACTGGAGACTTCTAAGGTGGCCAGCAATGAGTCCAGACCTGAATCCCATAGAACACCTGTGGAGAGATCTAAAAATGGCAGTTTGGAGAAGGCACCCTTCAAATATCAGGGACCTGGAACAGTTTGCCAAAGAAGAATGGTCTAAAATTCCAGCTGAGCATTGTAAGAAACTCATTGATGGTTACCAGAAGCGGTTGATCACAGTTATTATGGCCAAAGGTTGCATTAGGCTGAGGGTGCCAATACTTTTGTCTGGCCCATTTTTGGAGTTTTGTGTGAAATGATCAATGTTTTCCTTTTGGCTTCATTCTCTTTTGCGTTTTTTCATTGAAGACAAATTAAATGAAGATAATAATACCAAAGAATTTGTGATTGCAATCATTTTCAGGAAGAAACTGAGTATTATCTGACAGAATTGCTGGGGTGTCAATACTTTTGCCCACAACTGTACATTTCAAATTGAGGAAAGGGCAACTTGAAAACACTTTGCTATCATCTTACAGGCTTCTCCTGCTTTGTGGGCCTCCATCATTTTCATTTTCAGAGTGCTAGGCAGGTGCTTAGTGCAGTAGTAGGGAACCTCTGGCCTGCAATGAGCTTTTTTCCGGGCCAGTGCCACTGTGAGGATGCACATTGTGGATGGGGTTAGGATGTGATGCATTCCCGTCCCATAGAAGACGAATGGCTGCCCTAGTGTCTCCAGTATTGTTTGTGCCCCCCAGTGCTGTATATTCCCCCAATGCTGTATGTGCCTCCCAGTGATGTACATACTCCCAGTATTGTATATGCCACTCAGTGCTATCTGTGACCCCATTGATGTGTGTCCCCCAGTGATGTACACAGGGCCTGCGTCAGCACCCGGTGTACCTGGTATGTTTTGGGGCCCTGAACAGCTGGGGGGCCCACTCGCCATCAGGAACAGGCAGCCTTGGAAGCCAATGGCCCATCAGGGACAGTCAGGCAGTAGCTGAGTGGTGCCACAGAGCTACCAGTCCACATGGCTAATTTGCATGATGCTGCTGTGCTGTATATATAATATGGAGGCTGTGCTGGGCTGTATATATTATTTGGAGGCTGCTGTTGGGCTGCCACTGCCTCCAAATAATATATACAGCCCGGCATAGCCTCCACATAATATATATAGCCCAACGCAGCCTCCAAATAATATATGCAGCTCATCACAGCCTCCAAATAATATATACAATCCAGCATAGCCTCCAAATAATATATACAGCCCAGCAGCAGCCTCTAAATAATATACACAGCTCAGAGCCTATTTATTATGTATATACAGCCCAGCAGCAGCCTCTATATTTTATATACAACCTGAACAGCCTCATTATATATATATTTTATCATTATTATTATTTATTTATATAGCGCCATTAGGTTTCATGGAGCTTTACATGAGGATAGGGGAGACAAGCACAAGTACAATACCTCTAGACAATCAGGACATACAGGTACAGGAGGGGAGGGGACCCTGTCCACGAGGGTTCACAGTCTACGAGGGGCAGGTGGGGATACAGTAGGTTGGGGGAGTGTCAGTTATGGGGTGGTCGCCTGGGTCTCATGGCAGGTTGTAGGCTTGACGGAATAGGTGAGTCTTCAGGTGACTCTTGAAGCTTCTCAGGGTCGGAGAGTGTCTGACGTTTTGGGGCAGGAGAGTTCCAGAATATGGCAGATGCCCAGGAGAAGTCTTGAACGCGGTTGTGCGAACAGGAGATGAGGGGGGAGCAGAGCAGGAGTTCTTGGGAGGAGCGGAGGTTGCGTGGGGGTAGGTATCGGGAGACCAGGGCGGAGATGTATGGTGGGGACAGGTTGTGTATGACTTTGTATGCCATGGTTAGTGTTTTGAACTGGGATCTCTTGGAGGTGGGGAGCCAGTGAAGGGCTTGGCAGAGGGGGGAGACAGGGGAGTAGCGGGAGGACAGATGGATTACTCGGCAGCGGAATTGAGGATAGATTGGAGAGGTGTAAGGGAGTTGGTCGGGAGGCCATTGAGAAGGAGGTTGCAGTAGTCAAGGCAGGAGATGATAAGAGCATGAATAAGTGTTTTAGCGGTGTCGTGGGTAAGGAAGGAGGATCCGTGAGATGTTTCTAAGCTGGAGCCGGAGGGATGTGGTGATGGCTTCGATTTGGGGCTTGAAGGATAGGAGGAGTCAAGGATTACCCCGAGGAACTTGGCTTGGGAGAGGGCGCAGTTATTGACGCAGATGGATAGGTTGGGAAGTGGGGGGGAATTTCTTGGGGAAAGACTATGTCCATGTTGAGTTTAAGGAAGCGAGCAGAGAAAAAGGATGAGATGGCGGAAAGGCATTGTGGGATTTTGGAGAGTAGGGAGGTGATGTCGGGGCTGGACAGGTAGATTTGGGTGTCGTCGGCATAGAGGTGGTACTGGAGGTCGTGGGACTCAATCAGTTGCCCTAGGCCGAGAGTGTATATGGAGAAAAGTAGTGGTCCCAGGACCGAACCTTAGGGGACTCCGACAGAAAGGGGGTAGGGCGAGGAGGTGTAGGAGTGGGAGACACTGAAGGTCCGGTCTGCTAGGTATAAGGAGATCCAAGAGAGGGCAAGGTGGGTGATGCCGAGGGATTCCAGGATCCAGAGAAGAAGGGACTGGTGAACCGTGTCGAAGGCGGCAGATAGGTCGAGGAGGAAGAGGATGGAGTAGTGGCGTTTGTTCTTGGCAGCAAATAGGTCGTTGGTGACTTTGGTCAGGGCTGTTTCGGTGGAGTGGAGGGGTCGGAAGCCGGACTGTAGGCGGTCGAAGTGGGAGGAGGAGGAGAGGTGAGAGGACAGTTCGGAGTGGACGTGCTGTTCGAGTAGCTTAGAGGCGAATGGGAGAAGAGATATGGGGCGATAATTGGAGACAGAGGTAGGGTCGAGGGAGGGTTTTTTTAAGGATGGGCGTGATTAGGGTGTTTAAAGACCGAGGGGAAGGCACCAGTGGTAAGTGATAGGTTGAAGAGGTGGGTGAGGGCTGGGATGAAAATGGAGGTGTGGTTGGGAATGAGGTGGGATGGGAGCGGGTCGTGGGCGCTGGTGGTGAGGTGTGATTTCGACAGGAGGGAGGAGAGTTGGTCTTCAGTTATGGGGGGGAAGTGGCTAATGGAGGAGGAGGGCAGTATAGGTGAGAGGGGGAGTTGTGGGGATAGTGGGCCAAAGCTGTTTCTGATCTTGTCGATCTTCTCCTTGAAGAAGGTCGCAAAGTCTTCAGCAGAGATGAGGAGTGAGGGGAGAGGGGGGAGGAGCGGGTGGGCGGAGTAAGGAGTTGAAAGTTTTGAAGAGTTGTTTGGGGTTGCGGGACAGAGAGGTTATTAGGGATGAGAAGAAGGCTTGCTTGGCAGTAGCAAGTGCCGTCTTGAAGTCAGTGAGGGATTGTTTGAACAGAGCAAAGTGCTCGGAGGTGCGGGACTTTTTCCATCTCCGGCAACCCTGGACGCCCGTCTTAGGTTTTTAGTGAGGGTGGTATGCCATGGTTGCCTGTTAGTGCGTGGAGTGTGAGGGGGGCAGCTAGGTCGAGGGCGTTCGTTATTGTGGTGTTGTATAGGGTGGTGGCAGTGTCTATGTCACCAGTGAAGGGTATGTCGGTGAGGGGAGGAGGGATTCGGAGAATAAAGGAAGATCAGGATCTCTTAGGTTTCGGCGAGGATGATCAAGTTTGCGGGGAGGGGGTAGCGTGGCAGGGCAGGAGAGGGCGGAGAATGTCAAGAGATGGTGGTTAGATAGGGGGAGTTCCGAGGATGTGAGGTTGGGAGAACGAGCAAAGGCGGGTAAAGATGAGGTCAAGCATGTGGGTGGGAGAGGAGGACCATTGGGAGAGCCCTAGGGAAGTGGTCAGGGAAAGAAGGTTGGAGGCGGCTGTGCGGGGAGTGTCAATGGGGATATTGAAGTCGCCCATGATGATGGTGGGGATGTCAGTGGAGAGGAAGTGAAGTAGCCAGGTGGTGAAGTGGTTAAGGAAGGAGGTGATGGGTCCAGGGGGGGCGGGGGAAAAGATTCGGACCTAGTGGGCTTGGAAGGAGGGGATAGTGACAGAGGGGGCGGGGGAATAGGGCTCAAGGTGCAGGAGTTGGACAAGAGTATGCCGACACCACCGCCATGTTTGCCAGAGGGACGGGGTGTGTGGGACAGGCTGAAGCCGCCGTACAATAGTGCAGTGGGGGAGGCCGTGTCGGAGGGGGTGAGCCAGGTCTCGGTGATGCCAAGGAATGATAATTTCTTGGAGATAAAGAGTTTGTGGATGTCTGGGAGTTTATTGCACACTGAGTGGGCATTCCAGAGTGCGCTGGGTAGAACAGTGGGGGGAAGGGGGGGCAGGGGTTGGGGGAATAGGTCTAAGGTTGGTGGGGTTGCGAGGGTTGGTGGGGTTGCGAGGGTTAGTGGTGATGAGGTTGCAAGGGTTGGTGAAGGGTCGTGGGTGTGGGATGAAGGTGGTTGTGGGGATGTGGTGGGGGGTTCAGGATTGGGGGAGATGTCAACGGCAAGGAGGAGGAGGAGTAGGCAGAGGGTTAGCAGGTGGGAGCAGGAGAGCTTACGTGGCGGGCGTGCTTGTTTGGTGATTGAGGATTGAAAGTGAATGAATAGGTCGGAGAAGTGGGTGAGGTGGTTAGGCAGAATGGAAGATGAGAGCAGTATTTCGTTGCTGGGAGGGGGGAAAAGTGGGGGTAGTAGGAAGTGGAGAAGGAAGGGAGTGAGAGTGAGGAGTAGCGGGAACATTGTGTACGGTGAGCAGGGAGTGAGTGTGGCGGCAGGGGTCAGAAGCAGAGGGGGAAAGTTGTGGTGGTTGATGAATGGTCGTCAATGGGGAGTGGTCCCGGGATGGGGTGATGACCGGGGATGAGATACAATACATGGGGTCGGATGAGGGGCCCGGATGGGGCAGTTGGGGGATCAGTCGAGGCAGTCGGGGTTGGCTGTGGTGGCTGTGGGATCGGGTGAAGCAGTCGGGGTCATGTGAGGCAGCAGGGGAGATGATATGCGGACCACAGGATGAGATGAGATGCGGCACAGGATGAGTTGAGATGCGGCACAGGATGGGTTGAAATGCGGCGCTGGATGAGTTGAGATGCTGCGCAGGATGAGATGAGATGCGGCGCAGGATGAGTTGAGATGCGGCACAGAAATGAGATGGACGGTGAGCAGGGTGCAGCCACGAGTAGGATGTGATGCAGCTACGGGCGAGATGGGAAGCAGCCAGGGTGAGGTGAGATGCAGCCTCGGGTGAGTGAATGACGATATGCAGCCACGGGTGAGACGAGATGCACCACGGGTGGGATGAGATGGAGCTGCTGGTGGGATGCAGGCAGGGATGTGATGCAGCCGTGGATGGGAAGCAGCCAGGAGGGTGGCTCCAGTGGCCTTGGTTTCCCTGGCGGTACCTGTAGTCCCTTTTGTGATTACAACGGGCCGTAATGGATGGCGATCCTGGAGGAGCGGTGTTGGGGAGGCCGCCCACCTGATGGACCCAACTGGGTTGCAGGAATTGCCCTAGGTGCCAGCCATGGGTGGACGGCTGCTGGGCAAGCTGGAGTGGATCTGGGAGGGCCGCCGGCAGGATGGAGCCGGTGCCAGGTTCATGGGCCCCACACTTGGCAGCAGGGGACAGACCGGTGGTGCTAGGGGTCGCTTGCCAGCTGTGCCTGCAGGGTCACAAGAGCGGTTCTAGAAGGCAGCCGTGGGATTGCTGCAGCGCAGGGCGCTCACCTTCTGCGCCCGCCGGGAGTCACCGCTGCAGTGCGGAGCGCTCACCTTCATTGCCCGCGGGAGTCACTGCTGGGGGCGCGCACTGTGCTGGGAGAGCCACCGGCGAGATCGTGGACCTCCGGTTTCAGCTGAAGCACGCAGCATTTACAGGATGCTGCCGGAGGTGGTTCTGCTGGAGCGGGTCCTCGAGTAAGAAGAGCGGGGAGGTGGTGGTGCTGTTGGAGGCGCCTTGTTGCCGAAGCGGCTGGGGTCGCAGGCCTGAGTGGGGAGCTGCAGGACACGGCCGGCCACAGAGTGGAGTGTGTGGCCCAGATGGTTGGTGGGGTGCTCAGGGGTGATGGCGGTGGGGCTGGTAGTGTGTAGGGAGGACAGGTGAGCTTGGATGCGGTGGATTGTGTCCAAGTGCCTGGAGCCTCCTTACATGCGTCCATCACCCCCGGCAGCCATCTCTTAAACACATATATATAGTACAGACCTAAAGTTTGGACACACCTTCTCATTCAAAGAGTTTTCTTTATTTTCATGACTATGAAAATCGTTGATTCACACTGATGGCATCAAAACTATGATTTAACACATGTGGAATTATATACTTAGCAAAAAAGTGTGAAGTATGCTATACTGGAGTATCTGAAGAAAAATAACCTCATGACCCAATATCAACATGGTTTTAACGAGGGACCGTTCCTGTCAAACTAATCTGATAAGCTTCTATGAAGAAGTAAGTTCTGGACTGGACCAAAGAAATGAAGTGGACGTGGTGTATATGGACTTTTTCAAAAGCTTTTGAAACGGTGCCACACAAAAGGTTAATACATAAAATGAGAGCAATGGGGGATAGGGGAAAATATGTGTAAGTGGGTTAAGAACTGGCTTAGTGAAAGGAAACAAAGGGTCGTCTTAATGGAACACACTCAGAATGGGTCATAGTTAACAGTGGGGTACCACAGGGGTCAGTGTTGGGCCCGATTCTTTTTAATATATTTAATATATTTATTAATGACCTTGTAGGGGGCATACAGAGTAGAATCTCAATATTTGCAGATGACACTAAACTCTGCAGGGTAATCAATACAGAGGAGGACAATTTTATATTACAGGAGGATTTATGTAAACTTGAAGCTTGGGCTGATAAATTGCAAATGAGCTTTAATGGGGATAAATGTAAGGTCATGCACTTGGGCAGAGGAAACAAAAGGTATAATTATGTTTTAATTGTAAAACACTGGGCAAAACTATCACTGAAAAAGACCTGGGTGTATGGGTAGATGACAAACTCACATTTAGTGGCCAGTGTCAGGCAGCTGCTGCAAAGGCAAATAAAATAATGGGATGCATTAAAAGAGGCATAGATGCTCATGAGGAGAAATAATTTTACCTCTATACAAGTCCCTAGTGCGACCACACTTAGAATACTGTGTACAATTCTGGTCTCCGGTATATAAGAAAGACATAGCTTAACTAGAGCAGGTGCAGAGAAGAGTGACCAAAGTTATAAACCTGGGGTTATTTAGCTTGGAAAAACGAAGGCTTAGGGGTGATCTTATAATATAAGATGTTATAAAAATACCTGTTATAGTGAGAGGGACAAGTTACAGAGTAGACCTTTATTTAATTGTCTTCTGTTTACCATACTCTTAAGGCCCTGCCTTCCTCTGGGTGATCAACGACTAGGTGGTTTTTAGGACTTTTAATGTGCCTTGGATAACATGTAGACTTAGATGGACTTAAAGTCTTCCTTCAACCTTA
This sequence comes from Allobates femoralis, assembly GCA_033576535.1. Lineage (NCBI taxonomy): Eukaryota > Metazoa > Chordata > Amphibia > Anura > Aromobatidae > Allobates > Allobates femoralis. The sequence goes on from JARQOC010000001.1 coordinate 463,900,605, forward strand.
AAAACTATGTTACTATGTAAAATAGGTCTTATATTCCAGGTTCTTCAAAGTAGCCACCTTTTTGCTATGATTACTGCTTTGCAGACTCTTGGCATTCTCTGATGAGCTTCAAGAGGTAGTCACCGGAAATGGTCTTTCAACAGTCTTGAAGGAGTTCCCAGAGATGCTTAGCACTTGTTGCCCCTTTTGCCTTCACTCTGCGGTCCAGCTCACCCCAAACCATCTCAATTAGGTTCAGGACTGGTGACTGTGGAGGCCAGGTCATCTGGCGTAGCATCCCATCACCACCACAACCTCTCCTCCATCCAGGTGTTACGGTGAGAACCAGGCATGTAGAAGTCCATCCATTCACCTTTTCTGTGTCACACAAAGACGCAGGAACTAAAGATCTCAAATTTAGACTTATCAGACCAAGCACAGATTTCCACTGGTCTAATGTCCATTCCTTGTGTTCTTTAGCCCAAACAAGTCTCTTCTGCTTGTTGCCTGTCCTTAGCAGTGGTTTCCTAGCAGCTAATTTAGCATGAAAGCCTGCTGCACAAAGTCTCCTCTTAACAGTTGTTGTAGAGATGTGTCTGCTGCTAGAACTCTGCGTGGCATTGACCTGGCCTCTAATCTGAACTGCTGTTAACCTGCGATTTCTGAGGCTGGTGACTCGGATGAACTTATCCTCCGCAGCAGAGATGACTCTTGGTCTTCCTTTCCTGGGGCGGTCCTCATGTGAGCCAGTTTCTTTGTAGCGCTTGATGGTTTTTGCAACTGCACTTGGGGACACTTTCAAAGTTCTCCCAATTTTTCGGACTGACTGACCTTCATTTCTTAAAGTAATGATGGCTACTCGTTTTTCTTAACTCAGCTGCTTTTTTCTTGCCATAATGCAAATTCTAGCAGTCTATTCAGTAGAACTATCAGCTGTGTCTCCACCAGACTTCTGCACAACACAACTGATGGTCCCAACCCCATTTATAAGGCAAGAAAGCCCACTTACTAAACTGACAGGGCACACCTGTGAAGTGAAAACCATTTCCGGTGACTACCTCTTGAAGCTCATCAAGAGAATGCCAAGAGTCTACAAAGCAGCAATCACAGCAAAAGGTGGCTGCTTTGAAGAACCTAGAATAGAAGACATATTTTCAGCTGTTTCACACTTTTATGTTAAGTATATAATTCCACATGTGTTAATTCATAGTTTTGATGCCTTCAGTGTGAATCTTCAATTTTCATAGTCATGAAAATAAAGAAAACTCTAGAGATTTCTATTCTTCACTATACAACTTGGACCCCCCCCCACGAGTATCTAGGAGGATTTCTTGGACTATATTGGGAGGGCTGGTCTGCCCAGGTTGTTCTCGGAGGATGAGAACCAGCTGACCGCTGACTTTACTTTGGGGGAAATTGAGGCCGGGATTATGGACATGAAAATGGGTAAGAGTCCGGGGCCTGACGGATATTCTGCAGGTTTTTATAAAAAGTATGTGGATCTCCTGGGACCGATATTTTTGTCAGTGTGTAATGATATTTCCTCGGGCGGATCCTTCCCGGCCCAAGCGCTCATGGCCCACGTGGTGGTTCTACATAAACCTGGGAAGGATGTGGCGTCATGTGGTAATTATAGACCCATTTCTCTAATCAACTTGGATATAAAACTCTATTCCAAGTTGGTGGCGAACAGGCTCAAACACCTCCTCCCCGAGATAATATATGGCGATCAGGTGGGGTTTGTCCCTGGCAGGGAGGCCAGGGATAAAACGATCAGGTCTGTGGCCCTAATTGACGCTGCTCGTAGACAGTCAACACCCATGTGCATCCTGTCGGTAGACGCAGAAAAGGCGTTTGACAGGGTGCACTGGGGATTCATGTTTGCCGGTTTACGGCATTTGGGGGTGGGCAAAACCATGCTTCATCGTATAGAGGCTTTATATGCTCACCCGACTGCGTGTCTGCGAATTAATGGCGTATTGTCGGATTCTTTCTCAATCTACAACGGTACACGCCAGGGGTGTCCGCTGTCCCCCTTACTCTATATTTTTGTATGGAGGTCCTGGCGTGTGCCCTGAGGACTGACACATCGGTGCAGGGCCTTGTAGTGGGAAAGAAAGAGCATAAGATCGCCTTATTTGCAGATGATTTACTAATTTACATCACAAATCCATTAATATCCCTTCCTCATATACTTGAAAACCTGACGGAATTTGGTAGATTGAGCAACTTTAAGATTAATCCCTCCAAATCCGAAATGCTTAACATCACCTTGTCGGGTTTGGTGGTTTCACTTTTGGCCAGGGACTATTCCTTCAAATGGAGGGAGGGGTCTTTGGGATATTTGGGAATTAGGTTATCTAGGGACCCATCGCTCCTTTTTGTACACAATTATATGCCCTTGCTGTCACTCTTGGAGTCGGACTTAGCCAAATGGAATAAACGTTCGCTGACATGGCTGGGTAGATTACATGCCTTACGTATGGACATTCTCCTGCGCCTTCTCTACCATTTCCAAACCTTACCGATTCATCTACCGGCCTCTTTTTTCTCCAGACTGAAGCAGGGATGGACCCGCTTCTTGTGATCCCATAGTCGCCCGAGAATTTCTTTTAAGACCCTCAGTAAGAAAATTGCCCATGGTGGAGTAGGCCTTCCAGACCCCTTACTATATCATTATGCTGCTATGGATAAGTGCCTTCTGGATCTCTTCAGGGAGGGGGGAGGGGGTTGGGTAGATGTAGAAAGGGAGGGACTCCATTATGATCCTCTAGTATGGATTTGGTCTTTGGATCCACGTGGACGAGAAACTCGCTCGTTCTTATCCCTGCAATTACATGATTCCTTCAAGGGACAGGCCCGCTCACTACATCTTACAACTAACCCGGGTCCTCTAACTTTCTTGTTCGATAACCCATCGTTCCCAATAGATCCAGGCTGCACCTCATTCTTGGGTCTCACTAAAACATCTTGCCCAACCCTAAGGGACTGTATCTCCCAGACTGGACTCAAGCCACTAGTGGACTTTCCTAATGCGACCACTATATCTCAGGGGACTTGGTTCCAATATGTTAGACTGGGTAGTTATGTGAGATCCCTACCATTCTCATCCCATAGACACTCCCTGACGGACTTCGAACAGTTATGCGTTAAGCGGACATATATACCACATGCTATTTCAGTAATTTATAATATATTCCACACACATAAAAACACAAACTTAGGGGACAGACCGAAGTACGTTGGGAACTGGGAGGGAGTCTTAAATAGAACATTGTCTATATTAGGGCCCTTTCACATCAGCGGTATTTTCAAATCGCGGCAGATGCGGTGAAAAAACCGCATCTGCCGCGATTACCGCATAACCGCGACACTTGCGGCAAGCCCCATGCAATGTCTATGGGGCTTGCGGTAAGGGTGCGGCAGGTGCGGCAAGTGCAGTTTCGGCACTTGCGGCAGGTGCGGCCGCGAAAAAAAAACGCTGCTTGCAGGAACCTTTATATTATATGTACACAGCCTGCAGTTTCTATATTATATTCATGAATTGTGATGTGTGTTAAAGGGGCATACTGAGACAGTTTCGCCCGGGGCCCACAAAAAACTGTAGCCAGCCCTGGATGTACACTCCCAGCAGTGATGTGTCCTCTCCTGTAATGCATATACCCTCCCACAAGTGCTGTATGTGGCCCCCTGTGATGTATATACTCCCCAGTGATGTATATGCCACAGCCCTTCCTGTGATGTATACACTGCAGCCCCCATTTCTCCTGTGATATATATGTAGTAGTCCCAGGATCTCATATGTGATATGATTTATAAAAAATTATACTAATGATTTGACTGTGCTCCAGCTTGACATAGATCTGGAAAAGCAGTTGTGAGAAGTGACAAGATAAATATCACTTAAAGAGGACCGATCACCAAACCAGGCATGGTGATCTAATTACAGCACTGGATGCAGCATGTCTGCTGCATCCAGGCAAGGGGTCCCCCAGCCCTTGAGCCCCCCTGTACCCCGGTTAAATACACTTAGAAAACCTACATGCTGCAGCCAGAAAGGAGGTAGCTAGAGGTTGGAGCCGAAGGCCAGATTCACACCCCCTGCATGTTTAATCTGCCCACCACTGCCAACCATTGTCTGCCTCTTCTGCAGTATATCACAGAGTTTGATTGGCAGCGGTGGGCAGATTAAACATGCAGGGGGTGTAAATCTGCCCTTCGGCTCCAGCCTCTAGGTCCTCTTTAACATCGCAGCTGTACCAAAAAAGAAGCATTTCCAGCCACCACTTTAAAGGTGAATTAATATAGCATGGTAATTTTCAAGGTGATAGTTTTGTGCGGTCCCAGAATGATGGTAGAAATTTCCAAATAGACCTTGTCCACTAAAGGAATTTGCACCGTTGCATCTACAATCACAAACTTTTGCACACACACCCCATTTGACTCAGGGTTTGTAGAGGGGTGTGGATTTGGGGGGGGGGGGCAGGTTGAGGAGGAGCATTTTTTAGGGGGTGGGGGGCAGGTTTGGGGGTAGGAGGTTTGGGGTGGGTGGATAGGGCAGGTTTGATGCATTTAGTGGACATACAAAACACAGAAACATACACTCAGCTTATAACTAAGAACAGTTAGATACTATGCCCGTGCAACTCTGGGCTGTACACCTAGTTCAATACATAAAGTGAAATGCATATATTATATAGTCATTACAGAGTGATGTTTTTCAAGTGTTTATTTCTGTTAATATTGTTAATTATGGATTTCAGCCAATGAAAAACCAAAATTCCATTTTCTCAGAAAATTAGAATAACTAACACAACACCTGCAAAGCTGACAAAGTGTTTAAAATTGTTTTTTAGTCTGGTGCAGTAGCCTACACAATTATGGGGAAGACTGCGGACTTGACAGATGTTCAGAAGGCAGGCATTGACACACTCCACAAGGAGGGTAAGCCACAAAAGGTCATTGCTAAAGAAGCTGGCTGTTCACAGAGTGCTGTATCCAAGCATATTAATGGAGAGTTGTAGGGTAGAAAAAGGTGCACAAGCAACCAGAATAACCACAGCCATCAAAGGTTTGTTGAAAAAAATGCCATTCAAAAACTTGGGAGAATCACAAGGAGTGGACTCCTGTGCTTAAGAGCCACAACACACAAATGTAGTCAGGACATGGACTACAACTGTTTCATTCCTTGTGTCAAGCCACTCATGCCCAATAGACAATGCAGGAAGCATCTTATCTGGGCCAAGGAGAAAAAGAACTGGACTGTTGCTCAGTGGTCCAAGGTGTTTTCAGATGAAAGTAAATATTGCATTTCATTTGGAAATCAAGGTCCCAGAGTCTGCAGGAAGAGTGGAGAGGCCACAATCCAAGCTGCTTGAGGTCTAAAGTGAAGTTTACACAATCAGTGATGGTTTGGGGAGCCATGTCATCTGCTGGTGAAGGTCCACTGTGTTTGATCAAGACCAAAGTCAGCGCTGCCGTCTACAATGAAATTTTAGAGCACTTCATGTTACTTCTGCTGACAAGATTTTTGGAGATGGAGATTTCATTTTTCAGCAGGACTTTGTGCCTGTCCACACTGTCAAAATAACCGCCTTATCACTGTGCTTGATTCACCAGCAAACTCGCCTTTTCTAAACCCCATAGAGAATCTATGGGGTATTGTCAAGAGGAAGATGGGAGACACCAGACCCAACAATTCAAACGAGCTGAAGGCTATCAAAGCAACCTGGGCTTCCATAACACCTCAACCGTGGCACAGGCTGATCGCCTCCATGCCACGCTATATTGATGTAATAATTCATGCAAAAGAAGCCCTGACCAATATTGAGTGCATTTAAGGCCACTTTATACACACAGATATCTGTGACCAACTTCTGAACAGATCTCTGGATGCAGTGAAGTCATGGACACATTGTTACATTTGTACACAGCCACAAAATGGAACAATGTATCTATGATTTCACTGGAACCAGAGATCTGTTCAGAAGTTGGTCACAGATATCTGTGTATGTAAAGTGGCCTTTACTGTACATACTTTTCAGTAGGCCAACATTTGATTTAAAAATCATTATTTCAGTTGGTCTTACATAAACATTCTAATTTTCTGAGATAATGAACTTGGGGTTTTCATTGACTGTAAGCCATAATCATCAACATTAACAGAAATAAACACTTGAAATAGATCAATATTTGTAATGACTAATTTATTTGTTTCACTTTATGTATTGAATAACTGAAATATACTGAGTTTTACTGAGATGTGTATATATATTTATTTAGAAAGAATTCTCCTGTTTTTTCCAATCGGTTTGTTTTAAAATTCGTTGACTATTAGAATTCCATAATAAAATCCCAGAAGCCACTGACAGACAATTTGAATAGTAGCCTCCTCTCGGATGTCACGTTTCAACGCTACATGCGTCTTCTTGAAGGTTTGTATATATACAAAAAAGGAACATCATAACTTGTAAACTTTGTTCCACTTTTGGGCTGATTAACCCCTTCAGGACCCAGCCTATTTTGACCCTAAAGACCTTGGCATTTTTGTCAATTCTGACCAGTGTCCCTTGATGAGATAATAACACTGGAACGCTTCAACGGATCCTAGCGATCCTGAGAATGTTTTTTCGTGACATATTGGGCTTCATATTAGTGGTAAATTCAGGTCAATAATTTTTGCGATTATTTGTGAAAAAATAAAAATATAGCAAAAATGTTGAAAATGTCTAAATTTTCAAATTTTGAATTTTTATTCTGCTAAACCAGAGTTATGTGACAAATTAATAAATAACATTTCCCACATGTCTACTTTATATCAGCACAATTTTGGAAAAGAACATTTTTTGGGGTAGGAAGTTCAAAGTTCATCAGCAATTTCTCATTTTTCCAGCAAAATTTACAAAACCATTTTTTTTAGTGACCACATCACATTTGAAGTCCCTTTGAGGGGTGTACATGACAGAAAACACCCAAAAATGACACCATTCCAAAAACTGCACCCCTCAAGCTACTCAAAACTACATTCAAGAAGATTATTAACTCTTCAGGTGCTTCACAGGAACTAAAGCGACATGGAAGGAGAAAATTGACATTTTCATTTTTCTAACAAAAATCTTCTTTTAGTCTCAATTCTTTCATTTTCACATGGGAAACAGGATGAAATGGATCCCAAAATTTGTTGGGCAATTTCTCCTGAGTACACCGATACCTCATATGTGGTCATAAACCACTGTTTGGGCGCACAGCAGTGCTCAGAAGGGAAGGAGCGCAATTTGACTTTTGCAGCTTATTTTCCATTCAAAAAGTGAAATAGCACTCCTTCACTTCTGAGCCCTGCCGTGTGCCAAAACAGTGGTTTATGACCACATATGAGGTATTAATGTACTTAGGAGAACTTGCCCAACAAATTTTAGGATGCATTTTATCTTATTGCCCATGTGAAAATGAAAAAAGTTAGGCTAAAAAGAAAATTTTTGTAAACTTTTTCATTATTATGGATCAATTTGTGAAACATCAGGGGGTTCAAAGTGCTCACCACCCATCTAGATAAGTTCCTTGGGGTTCTAGCTTCCAAAATGGGGTCATTTGTGGGGGAGCTCCAATGTTTAGGCACACAAGGGCTCTCCAAATGCAACATGGTGTCCACTAACAATTTGAATGGAAAATTAGCTCAAATTGTTAGTGGACACCATGTTGTGTTTGGAGAGCTCCTTTGTGCCTAAACATTGGAGCTCCCCCACAAGTGACACCATTTTGGAAACTAGACCCCTCAAGGAACATATCTAGATGGGTGGTGAGCACTTTGAACCCCCAGATATTTCACAAATTGATCCGTAATAATGAAAAAGTACTTTTTTTCCACAAAAATGTTCTTTTTTCATTTTTACAGATTAATTTGTGAAGCACCTGGGGGTTCAAAATGCTCACCACCCATCTAGATAAGTTCCCTGGGGGTGTAGTTTCCAAAATCACTTGTGGGGGAGGTCCAATGTTTGGAGAGCCCCTGTGTGCCTAAACATTGGAGCTCCCCCGCCATTGACCCCATTTTGAAAACTAGACCCCCAGAGAACTTATCTAGATGTATAGTGAGAACTTTGAACTCCCAGGTCTTCACAAATTAATCTGTAAAATGAAAAAAGAAAATGTTTGTGGGAAAAAAAGTACTTTTTCATTTTTATGGATCAGTTTGAAGCACCTGGGTGTTCAAAGTGCTCACTATGTATCTAGATAAGTTCCTTGGGGGGGGTATGGTTCCAATATCGGGTCACTTGTGGGGGAGCTCCAATGTTTAGGCACACAGGGGCTCTCCATACGCGACAATGTCCGCTAACAATTCCAATTGTCCCAGAGTAGTCCCAGACACTACAATAGGACACTAGATCCCTTGTTGCACCCATCCATCCACGCGTGCATACACACACATTCATCCATGCATGCACCCACCCATCCACACACATCTATCCACGCACCCACAGATCCATCCATGCACCCATCCACGCATGCCCACACACATCTATCCATGCGCACATCCATACATGCATGCACGCATCTACACACGCAACCACGCACATCCATGCACGCACACATCCACCAATGCATGCACCCATCCATCCATGCATGCACCCACCCACACATCTATCCACGCACCCACAGATCCACGTATGCACGCACATCCATCCATGCCCACACACATTATCCATGCACACATCCATACATGCATGCACGCATCTACGCACGCAACCACGCACATCCATGCATGCAACATCCATGCACGCACACATCCACCAATGCATGCACCCATCCATCCATGCATGCACCCACTCATCCACCCATGCATGCACCCACTCATCCATCAACCCATGCATGCACCCACTCACCCATCCATCCATGCACCCACTCATCCATCCTTACCTCATCCAGGAGGAGGAGCCTGGGAGAGGAGGTGGGGCCCACACTGGAGCTGGCTGGTGGGTGCAGCCCGCTGGGAGGTGGGGTACATGGGGCACAGGGGGGGGGGGGGGTCATATTGCTGGGGGATGACTGTTACTGCCGGGGAAAACGGGGCCCTGGAGCGGAAGGGGGCTAAGGGGGATCTGATTGGAGAGCTCCAATCAAATTTGGAGGGGGTTACTTGCTCTGATTGTCAGTCTCAATTTTAACTGCCAATCAGAGCGAGTTTAGCCATAGGGGGGAAAGGGGGCTAAGCCACCACCCCCCTGGGCTAAAGTATGGGTCCTTGTGCCCCTTCAGCTCCGGTGACTTGTCACTGGCACGGTCACTGGAGCTGCAGGAGCGCAAACAACCCATGACGTTATAGAGACGTCATAGCTCGGGAAGCACCGACTTCCATGACGTTTTTATATCATAGGTCGGAAAGGGGTTAAAAAAGAGAATTTTGTTTACGTACCGTAAATTCTTTTTTCTTGAATCATCAATGGGAGACCCAGACAATGGGGTTTAGGGCACTGCCCTCCGGAGGCCACACTAGGTACTACAAGAACTGTAGACACCGCCCCCTCCGCTTATAAACCCCTACCGCAGGGAACATCCTCAGTTTGGTCCATAAGCTGCGAGGAGACAACAGAAAACCACACCCGAAACCTCGGGAAGACACCGTGAACAGACGGGTCAACAACCCGGATAAACTGCCCCAACAGGGGACAGATCAACCGTAACATACAACGGAACACTGGGTGGGTGCTGGGTCTCCCATTGATGATTCAAGAAAAAAGAATTTACGGTACGTAAACAAAATTCTCTTTTTTCTGATCATCATAATGGGAGACCCAGACAATGGGGATGTCCTAAAGCAATACCCCAGGGCGGGAAAAAGTTCCTCAAAAGACGTTTGCATACGCGGTCCCCGTCAAAGGTGGGCAACCGCCGCCTGGAGGACCCGCCTGCCCAAACTTGCATCCGCAGAGGCATGGGCATGCACCATATAATGCTTAGAGAAGGTGTGCAGGCTAGACCAAGTGGCCGCCTGACACACTTGCAGAGCAGAGGCGCGATGTCGCAAGGCCCAGGAGGCACCGACAGCTCTTGTCGAGTGTGCCTTCAAGCCTACCGGGAGAGGCAAACCAGAAGACCGGTAAGCCTCTTGAATGGGTGCCTTGATCCATCTGGCCAAGGTAGATTTTGACGCCGCTGACCCCTTACAGCGACCTGCCGTAAGTACGAACAAGGAGTCCGAACTCCGGAAGGAGGCAGTTCTGGACACATAAATGCGTACAGCCCGTACGAGGTCCAGAGTATGGAGGTCGCGTTCAATCTGATGAACAGGAGCGGGACAAAATGATGGGAGCACAATCTCCTGGTTCAAATGAAAAGTGGAAACCACTTTTGGCAGGAATTCCGCCCGCGGGCGTAACACCACTTTGTCTTGGTGAACCACCAGAAAGGGTGACTTGCACGATAGTGCCGCCAGTTCAGAGACCCGTCTCAGGGACGTAATAGCCACCAGAAAAGCCACTTTCTGTGACAAGTAAGAAAGAGAGACTTCTCTCAATGGCTCAAAAGGTGGTTTCTGCAAAGCCGCCAAGACCATGTTGAGATCCCAAGGGTCCAGAGGCCGCCTATACGGCGGAACCACTCGAGACACCCCTTGGAGAAATTGACGAACCTTTGGGAGGAGCGCCAAGCGCCTGTCGAACAATACAGACAGCGCTGATACCTGACCCTTCAGAGAACTGAGGGAAAGGCCCAACTCCAAACCTGACTGCAAAAAGGCCAATAGGGTCGGGATCGACAAGGGCCAAGGTACATGTCCCCCAGAGGAGCACCAGGCGAAAAAGACTTTCCACGTTCTGTGGTAAATCTTCCGTGACGTGGGCCGTCTAGCTCTGTTCATGGTGGAAACAACCGCAGGAGAGAAACCCCTGGATGTTAAGAGCCAGGCCTCAAGAGCCATGCAGTCAATCTGAGGGCCCTGGAATTGGGGCGGAAGAAGGGGCCCTGCGCGAGAAGATCTGCGCGGTCTGGAAGAGCCCACCGGTGTCCGCCGGACAGTTGCCACAGATCCGGATACCAGGACCTCCTCGGCCAATCCGGAGCCACTAGAATGGCTGTGTGACATTCCGTCTTGATTTTCCACAGGACCTTGGGCATCAGCGCCAGGGGCGGGAAAACATATGGCAGGCGAAAATAGAATGCGGTGGACTTCCGCTAGAGCCTGTGCACTCCTGGTTCCTCCTTGGTGATTTATATAGGCGACCGTCGTCGCATTGTCGGACTGAACCCGAATTGGTTGTCCGGATAGGAACACCCGAAAGGCCAGGAGTGCCAGATATACCGCCCTGAGCTCCAGCACGTTGATCTGCAACGTCGTCTCTGCACGTGTCCAGAGACCTTGAGCTCTGTGGTGTAAGAACACCGCGCCCCAGCCCTTCAGGCTGGCGTCGGTGGTCACCACTAACCACGATGGCTTCAGGAAGGATCGTCCCTTTGATAAGTGACTCGGCTGAAGCCACCACTGCAGAGCATCCCTGGTCGGCTGGGAGAGGACCACCAGCTGATTCAGAGAGGACGTCCTCTTGTCCCACCTCTGGAGGATTTCCAGTTGCAGAGGACGGAGGCGAAACTGTGCGAAGGGCACCGCCTCTATTGCTGCCACCATGCGTCCCACCATCTTCATCAATACCCGTAGGGATGAATGAGGTGATTCGAGGAGATCGCGTACTCCTGACTGGATGGCCAGTTGTTTGGCTCGTGGTAGGGACACTAGAGCAGAGTCCGTGTGGAATTCCATGCCCAGGTACGTCAGTGACTGGGTTGGAACCAGGGTGGACTTCTGGATGTTGAGAAGCCACCCGAACTGCTCCAGAGACTGCATGGTCGCCTGCAGGCTTCGCTGACACAGGTGTTCCGATGGCGCTCTGACCAGTAGGTCGTCCAAATAAGGAATGACCGCGTGTCCCTGCGCATGCAGTAAGGCCATCATTGATGCCATCACTTTCGTGAACACCCGGGGAGCCGAGGCCAACCCGAAGGGCAGCGCCACGAATTGGAAGTGCTCCTCCCCCACCGCGAACCTCAACCATCGTTGATGAGACGGTGCAATGGGTATGTGAAGGTAAGCGTCGCGAATGTCTATGGACGCTAGGAAGTCGCCCTGCGACACAGCCGCGATCACGGAGCGCAGGGATTCCATGCGGAACTTCCGAACCAACACATGGCGGTTGAACAGCTTGAGGTCCAGAACCGGGCGGAAGGAGCCGTCCTTCTTCGGGACGATAAAGAGGTTGGAGTAGAAACCCCTGAACCTCTCCCCAGTGGGCACTGGGACCACCACTCCGTCTCTGCGGAGTCCCTCCAAGACCAGATAAAAAGCCTGAGCCTTTTCTGGAGATGGGACAGACCGATGGAATCGGTGTGTGGGTTGTGACGACAGCTCTATCCTGTAACCTCTGGAGACTACGTCTCGAACCCACTGATCTTGGATGTGGAGTCGCCATTTGTCTTGAAATTGAGACAGGCGACCTCCAACCTGTGGGGAGGCAGGAAGAGAGAGCGAGTCATGCTGAGGTGGGCTTGGGAGCGGCAGCTGTTGTACCTGCCGACTTCTTCTGGCGACTCTTGGGGCGCCATTGCTGAGAGGGCTTGGCCCCACGGTCCGCACGAGCGGAAGACGCTGACGGCTGTGAGCTGGTACGAAAGGACCACTGTTTAGGGTTCCTTTTCACAGTATACCTAGGCTTAGGTCTGTTCTGTGGGATCTTGGACTCCGTAGAGTCTTTGATCAACTTGTCCAGCTCGGCACCAAACAGCCTGTCACCAGAGAAAGGAAGATTCTGCAGAATCTTTTTTGACGTGGCATCTGAGTCCCATAGACGCAGCCACAACAATCTGCGGATCGCTATCGCGTTGGCCGAAGCCACAGCTGAGCGAGTGGCAGTCTCCAGGGACGCCGTCCTAGCATAATCTGCATAGGCCTTTGCCCTCTCTGTAAGTGCCAGGACTTCAGAGTTAAAACCTGCCAGGTCAGCAATACCATCCAGACAGGATGTGATCGCCTGCAGAGTCCAGACCGCAGCAAAACTCGGGGCAAATGAAGACCCCACAGCCTCATAAGACGACTTGGCGAGTTGTTCGACCTGTCTGTCTGTCGCATCCTTCAGTGAGGAGCTATCAGAGGCAGAGAATAGGGAGCGTGCAGCAATCCTGGTCATGGAAGCGTCCACTTTCGGGGACTGCGACCACTCCTGAAGCACCTCCTGAGGAAAGGGAAAGCGGTTGTCCTTGGATTTGCGGACATAACGCCGTCCAGGGTGTACCCTGGGAGCTCTAACCACCCTTTCAAAGTTAGTGTGGTCCAAAAAGGAACCACATGGTCTAGCCTCAGGTCGTAACCACTGGTAGACCTCCTTCGGGTGAACGGCTGTCTCCTGAGGGGGTAACCCGAGACGTAAAGTCTCGTTGATGGAAGACACCAGATCCTCCACCCCTTCAGCTGGTTCAGACACCGACCCGAGAGTTGAACCCCCATCATCCTCGTCACCGTCAGAGTGACGCTCCTCCTCAGAGAGGACCTGGAGTTCGGGTGAATCCTCCCGGCGAGCCCGCTTAAGGGGTCTCACGGTGGAAGATGGAGACACCCGGGGGTAGCTTGAAGGAGTAGCTGGAGCATCCAGTCTCCTTGTTAGTGCCTCCAGGGATTGCGACATGGAGGACAATTGGGACAACAGAGAGGCATTAATCTCGCTTTGTTTTTCCCATGGCCCTGGGATCACTTGAACCTCAGGGTAAAGCACCGGAGCTGCTGACTCAGCAGTGACAGTCCGGGCGTCTGGGCGTCCGCAATTATTGCAGGACCCCTCCACCAGTGTCCCGTTGCATGTAGCACAGACAGGTGCGGTACTGGCTGCCTTAGCAGCGCCTTTCTTCCCTGAGGACATACCCACGGTAGAGGAATATCAACACAGGAGAAACTTCACCGGAAACCGGTGGCTTACCGACCGCTGCACAGCGGTGGTGAAGGGAGCGGTGTGTGTGTGACCTCCGCGAGGAAAGAGAACCTGGTCTCCCCTGGAGTGCAGCAGAGCAGTCTCCAACGATCCCAGCAGGAAAGTGAGGGGAAAAGATGGCCGCCGCTGTAGAAGCAGAGGGCGGGGCCGAAACACGCGGGAAGCACACACACACGCCCATCCAGGTCACATGGGCCGCTCCACATCTCTCCCGGCCGCCATTACAATAATGTAAGCGCCGGAGCCCGCAGCGCGGGAGGTATTAAACATAAATACCCGGGCTCACAGACAAAGTCTGAAGCCCACAGCCGCAGCCCCTGTGTCACACAGGGCGGTCAGCTAGGGTGACCCCAGCACAGGGTACACCGCCAGAACCGCGGACCCTAAGGCAACGCGCGGTCTGAGTGTCATAAACACATCAGTGTCAGACACTACCCCCAGGCACACCGGAGACACCGGAGTATCTCAGTGCCGGTCCGGTCTGTAAGCACCATATCATGGGAGGCCTCGGACGGGGGTTCAGCACCAGTCCGGTCTGTAAGCACCATTTAGGGAGGCCTCGGACTGGGCTGGCTCTAGTCCGGTCTGTAAGCACCATTTAGGGAGGCCTCGGACAGAGCTGACTCCAGTCCGGTCTGTAAGCACCATTTAGGGAGGCCTCGGACGGAGCGGAGCTGTGCAAGGCTCCTATCTCCCACTTCTCAGAGCCCCCAGGAGGGATGGGAAGGAGTACGGCAGCGTACCGGGAGACACAGTGTGCCCAGGCACTAGGCCCTCCGGTACCTCGACCTGCATGTTCCCCGAAGGTAAACAGGGAGACTGCCGGAGGTCCCTGACTGGGACCTTCTTTACCTTGTCTTCATACGCCATCACGTAAGCTGTGAGAATGCGATGAGTGCAAGCAAAGCGTGTGGTACCTCCGAGCACACTAAGTTTAAAACTGAGGATGTTCCCTGCGGTAGGGGTTTATAAGCGGAGGGGGCGGTGTCTACAGTTCTTGTAGTACCTAGTGTGGCCTCCGGAGGGCAGTGCCCTAAACCCCATTGTCTGGGTCTCCCATTATGATGATCAGAAAAGACCACTTTTTGATATTGAGTTTTGGAGTGCTGCCTGTTTTTACCACATATATATTTACATACATACCCGACGTGCACTTTAATTTCTATTTAATTCACCAGTGTTACAGGCCCTCTAGCTTCTGTTTATTTGTTGGGTATTTCCTATTGTAAAGGCATCTTGCTCTGGGCATGTGAGAACCTAAGAAGCTACTACCTCCCCAGATTGTATCTCTACCCAGCGTGAACCTCTTTTGCATTGTCTGTATGATACAAGATGCCATGCAAGGAAATCAGTGTGATAATCAAACTAGAAGCTGGACCTTCTGTGACATCACGCCCATGTGATTGGAACAAGAAAGCATGTGGGACTTGCTGATGCTTACTGTGTGGGGATGGGGTTGGGCTGCACAATGAATAATAACAAGACAACCCATACAGGAGGGGTGACGGTTGAGGAATAAGTGATTTACAAAACATTCAAGAATCGTAGGCTGCTCAGCATCATAAAACAGGAGTGCAGAGACCATGCAATGTTTTTTTCGTCTACCTAGAGTTCCCCTTTAAGTGCTTTGGCGCACCCAGAATAATGAAAACTTTTTGAACATGAATTAAATTGTTAAATTAAGAATGCAGCAATAGAGAGATGTAAAGATGTTGCCAATTCACATGGCTTGGAGAACAGGGTTGAACTTCATGAATCATTTAATCTGTTATCTTAAATTTTGCCACATTTTAACCCCTTCATGATATTCAATATACATTTACATCATATGATGCGTCTCTGACATTGAAATGAGCCCGAAGATGATATAACGTGCACAGACAAAGTGGTGCGCCATTCAATGCAACCATGGCGTTGAGGAATCTCCTTCACAGCCAGAGGTCTGCTGAAGGTCCCTATGCTTGTCATGACTATTCTCCTGTAAAAGTCAGCGTTTACCTTAGGCTGCTTTCACATCAGTGGCAATCGCTGATTGCGGCAGTTGCGGTGAGAAAAAACGCAACTGCCACGATTATCGCATAAGGGCCACGATCGCGGAACACTTGCGGCAAGCCCCATACAATGTATGGGGCTTGCAGTAAGTGTGCGGCAGGTGCGGGAAGTGCGGTTTCGGCACTTGCAGCCGTGAAAAAAAGCGGCATACCGCAGTTTTTTCGTGGCCGCACCTGCACCTGCCGCACGCCCCATAGACATTGTATGGGGCTTGCCGCAAGTGTGCCGCGATCACGGTTGTTATGCGGTAATCGCGGCAGTTGCGTTTTTTTCACCGCAACTGCAGCGATCAGCGTTTACCCCTGATGTGAAAGGGGCCTTACTTGGGGACCGTGATTTTCGCTATGCGTAGCCGTGCTCATGCACGGCTATGTATAGTACAAACAATCGGATGATCACAAGATCAAGGATTAACAAATAAAATAAAACGTGAAAAGAAAATGTTTAAAAAAAGAAAGTTCAAATCACCCCATTAAAAATAAAGCAATTAGAAAAAACAAGCACATTTGGTACCGTTACGTTTGTAAAAGTCCAATCAAAATATAAATTAATCTGATTGGTAAATGACGTAACAAAAAAAAAAAAAAAAAAAAAAAAACAAAAAAAAAAAAATCGAAAAAGAGCTAACTTAGTTTTTTTTGTCCACTGCAATAAAAGGTGATAAAAACATTGCATGTACCCCAAAATGATATCAGCAAAATACCTGCTCGGGATGTAAAAAACAAACCCTCATACAGTCCAATATACTGAAAATTTGGAATGTTACAGGTCTCAAAGAAAGGCAACTAGAAAAATGTTTTTTTCTACAAGTTTCAAATGTTTTGTCATCACCTTCATTACAAAAAACAAAAAATAGCAAACAAACAAACCCCAGAGGTATCTGGATAATCGTACTGGGCTGAAGAACCATATTTAAAGGTCAGTTTTACCATAGAATGTACATGCTTTAACCCGTTTTACCCCCAGTCATTTTTGGTGTTTTTGTTTTTTCCTCCTCTTCTTCCAAGAGCCAACACTTATTTTTCAGTCAATATAAACATAGGAGGGCTTTGCTTTTCCAGGATGAGTTGTACTTGTGAATGACATCATTCATTCTTCCATAGTGTACTGGAAAGTGGGGAAAAAAACTTCCAAGTGCGTTGAAATTGCAAAGAAAAAAAAAAAAGTGCAATTTCACAAGTTTTCTTATTTATGGTAAAACTGATGTGTCAGTATGATTCATCGGGTCATTACAAGTTTATAGATAAAAGTAAAAGTATGCATGTTTATTATCTAAGTGGTGAAAAAAATTTCAAAGTGTAACAACAAATGGAAAAAAGAATTGTGCTTTTGTAGAGTTCTCATTTAAGTGACAACTTATTTTCTGCATCTTGAGCTCATGTTTTTAACAATTTTTGGGTAGATGCGCTGTTTTGATCTCCTATTATTACAATGTTGCCACCACCATGCAAATATACTTTCGGTGTTTCCCTTTTTTCCCTGTTAGGCTGAGTTCACATGTCGCGTATTTTGTTGCGTATTTTTACGTGCGCGTTTTAATGGGGAAAAGCGCGCGTAAAACAACTTGAAATACGCATTGTCTGAATGGCAGACAAATGCGTATTTCCAGCTCTTTATTATAAAGGGGCCTACGGAAGAAACAAGTGTAAAAAAAAACAAAACAAAGAATTGACATGTTCATTCTTTTTACGCGCGCGTTTTTGCCCCAAAAGCGCTGCATAAAATTACACAACGTCTGAATGACAAAAGTGAATGTCCATTCAATTTGCAGGGAAATGCAGATGCGCTTTTGGGGAAAAAGCGCACGCAACAATATGCGACAAATACGCAGCGTGTGAACAGGGCCTTATGCAGGTTTACCGATCAGAATAATGGACTTAATATTTTGATAGATTTGGCATTTGTGAATGCGGCGATACCAAATATGTTTTTTTTTTAAAGACAGCTTTATTTTCAATGGGGCAAAAGAATGTGTAACCTGAACTTTTAGGGTTTTTTTTTTTTAAATTTATTTACTTTACTTGGCACCATAGGGTGCCTCAGCACTGCAGCGTCTGATCGCTCCTGCAGTACAGAGCCATGTTGATGAACATCTCTTCATATGCAGAAATGATCACATCCTGTGAATGCTGGCACTCGGCGGTCATCCACAAGAAAGGAGTCATGACAGCATCAGGGGTTCATCATCCGACCCCTCGCTGTCATGGCAACACAATTGTCTGAGATCACATCAAGGGGCTGCCGATAGAGTTTTAAAGTGTGCTGTCCGTTTGACACTACATCTAAGGAGTTAACAGCAGCAGGCATACACGTCTTGTGATCAGATCAGCTGGCAAGTGCAGTTGATGGGAACTCAGCGCCTGTACTCACATTAACGGTAAGGAGGTAATTTATGATGTTGGTCATAAAAAGGTGGAGGAAAAAAACAAAAAAAAAAAACTTCTGAAAATTGACTTTTTTTTTGCATTTCAACACACTTGGTATTTTTTCCTCTCTTTCCAGTGCATCACATAAGCTGAATGGTGTCATGCAAAAAAACAAACCTTATACAGTTGTGTAAAGCTGTAAATGAAAAAGTTATGGCTTTTAGAAGGAAACCACAAACACACAGAAAATAGCCCAGTCATGAAGGGGTTAAATACCAGTGTAATTTGAGGCAGATTACTTGTTAGGAATGTGCGGAAAAATATATTTTATTGTATATTATTATATCTATAGCGCACTTTCATTGACACTTGGTCCCTTATCCAGGCTTTCATCGTAAGTGTTCCCCAACTCCAGTCCCACACGGCCCCCCACATAACAGGTCATGTTTTCAGGGTCTCCTTAGTATTGCGTAGGTAAGGATTTAAAGTAAATCCTGACAGTCTGATTTGTTGGTGGGCCTTGAGACTGGAGTTGGAAAACACAGGTCTACCTACTTGTTTTAGAAACATACCACCAGTACCCATTTAATGTTACTTTCGATGCCAAACATTCACAAACGTTTTTTAAAGTGACATTATTCATATTAAAAATCTTTATTTTGGTTTGGTCAGTACAGGCAAGGTAATATTGGAGTCACAGGATCATATGCATAAACAAGGTACAACGATCTGGTAACTGAATAACTGCACACTAGTGTCAAACATTCAGCCATCTAAAGAAGGAAAAGTAGTATGTACAGTTTCACAGAAAGAGAAAATAAAATGGAGTTCAACAAACTACCAAAGAACTTTTTCTGATAAAACTATGTTACTGGGCATACTTTGGCAGTCACCCCACCCAGTACTATGAAAACATGGTAATGAAAGGCTAGATATCCCACTAACACGGCAAAGATTTAAGATATTAGCAGTTGTACAGACATCATTAATGTGAAGATTTTACAAAGTTATTTTTCCAATTTCTAATTGTCTTACATAAAAATAACTGTCCACATAAATGTCACTTATTTGCAACTCTCAGTGCAATCAACTGTTAAAATAACCAAATTGGCAGAGGTATTATATTAAGCAACAAAGAAAAAAGAAAACTTAGAAAGGCAAAATTATGTCAAAATATACACTATTCTTGGACAGTATGAACTGTGAAATTAACTGACTTGGGATTTATAGAAAACAAAAATACACATTTTTTTTCTCTCTTTACAAAACAGATCACTGTACATTTGCTCCAGAGTCCAAGCCGTTCTGAATGTGGCGGGAGCTCACAGTTCTGTTGCCTTTCACAATCCTTGGTTTCTCCTCCTGAGAGTCATGATTGGAGTCTGTATCATTAGAGTGGTGAGTGAGAGAGTTCTCACTTCCAGTAGGAGAGTCTACACTTTCATACCCAGTACTAAGCTGGTTTAAGTAGCTTGACCCACCCCTACCAGTTCTCTCCTCTGAGTGGTTGGACAGCTTTCCCTCATTTACAGGTGACCCAGGGAAGTCTTCTTCTGCACTACTACCCTCCCTATAAAGTGCTGCAGAGGTGTGGCTTCTCTGATGGGTAGAACCACCATTGCTTGGTCCATTGGCCACACGGCTGCAGTCCTTGCTTAAGGTTTCTCCCTCTTCTTTGATCTCTGTAAGGATCCTGTTTGCAGAAACTTGAGACTGTTGCTGAAGTGTAGAGAGTTGTTGACGGGAGTCTTTAAGTTGTTGCTGAAGAACTAGGATAGTACTCTGCATGCCTTCCACCTCCTCATCCAGCTGAATGATGAAATCGTTTAACTCTAATGAACAAAATAAAGACAAATTAGACATACAAACATCATGGAAACATCAGAGACCCTACCGATTCCCAAATGAGCCAAAGCTGACAAAACCATTACATGTTGCTCATAAAAAAAATTGCATTATATAACTAACCATTGGAGGTGTTCTCTCAGCCCATAAATCATTATGGTACTTGTACAATTATAAATTAGATGAAAGAGTCTGAAACAATTTACATAAACTGTGCAAAACCAAAAAAAATCCAGAATGTATGACCTGTATTGGGTACATGAAATGGAGTCGAGAAACACTGAAACAGGTGTACAGCAGTAATACATATATAAAGTATAATGGTAATGCCTTCATAGTAGTCATCTGCTTTACCCTAGGTTCACCACATATAGACAAGAATACAAAAAAATATGGCATGTAGGAAGGGTGCTATCGATGCTTAACAGAACAAGATCTAGACACTGCACTTTTCACACAAGATCTTTCTTTCCACTATGTCACTGACCTGGTCAATCTTCTGTTGAGGTTAATGTTTGTACAGCTACAAGAATACAGTTACTACAGGCATACTAGTCACTGAAAAAAGTTGCCCAGCCAGGCACAGAATGCATGTCAAAAATATTTATTCTACTAACCTACACAAAAGTAAGTATACGCTTACTGAGGTTGGCCACTACTGATTCGGAGCTGGCCTATCAATAGGATAAAGATCTGTTCAGTGGGCATACAACACATAGCCCAATCAGCTGTTACCGATGCCAGTCATAAGTTCTTGGATACTGCTGTAACAAAGCGACTCCATCAAAACTACAATATAGTTACCCCGACAGTGTGTACTAGAGATCTAGAGCAGATGTAAAGATAGAGTTCGGCTTTGAGATTGTGCTGTTAACCACAATTCGGAAGGAAATCAACTCAGAAAATGTCGGATTTTGTAAAGACCTTTATTCCTTTAAAACCTCGACGTGTTTCGTAGAGGAATAAAGGTCTTTACAAGATTCGACATTCTCTGAGTCGATTTCCGAATTGTGGTGAACAGCGCGATCTCAAAGCCGAACTCTATCTTTACATCTGCTCTGGACGATCCAGCCGGCTGATTGCTGCAGTTCCACATCGAGTGCACACTCGTGTTTTGTAGTGGTTGTGTCGCACACAACTCGACAATGTGAGTGGGGCCATACTGTGAATCTTGACACTAAATTATTCTCGGATAAGACCTTATTGTGCGCTTCTGTCTTCCTATTTTACTAAAGATCTAGGGAGTGAATCTGCCATACACAGCCCCTAAAGAAATTACTGTGTTCCAGCCGCTTCCGAGAACTTTTGTTCAGCACTAGTAACAACTGATTGGCCAACCCCTTTAGCAGACATTGGAGTGGCGTGACAAAGTATTTGAAACAAGAACTAAGATGATCTTGGCTGGAATAGACAAGTTTATCAGGAACTATAAAGTGACCAATTCATTTGAAATAGCACCTGCCATCCCTTCAGATACTCTATAGATAAAGTAACATCTTAAGACTTCATATGCAGCCAAAGACAAGCGAGCAACAAGTGATTTTCTATCTGAAAGCCAATTGGAGCAATTGTACATAGAATGGTTAACCCTGCTTACAATGTGAATCATGTAAATGTTTGATCTCCTTCTGTTGACTCTGGTAGGAAATTAGCCAGTTGATTACAGCCGCATTGTAATGACCTTTATTTTGGTGCAGTCTGGTATGCCCTCAAAGCTCTAGATGATCATCCCTATATGCAGCAGTATCCACTTAGAAAGGATTAGATAATTGAATGGGCTAAGGGTCCATTTACATTGTCTGACCAGCAGCATGATACAACCACCCATTGGTGTTATTAATGCCTATTTTCACAGGTCACAGTGTGCACAGAGATCTATACTCAATTGCTTAGTGTAGGCTGCCACGGTGTGCACAGAGAGATCTATACTTGATTGCTTAGTGTAGGCTGCCACAGTGTGCAGAGAAATCTATACTAAAGACGAGAACAATGATTTAATTTTTTTTCTGCACAGAGCCAAAGTTAATTTCACTGATGTTTTTCTCATTCATCGGGTGATCGGCAGCTTGTTTATGTGGCAAGATAATCATGAAACAAGCATCTTTCACAACATTTGCAAAGTAAACGCAGCTTAAACTTCGAAGATAGAAAAACAGTGGGTGAATGTTAAGCTAAACAGATAAAAATGTTAGCTATGGACCCCATTTGTGACCAAACCCTTACCATCCTGACTGCTTTTAAGTTCCTCACTATATTTCTTCTGCAAAGCCAATTCTGCCTCAAGTTGAGCAATACGACCCTGGGACAGCTGTCTTCCCAGCTCTTGATTCTCCTGGATAAGCATTCGACACTTCGCCATTAGTTTTTTGCCTGTTTGGCTGAAAAGGCAAAAAGGGTTTTATTTATCAAAACAAAAAAATATTAACATTGCAAATGAGATAACCATTAGTCAAGATCTTCCCTAAAATATAGCATTTCCCCACCAATATGAAAACCTGGAATAAGCTCTGCTGCATTTAGCTACCCAGGTGCTTTACTAGAGTATGGAATGCCTCATTTACTGGTACATTGAAAAACAAATTGGCCACACTTGCTCCAGGTAACTAAAGAGCAAACATGTAAAATGCATACAAACATGTAAGTAATAAAGGAATAGTGTGCAGTAAGATGGCAAAACTTTCATTATGATAGAGAATACAGAAATGATAAATTCCACAGCAGATAAATGACCATAATAATACAATTATCAAACTGCTTTGTTTAGGCAATACTGGAACTTCCTTAATGCATTTCATTTAGATTTTCAACATTCTTTTTTTATTTAATATGTATACGTTTTTCTTACATCTGGGTAAACACGTAAAAGTTATCATTTAGCAAGATTTACTCCTGGAGCTGTTTATATGCTTGCATAGCTCATTTAAAGGAAAATGCAGCAATAACTTTACTGAGGCAGGCCATTCCTTAGAAATAAGCATTTTAATGGATGTGCAAAGGAGGCGAAAATGCTTTTTGGGTGTGAAAGCTCTTCCCGAGCCTTGGTCACCCCGGGTTCTATTACAGCACCCTGTCTCCTCATGCTTGACTGGTAGCCTTTTACGCTACATGACTTCAAGGAAAGGAGCCATCAGCCAAGCAGGAGGCAGCGCTAGGGGATGGAATAAAGCCAAAGTAACAGAGCCCTGGGAAGAGAGTCCACAAACCAAAAGCACTTCAGCCACATCTGCATATCCAATTTCTCTAACGGAGGAATAGACTGGTCATGTGAAGATATTTATGGACTTGGCTTTGTAAAAGCTGTGAGCATGCAGATACTATGAGGGCTGAAAACCTGCAAATTCCCATTAAAAAGAAAGCATCAAAGTATTTACACTGCCAAAGTCTGCAGTTTCTGTACCCAAAATGAAATACGTTCTTTGTGAAAGCAAAACCAAAACCAAGTTGTCACCACTTAAAGAGGTTATTCCATGCTCTAATGTAGGAGTTCACTGCACCAAAGCCTTCTGCGTTGCTGGGGGCAGGACGCTTGTGCTTGATTGATATTTTGGACCAGTGGCTTTATTGCCCCACTAGCTTAAACTTTGCCCTTTCAGGCCTCGTTGATCATAGTTGCAAATTAAGCTGACCGGCTTCAGAGCAATGCTCAAGTTCTAGTGACAAGAGATATTAAACAATTGACATGTTCTCTCACTTAAGTAGAATGCTGTAAATAAAAACTAAAGGTTATTCCTTTCTTTTGTTTTAGTTCTTTCCTTTGTAAAATAATGCAGAGATCATTATAATATTGAAAATCAGTGGTGATGACCATTTATATCAGCTCCTCCAGAGAGGAAGCTCAGACACTACTAGATTTGATAACACATTTGGTTTGAAAGTAAAGAGAGACACTGGAAATATGTAAACCATATGAATAGACATGTTTGCCACACAATAATAGAGATCATCCAGTTTGTCACACTAGACACATACCCTTTTTAAGGGAACCGATCTTGCCCTTTTTTTGTTATTAAAGGGAACCTGTCACACCCCCCACCCTCCCCATGGCCTATTAAAGTAAAAAGGCCTTCAGCAGCACTAAGGCTGCATTCTGTGAAGGTGGCACTAATTGTCTATTATCCCCAGGGACTCTGATACAAAGACTTTTATAAATTTCCCACGATACCTCTAAGGGTGCCTTCACATTTCCGTTTGGAACGCAGCGCACTGAACGCAGTCAAACGCTTGCGCACATGCGTTCCTATGTTTAACATGGGAACGTATGTACCTGCGTATGGCTGCGCACAATTTGTGCACCCTGCAAGTGCACTCCGAACGCAGCATGCTGCATTTTTTGTGCGTTCGCAGGCGTTTGTTTTATCTGCAAGTGCCCGCAAACGCACAAATAATGCATGGATCTCAATGGATCCGCAGTGTCCTCCGCATTACAGCGCAGGAGAACGTTGCAGATCTCATTGAAATCTCTCTGGTGGCCACCGGGAGATCAGCTAGAGCTGTCGCTGCTCTCCCGCCGGTGTCAGCGCAGGAGATTTGAACAAACAGCTGATCTGACAGCTGTTTAAATCTCCCGTGCAGACACCGAATAGGTGATGTGGGCGCGTGAGATTTGAAGCAGCGATCAGCTGTTTCTTATCTCCTGCACCGATATCACCTATTCGGTGTCGGTGCAGGAGATTTAAACAGCTGTCAGTTAAGCTGCATCTTCAAATCTCCTGTGTGGACACCGGCGGGAGATCAGCTGTGGCCGGGAGGAGAAGATCTCCACCGCTGATCTCTCCTCCCGGTCGCCCCAGAGACAGCTGATTGGCTGGCAGGGGTGCATACTAATGTGAATGCATGCGGAGATTCTCCGCTGCGTTCACATTAGTATGGGCTGCATTTGCGTCTGCATGCCATACGCATGCAAACACAAACGCAAGTGTGCAGGCAGCCTTAGTCTGGGAGGTACGTTCTCTCCCCAGGACTTAACTGCCTCGCTGCTGTCCCCCAAGCGCTGCCACCTCTTTGCTTCCACACATCAGTGCCTGCACAATTCATTCATTTCTCGGGCATGCACGCTGCCCAACAACTTATGTCACATGATTTCTAGAGATCATGTGACCTATGTGTAGCGCAGGCCCCAGACGCCGCCCTGCAGTGTGTTATGATGTATTCACACTGTGGGGCTGGGAATCTGGCGCCTGTGCAGTGAGGATAACTGCGCGCCTGTCCCCACCTTCCTCCACTTCTTTCCTCCTTACCCTGCAGTGTGAATATTAAACATTTCAATTAAACATTTGTTTTTTGGGTTTATTATTCACCATGTTCACTATATGGCAAAACTGACATGTCCATATGATGCGTCAGGTTGGTACGAGTACGTAGATAACAGAATGAGTATACATGTCTGGTATCTAAGCGGTGAAACAAAAATTGTGACGTTTTTATAGAAAAGGAATAGCGCTTTTGCTCCATTTTCCGCGACCCACAGTGTTTTTCGGGATCTGGGGCCATATTGAGTGCTTATTTTTTGTGGCTTGAGCTGACGTTTCTAATAATGCAATTTTTTGCATTATTAGAAAAAAAAAAAGTAATTTTGCTGTTTACTTTTTTCCCCCTTACATAGTTTACAGATCTGATTTATTGATTTTATATTTTGATACATTGAGCATTTCTGAGCTCAGCAACATCAAATTGTGTATTATTTTTTTTTTAATAGTTTTACTTTCAGTGGGGCAAAAGGGTGGTGATTTGAAATTTTTTTTTTTTTTCTTTCAAATTACTTTACTTTTCCCACTAGAGGGAATCAGTGCTCCACACTCTGATCACTCCTCTTATGTTTGGATGGACTTTTGCCTATCCGAAACATAGGGAGATGATCACTCCCTGCCAGTGACATCACTGGGTCAACACCGGCAAATGATTCAGGACAGCTTCCGGGGTCATCAGATGTGATCAGAGTAACAGTGGAAGTCCCATGTTCGCTTCATGAGACCTCTGATAACAGCGAGGAACAGCGCGATTCCCGCTGCAGGGATCGTGCTGCTGTCCATGACTGACAGGGTTAACCTCATCGATCAAATCGCTGATCCCATCAGTGGCGTTGGCTACAGATCTCAGCCGCGATGTGTCGGAGGATGCAAGTTTTACAGCACGGGGGCGGAACATGGCCAAAGACGTATACATACATATCGGAAAGGTATAACTAAAGCAAACATTTTCTATACAAATCATTTCTAAATTAAGCGAGCAGGAAATGCTCTGACACATACAATTTACCAATACACTTAAAGGAGTTTTTCCCCACAAAGTTAATTTTAAAGTTCATTTTAACCAATAGATCTTGGAATAATAATTTCCACAATTGGATGTTTAAAAAAAAATATGTTCTTGTTCTGAGATAATCTTATAAATGTGTCCCTGCTATGCACTGTGTAATGGCTGTGTCTGACCATACAGGAACATGGTCTGATCATATCACATCTCCTAAAAAGAGGACAATGAAAAAGAGTATACTACTGTACTATTCAAACCAGAACTAAACAGATAAAAACGGCAGCAGTCCCTAATGTGCAATGTGTACAGGTGCAAAGCTGAACATAACGTATCGGTAACCAAAAAAAGACAGCTGCACGCTGTATAATAAGTTATACAATTATGAATATACAAGAATATATAATTATGAATATACAAGGATCTAGACTAGCATTACAGCTAAGGTATATGTATAAAAAAAATGAGCCATTTAGCATATAACAATGACCATTTAAAAAATCTCCATTTGAATGGGCGAGTAGGAACCTGCTAACATAACAAAAGCACCTAAGGCTAGTGGGGGAGGGGTGTACAAAGAAGGCATGACCACATTATCTAAACAAGACAAGAACTGCAGCACTCCCTAACGTACAACGTGTACAGGTGCAATGCTGAACATAACATATAGTAACAAAAAACACAGCTGTACTCTGAATGAGCTATCATTATAGCTAAAGAGATATGTAGGGAAAAAAAAAATCGTGGATATAGACATGGCCATCCTTATATGTGAAGTGTATTTTTTTTAGCCTATTTCCTTAGCTATAATGCTAGTCTATAGTGTCACTCTAAGAAGATCCCGCCCTAACAGAAACTTGAAGGAAACGAAAACAGACGTAGTATTGATACATGCATAAACGTGAGCATGGAACATGAAACTTGATTAATAAACTTTAGTGACAAACTCAAAATCGCTGTTTTTTTGGCTGCCATAACACGCCCATAAAAACTGCAATTAACGGGCTATCAAAACATTGTATGTACCCCCAAAGTGGTCTCAGGTAAAACAAGCCCCACACAGCCCTATTGACTGAAAATTGAAACCGTTACAGGTCACGAAATATAGTGACAAGCAAACAAAGTAAAAAAAACAAAACTATGTTTGACATCTCTGTGATCAGGTCGACCTGGAGAATCATTATCAGGTAATCTTTGCTGTATAATGAACAATGGAAATATAACATTTTCACCAAAGATTTTTTTTCTTGCTTTCCATTACATCACATTATATATGAAAGATGTAATTTAAAAGTACAACTTGTCCCACAAAAAATATCCCAGATATGGCTGTGTCGATGGAAAACAAGATAGGGCTTTTTGAAGAGGAAATAATAAAAAAAAAAAGCGAAAACAACTATGATGCAAGGGGGTTAAACAATTTTTGCCAGAAGGCTGTCGGGTTGCTACTCCAGCAAGATCCCCAGTTCTCAGACTCTGTAGTAATTCTTCATTTCCATGTAACAACACAGCAAAGGAATGAAATCATTACACAGATCTAATTAAAACCATTAGTTTGAGAAGTGCACACGGAGCAGGATATTCTAGCTGGAATACACCTGAAAAAACCCCATGAAGTGAATATTGTGAACAGCAATGTCAAAACATTGCAGGTATGCATGATCAGTATTACTTATGTTAAAAACTCTTAGGTTGAAAAACCCTGAAGAGTTAAAGAAAACAAAAGGGACATGGTCGTTTTTTAGGCGGCTGCACTGGTATCCAAACACATGCACATAGCCTAACATGTTATGGGTCCATACGTGTCAACGATTTGCTGTGCTTTTTTGTGGAGAAAAGATGAAGGTTTATTGTAATTGAAAAAAAAAAAAAAAACACACATGTAAAATCACCTTACTTGGGTCCAGCCCTGGTTCTCAGTCCTGCGACCAGTAAACAGACCAGAGCAATGACTGACAGTGGGCATCATGACTACAGCACAGATAAACGCTGCAGCCACTTTACTCTACTTATGTTAAGCTCTGTGATTGGCTATAGCAATTATTGTGCACTGTAGTCAAAATGTCACTGTTGCAGCCAGAAACAAAAGCTGGTTCCAAGTTAAACTTTCTTTCTTCGCCACAATTCTTTTATAAGTAACAATGTTAACACAATGCAAAGTTGTGCAAACAATTAAAGGGAAATCTGTCACAAAGTTTTGCCATCACATCTGAGAGTGGCATAGTAGAGAAAGACCCTGATTCCAGGGATGTGTCACTTACTGAGCTGGATGCGGTCATTTTGATAAAATTACAGTTTTCTCTGCTGCAGATTTAGCAGTTCATGAGTAATCTGGACTATCTGTCCGCATCCAATTAGTCTTCTAATGATAATCTCCAGCTGTATACTCTGATTTTATCAAAACTACACTGAGCAGCTCAGCAAGTGACACCGCTGGATTCAGGATCTCTGGCCCTACATTGTGCTGCTCATAGATGACATCGCAATCAGATCTACCGACAGATTCTCTTTAAGACTTGCCATTCTCAAGCAACTCCCACTCAGGTGTGCGAGCATGGATAGGGTTGGGATGGAGCTGCTCCACCAATTTCATCAAAACGTTACACCATTACTTAGCCCAGAAATTTTACTTTATGGTTAACTATGCAATCCCATAGGCCAAAACAGCAGCTGCCAACTGCAACCGTTGGCTCAACTAAGCATTCTTATGTTTTCTATGAGACAGTCGACTTATGACCTGGTGAAAAAAAACGATAAGACTTCCCTTCTTTTCCCAGTATCATCTTTCAGGTGAGAGTTTGGAGACCACCATACACAGACAGTCAGCTAACCTAATGTGTATGCGGGGCCTTGAGTGTCCTTTTGGCTTCAGCCATTCCAGGTCACGGGTCTATGGTGAAGTTACAAGTAAGGCAAAACTCCCCCATTCACACATGTAATGGAAAAGCTCAGAAAGCAATTGTAGAAAACGAACAGATTGCTTGTATGTACTTCATTCACAAACATTTATTGAAGTTGGTAAATGTTAAGTGTTCCAGTTTACCGAAGGCAAATATATACCATGAAAATACTGAGGAACCGAAAGACAAGTTATATTAGAAAGTTATAGAACTTTTCATTTACACAGTAAAAATGGTTGTGCACTACTAGAAATCCCGCTTTTAAATGTCCCCAATGTGAAAAAGAATTTAAGGCAGCAATTTGTCCCCAAGAGATCTAGTGACACTGTTCATGTCACAAAAGAACTGTGGCCTACTAGCTTATGGTTTACTTTCGAGAGTAAATGTCGTTCAGGATGAAAGAATCATTTCTTTTGCTTTTATTTTATTCAGCACATTGGGACATTCAAAATTGAACTACCACTTAAACGGTAGTTTCCAATATGGTGGCACACAGGGAACTTGCATCAAAAAACACCCATTGCTTCTTTTCAAATCCATAAGAATCTATATAAAGAATGTATCCCTTATAAATAAAATGGTCAGACAAGTCCTGTCTTATCACAAATGCTTTTTCAGTTTACCTTTTAAAGAGGGCGTCCTACAACATTCAGGTGCTGATTTTGGCCCTCCCTAATCCTTATGTGCATGCTTTCAGTCTACAGATACCAGTTCTTTTATGCCTTGTCCCCACCTACCATTTTTTTATGAATTTTTCCCTGCAGATTTCCTAATGCACATGCCAGCTAAGTCAATAAAAATTCTGCAAGGAATAAATGCTGAAGATGGACACAACATTGCAGATTCTAATGCAGATATAAAATGCAACATGTTCATTATTTGGCCATGTGCCCACAGATTATTTCTGCAACAAATCTGAATCTCTTGGCAGAAAAAGCACCAAAACCTACCAAGAGACCTAATGAAACATCAGTAGAAGGTTTTTAAAAACGTGTCTGGAAATATAAAATTACATATATATATATGTGTAACATATATTTATTTATAATACACACGTGTAAGTCAGTACAGACACCAAACCTCCAAGTGGGAAGTAGGGTAGATTCTCACGGTGCAGATTGTGAAATTTTCTGCAACAGACCCAATAATATATTTCATCGGAATCAGTTTGCTTTACACCAGCAGAGACCGTGCCAGCAATAGAGGCATTCATAACTGCAGTAAAGAGAGATGTAGAGGCACTTAGGCAAAGAACTGAAACAGTTTAAAAAAAAAAACAAACATGACGAGAGAAGAGATTATAGCTTTGCAGGAACTTGTCCACGACGACAACCTAATAATAAAACCGGCCGACAAAGGCGGTGCAGTCGTCGTAACGGACAAGGAAGACTACCTTAAAGAGGTAGTGAGACAAGTTAAGTGATGGAGAGGTATATGAGATTGGAAAAAGATCCGAAATTTGAGTTCAGAAGGAAATAACTAAGATTCTGGAAGAAGCTAGTAGGGGTGGAATAATTGACCATGAATTGCAGGAATATCTGATAGTAAAACATCCTTAAAACACCGGTACTTTATATAGTCCCTAAAATTCACAAGTTGCTTGAAAGTCCCCCCGGTAGGCCAATTGTAGCGGGCATAGATTCGATATTTAACAATATTGGTATATTTCTTGATAAAATCATGAGCCCATTTGCCACAATGGCCAAATCATATATAAGGGATACAGCACAGTTTCTAGAGAAATTAAATAGCTTGAAAGTACAAGAAGAGGATATCCTAGTCTCATTTGATGTAACTCTTTGTACACCTCCATTCAACATGAGAGAGGCCTCAGAGAGGTAGGAAAACAGCTAAACAATATTTGTTAAAATATATGTAAAAAATTGATTCTGCAGTTATTGGAGGTAAGCCTGAGAAGCAATTACTTTGTTTGGGGATGCTTTCTATAAGCAAATGAGAGGAACAGCCAAGGGTGCACATATGGCTTGCTCTTATGCAAATATCACCATGGCAACTCTGGAGGAGGAACACGTACATGTATCCCACCACTGTGAGGTTGTAGAGTGGTGGAGGTACATAGATGACATGTTCCTCCTCTGGAGGGGTACTAGAAATGATCTACAAGAGTTTTTTGAATACTTGAACACGGTGGATACCACTATAAAGTTTACTATGGTACAGTCGAGGGATAGTTCACAATTCCTCGATGTACTGGTACGACACACAGGAGAGAGCCTGGATACATCCTTGTTTGTCAAAGATACTGATAGAAACAAGCTGCTTCACACTACCATAGTCAGCACCCCCCAGGTATGAAGAGAGCTATACCAAAAGGACAAATACAGAGGGTGAGGAGAATAGTAATGACGTCGAAAGAGAGAGATCTATAGACAAATTAGTAGTTAAATTTGAACAAAGATGTTATCCAACAAAACTTTTGGAAGAGCAGAGAAACAGTGACACCACTCAACATAGGAAGAATCACAGCAATGAGAAACGGATTGCAATAGTTACGACTTTTGGAGAGGAATCAAGGGAGATTTCTGGAATTGTGAGAAAGAATTGGAGAAAACTCACACCAGGCTTACCAGAAGTGGAGGAGTTTAGAAACCCCCCATTATTTTCATTCCGAAAAGGGAGGAGTTTAAAAGTCCGCTAACTGAGTTTGCATATAGGGAGTTTGAAAAAGGAAACTCAGTTAACATTAACAGGCAGGAAAAGGAGGGGAAGTTACCCTTCAACTGTCATATATGATAAGAGGTCATTCCTTTGAAGTACATGAATTTTACACTTGTACCTCGGAATATGTAGAATATTTATTGGAATGTCCATGTAAGCTATAGTATGATGGGGAAACCATGCTTAAGTTTAAAGTTAGGATGAACCAGCACAGATATAGTATACATAAAAAACAACAGAACTTGCCGGTGCCAAAACATTTTCTAGAGGCGAACCACAATGAGAGAGATCTGAAGTGCAGGATAATAGATGGCATTCCTGTACTAAGGAGAGGTGGGGACAGGGAACAACTGCTTTTGGATAAAGAGCTTAGATGGATTAAACAGTTCAACACATTAAGACCAGGAGGCTTGAATGTAGAATACAAGGTAAATATAGCCACATAAAACCGAATGTCGTTAACGGTAAGGATTCTCTCTTCATGGGTAAACAGTATGGACTTTTAATCACTGGTTTTTAGTAACTGATTTTATCACGAAGAATGTACATTCTATTGAAAATTTAATAATATTTGAGTAATTATCTCTTTTTTGGTTTATTTTCAGAACCATAGAACAATTGGGAGCCTAAGAACAGGATGACAACCATAGTAATAAAAAATCTTTTTAATATACATTTTAAATCCGGGGAACCCTAAAGCTGAAAGGCACCTGTAGCCATATATATAAAAAAGCACTTTATGTCGGGAATGAATATACCAAGGTAACGCACTTTAGTTATATAAACAGAAGTCCGGTTGGAGAAGAGGCACGGAGCATAGCCCGCAGACCCCTGGGACGTGCAGCCAGGCTCGTATAAGGTTAACCCAGAGCTTGTAAGCTGATGAAGCCCACCAGCGAAATGGAACTCGTATAGTCGGGGACAGACGCCGTTATAGGGGTAGGATTTGGAAGTGCCCTCCCACATAGGGACAAAAGGTATTCAAATAATATGTAAATATAAGCACTTAGCACCTTATATAGCCTATATTGAGTATAGGCATTATTTAATGGTAGCACTTAAGCACTTTATATATTTTAATTAACTATAGATATTATTCACTTAGAGCACTTTGTATTGCACTAAGGCACTTATAATGAAATGGAGCCCTGGACAGCTCCAGACAGCGGCAGGGAGAAGAGGGCAGAATGTAATAGAAGCGCCAGTAACTAAGATGGCACTGACATGTAAGCCCACATCACTAAAGCAACCATCGCAATTAGGAGCCGCGCACGCGCAGGGCGCAATGACCCACATGGCAGTGGGTAATACGTCACTTCCAGGACGCTAAGAACACATGTAAATGAAGGAGACAGGTGCCTGGCAGCATGGGGAACACTGGTAATGTAAATTACTGTATATATGGCGATTTTTACATATACAGGCTTCCAATTAGGAAATGGTTCATGAGGAGTAAAAGGAACATTACTGCACAATAATTATGGAACACAATTTAAAGGTTTATGGGAATAATGGTGTATTAATAATGTAGAATGGAGATCATGGTGTTAACAAAAATGATGCATTTATGATGTAAATATTGTAATACTGTAAAGAAATTGATGTGATGATGTAACAGGACGTGAGGTGCATAAAAGAAAGGTAGGACTAGTCAGTGATTGCGTGACTAAGGGCGTTTGAGCCCGAAACGTTGCCATTTGTACCCCAGATGCTGGGATAAAACGCTTCAGAACATCAAAAAAAATGTGTAATATATATAATATATATATTTTTTCTGTATATATCATATTTATTTATATTACATACACATGTAAATCATTGCAGACACAAAAACTCGAAATTTTCTGCGACAGACCCAATAATATTTAATCCGAATCAGTTTGCTTCGGATACAAGCACGTGCTTTTCTGTAAACTGGTTCTTCAGCATAAAAATCTGCTTCTGATGAACATCGTAGATATTACTAAAAGAATTCCTCACGTTTCTAAATGCTACAAATTGAAGACATTATCTAGCAAAATAAGGAACTTAAAAAGAAGTAGTTCACCCTAAATAGATTACTACTAGTGATGTCGTCTATGGCTGCGTTAACGCAATCAAACGCATTGCAAAATATGGTTTGCGTTTGAAATGCTGCATTTATCCCGAGCGCGCAGGGAACACTGCTGGCAACATTCCCTGTGCGCTCGGCATAAACGCAGCGTTTCAAACGCAACCACATTTAGCATTGTGTTTGACTACATTTTACAATAGAAGTATATGACTGCGTTAACGCAATCAAACACTTGCGTTTCATTGAGTTAATGCAGTTAGAACACACATTGCATTTAAACGCAATGCTAAATGCGATATGAACCTAGTCTAAGACAAGACAAGGAATGGATGAAAAATGCAAAAGTGGTGACGTGTTTCGATAATACTTTTCTTTTTGATTGTTCCTCTCCTAATTTTAGCTTTCAAATGCTGATGTAAAATACTGACCAAATACTGAAAGTAACCTCAGTTTGGCGTCTCCTACCACTGAGGCCTCCACAGATCACCAGAAGTTCTTCCTTGGCTGTTAAAATACAGTCAGGAAGAGAATGGCAGAGTTTCAAGTTGCACATACTCTACGTAGCTCTTCATATGATGAGTACCTGAGGCCAGTGATTGCAGTTAGCGCTCTAGTTACTAGTCCACTACTGCAGCTTGCTAGAGACTAGGGAAAGTGATGGAAAAGCAATGCTGACAGTAATAATGAGTGTTTGTTTTAATCCATTGGTTAGCCATTGTAAAAAAAAAAGTTCTTGAAAAAGACCCTTAACCAAAATGTTAATTGGTTTTGGGACTACTGCTCGTTTAACACTCTCAAACAATTCAATGTATAATAATGTCAAAAAAGGTTTACCCACGAAATGATATAGTACATTAAGTTTTGGTACCGTATTAGCCAGTTGAAAAAAATCTTTGCTCCCAGTGGGAGAAACAAAATAATAATCTTGTAGTTGTGATACGTTTTAATGGCTAACAAAAATAAAATAAGTGATGTTACAAGGCAGCAAGTCTTTGAGACGTCTCAGGTCTCTAACAGGCATGGTATGACAAAATATTCAAAGAAACACAAATATATACATGCACAACCAGAGCAGACGCAAGGTATAATAAATGGCCGTTTAGATTTATTATACCTTGCGTCTGCGCTGGTTGTGCATGTATGTATTTGTGATTCTTTAAATGTTTTGTTATACCATGCCTGTTAAAGCAACCTGAGACGTCTCGAAAGCTTGCTGCCTTGTACCATCACTTATTTTATTTTTGATAGCCATTAAAAAGTATCACAACTATAAGATTATTTTGCTTCTCCCACAAAGCCATCAACATGATATAGTACATGAACACTTCTATTTATAATTTCACAAAAAGACCCATAAGAATACGAAATACCTCCTGGGTAAGATGATTCAAGCAAAAGAGAAAATAAATTTTGAATACATAAAGATTAATATAATAATTTTAAGAGAGAAAAAAAAAAAAGCAGGGACAGACTCCTTGGGGAAACACTAATAACCTGTGAGGGAATACAATTGACGATAGAGATAATAAAGTATATATATGGGTTGCCCAGAGAGAAGCGAGGCAAAATGGTCGTTGGGGTGGAGGACATTTGCTCTGAAACCCCTCAGTTATATATTGAATCTATAACAAAGTAACATGGACCATTATTTTTCTGAGAGGGTTCGAACATATACATTCTTTTGGCTATATAGAGAATATATTTATTAGGTACATATACTCAGTATATACCACTGTGCATTATAAATAGGCACTTTGTGTTTACCATACATTTCAGATATATTTTGGTCTACAGAAATTTTGGTAATCTTATCAGTTTTATATGCACCTTATATATTGCATTTAGATTTTGCAGTTTAATGTATTAAAAGCACTTAATTATGTTTTTTTAACTTTTATACATTATATACAGGTGCAACCCTATGAATTAGAATATCAAAAAGTTAATTTCAGTAATTCAATACAAAAAGTGAAACATTATACAAAGTCATTACAAAGTGATTTCAAGTGTTTATTTCTGTAAATGTTGATGATTATGACCTACAGCCAATGAAAACCCAAAGGTCATTATCTCAGAAAATTAAAGTAGCAACGATGAAAGGTTAAAAACTGCGCTGCCATATTCCACGAGACATCAAAAGGTGAATATTGATTTATTAGTCAATGCATTTCAGGGCTCCCTGGCCCCTTCTTCAGGACAAATTAATATATTGGCATGTTTCAGGGAGTCCTGAAAAGCATTGACTAATATTATATTCACGCTTTGAAGTCTAGTGGAATACGGCAGTGCGGTTTTGAACATTTCATCCTCCCTACTTTAATTTTCTGAGAATGACCCTTAGGCTTTCATTGGCTGTAAGCCATAATCAACACTTACAGAAATAAACACTTGAAATAGATCACTCTGTTAGTAATGACTCTATATAATGTGTTGCACTTATTGTATTGAATTACTGAAAACATTTTACTTTTTGAGGATATTCTGATTCATTGAGATGTACCTGTATATACCGTATATACAAACATTACGTACAAAAGTTTATACATGATAGTTTGCATGATTATCGCCAATTGTATTCAGCTCCAGGTTATTATAATGTTTCCCTCAAGGAGTCTTTTCTTAAATAATAAATATTGAATACATAAAGAAAATTATTGTTATATTGCATGAATCTCCACTTAAGCATGAGGTATTTCATACACTTTTGGGTCTTGCTTTGTGAAAATATATAATTATGGATGCGTCTTTTAGAAAATAGATTAGCCAGCTGATTAATGCAAAACACAGTATTACTAAGTTTTAAAAGGGAACTCCAAGGAGATAAAAAAAATTGTATGCTTTCCCTGACCTCCTATGAAGCCGAGCTGTATACTGTAGTTGCAGGATATTTAGATTGCTTATAAATCAATAAAATAATATCTGTTCCCCAGTATTCACCCCTCCTGTATGGGAGAATAGCACACAGAGCCGATTCAGCTTCAAGCTGCTGCTGAGATCAGGAAGATGTGGCGGGGCATGGCCACCGGCTCTGATGCTCACACTATATGCCTGCTGTATGTATCTGTACTCTCCTGAGCCGACAGTGACAGCTGCACAAACATACACACTGTCCTCTCCGTTCAGGAGAGTTGTGTGATACATACCAAATTCTGCCATGACTTTATGCCTATTGAAGGGTTTATCCAGACTTTCTTCAAAAGGATGTCATTAACTTTTAACAGGTAGTAAAATCCCTTAAAGTTGTATCAATTGATACATATCAGGCATTTTAACCTATTACTGACAATGTCTACATAAATAACATAGTGATTCTCTGTTTGCTAATACATTTTTAAAACCCCTGGTGGCCCTTAAAGGGGAACCCAACAGTCGACACATACTGCACAATTCACGCTGCATGTGTTCAGCCAGATAGGTTTTAATTCCAAGATACTGTAACGTTTCAGAGAGGAACAAATTGTGTTTTTTTTCCCATAAGGCATTGTTCCCATGATCACTGTGCGCAGCGTTATGGACACAGCCTGTTGTCGCATGGTACATAACGCTGCGTTTTACAGAACAAGCACATTGGATGGGGTTTACAGAAATCCATGCGTACTGTGCTTCCTTTCTCTGCAGCGTTAACAGACATGCAGGGCATCTTTACGTGCCACCTTTTGTCTGAAGCATGTCAATTTAGTGCTGTGGAGTTAAAGGCGATCTCAGTAGGTGAATGAAGGAAAAAGACGCCATGCCCCAGACTGTGGACACAGGGCGGCTGCTTTCACCCATGGAGATCACCAGCTTACTGCAGGAAGCAGGACACTGCGCCCAGGGTGCAGAGTCTGCGGATCATGTGCACATACTCTCATGGATGAAAACTAACTTTGAGAACCCGCAGATACAACTTGCACAAACAGTAATCATGCATGCCTTCTCTGACTCGCTAGTGCAAATTAATATTATGCATAAACATGCAAGTGTGAACAGTTGCAACCTTCAACAAACAATCCATACACTTATAAAGCAATAATGGACACTTAATGCACATCTGAATAGTTATGTATATTTAAGCCCCGATTCATCAAGACTGGCAATTTTCCTGTCTTGAGAGGGTGTAATGGAGTCACACTCTTCATTCATTAAGAAGCACGTCTCTTAATGAATAAGGAGCAAATGACTAGTGGCATGTGCCCCCATGGCCACAAATCTTACTCCAGTCAGTGACTAAAGTAAGCTTTGTGATGTAAGGATCATTAATTAGAAGAGCTGTGGTGTTATGTGCCCCCATCCCTATCCAGTTTCATCTACATGCTTTTTATGCATGTTTTATGGAGTAAAAGCTTTGGTGAAGCTTTGGCCTAAGTATATTTGTGATAAAGAACTTGGCATACACACTAAATGTGCCCATAGGGCTAACATTACCATAGAGGCCAATGGTGTGTTTTTTTGGCAGGCTCATTATAATACCGTAGGTTAAAAAAATGAAATCGAATACTAAACTATGCTAACCCACAGAATCTTGTACCACACAGAATATAACTGCACCAAAATAAGGAGCGAAGTATATTACCTTTTTTACTTAGCATATATGTTAAAGAGAACCTGTTACCTAGTTTAAGCCCCCCAAAGCTGTCACTACCTGTCCCTGCACCTTCCTATTATTATTTATTATATATTTATTTATATAGCGCCATTGGGTTCCATGGTGCTTTACATGAGGATGAGGGAGACAAGAACAAGTACACTAAATCTAGGCGATCAGGACGTACAGGTACAGGAGGGGCAGGGACCCTGTCCACGAGGGCTCACAGTCTATGAGGGGTGGGTTGGGATACAGTAGGATGGGGGAATGTCAGGTATGGGGGTTCGCCTGGGTCTCATGGCAGGTTGTAGGCTTGACGGAACAGGTGAGTCTTCAGGTGACACTTGAAGTTACTCAGGGTAGGAGAGTGTCTGACGTGTTCGGGTAGGGAGTTCCAGAGTAAGGCAGATGCCCGGGAGAAGTCCTGAACTCGGTTGTGTGAAGAGGTGATGAGGGGGGAGCAGAGGAGGAGTTCTTGGGAGGAGCGGAGGTTGCGTGAGGGTAGGTATCGGGAGACCAGGTCGGAGATGTATGGTGGGGCCAGGTTGTGTATGGCTTTGTACGTCATGGTTAGTGTTTTGAATTGGGATCTCTTGGAGACGGGGAGCCAGTGAAGGGCTTGGCAGAGGGGGGAGACAGGGGAGTAGCGGGAGGACATATAGATGAGTCGGGCAGCGGAGTTGAGGATAGACTGGAGAGGTGTGAGGGAGTTAGCCGGGAGGCCATTGAGAAGGAGGTTGCAGTAGTCAAGGCGGGAGATGATAAGAGCATTAACTATCCCTCTCTGTCCTGATGGTGTATAAAAAGCATGTTCTACTTACAGGTTGTTATGGTAACGAAGTGGTGGGCTACTGTGTGGGACGTGTGCTGTGTACTGTGTGTAGCCCCCCTGAGCGTCCTCTTTCGCTCTGTCCCCTCCTCGATCCTGCTTTATGACACCGTGATGGGCATCTTCATTCCGTTCTGTAAATCCTCCTGTTTTGAAATTACCGCCCCTTCTCATAGTATTGCGCAGAGCCGGAGCGCGATATCCGACCTGGTGCATTGTGGGGCTTATCACGTGGGACGGCCCGGCTTCAATAAGCACACTGCGCATGCGCCGGGTCGTCCCACGTAATCAGCCCCACAATGCACCAGGCCGGATATCACGCTCCGGCTCGGCGCAATACTATGAGAAGGGGCGGTAATTTCAAAACAGGAAGATTTACTGAACAGAATGAGGACGCCCATCCCGGCGTCATAACGAGGGATCGAGGAGCAGACAGCGAAAGGACGCCCGGGGGGAACCTATACACAGTAGCCCCTGGCTTCGTTACCATAACCACCTGTAAGTATAACATACTCTTTACACACCATCACAGCACACAGTTAGGACACAGACGGATAGTTAGATTAGTAATAGGAAGGTGCAGGGACAGGTAGACACAGCTTGGGGGGGCTTAAACTAAGTGGCAGGTTTCCTTTAAACCTCAACAATAACACAATGACAAAAACCTGGAAAATAGAACATAGTGAATAAAATAAGGTTTGTACATTCAATACTCACATTCACCTGTCAGATGTAAAGATGCAGCAGCAGCTGTATACACAGGACTATCTAGAGAGCTTTAACACAAACACGTTGCTATTATTCATACTTGCAACATTTATCACATGAAAGACATAATAGACTCAGCAGCACTTTTTTGTCTAATTAGTGAAGCGGCTGTGAACTTATGTATGATGTCAGGAGCAATAATAGACAAGTACTTTGCGGATGCTTTTTAAGGCTCTGCTCACATTTTCTGCGTTTGTCTCCGAATCATTGGTGAATTATTCCCCTTTTAATTGAAGGCAGAAGAGCCCTACTGGTTTCGATCTGTTGTTTGTAAGAAGAAAAAATATGCAGAAACCAGGCAGACCCCATTTACCAGTAAATCCATGCTCATCCCCCTGTACAGCGCAATACCCGAGAAACCAGACAGACCCCATATACCAGTAAATCCATGTTCATCCCCCTGAACAGCGCGATACCTGGAAGTAGCCCATCACTGGACTAAGCAGACCCTGGGGAAGGTGCGTGTGTGTGCCTGTGTGTCACCACTACCCCTGCTTATGGAATAGTACTGCATTTTTGCTTTGTAAAACCAAAAGCACAGCACTAAAAAAAAAAAAAAAAAAAAAAAAGAAAAGAGGCAAAAAAAAGAAGCAGCAAATGGATGATGTGTTTTTTTTTTTTCTTTTTTTGCAAAAAAGCATTAAAATCAGTTTTGCAGAAAGTGCAGCCAAAATGGATCTCCTTAACCGAGCTCAAACATCTGTGGGCGCATAGCCTAATTGAAAAGCCAATTTTAATATACATTTCCATCCTATGGGCCATAGGGATTCTTCTAGCAGGTAGTAAGACCATAAGATTTAACTAAAAACGGATTTTTGTGTACTCACCGTAAAATCGTTTTCTCTGAGCCATCATTGGGGGACACAGGATCATGGGTGTTCTGCTGCGTATCCATAGGAGGCTGACACTAAGTAAATGTTAAACAATAAGCTCTTATTCTGCAGTATACACCACCTGGCAGGGCCAGGCCACACCAGTTTTAGTGAACAAGCAGTAAAAGAAGAACAAAATCATTAAATAAACAATAACAATGTAAAAACTCTGAAAGGGTACCAATAAAAGAAAAGGCCCCACAGGGCAATAGGGTGGGTGCTGTGTCCCCCAATGATGGCTCAGAGAAAAATCATTTTACGGTGAGTACACAAAAATCCATTTTTCTCTATCGCCTCATTGGGGATCACAGGACCATGGGACATCCGAAAGGAGTCCCTGGGCAGGAAATGATAACACAACCCAAGGAGCAAGGAACCAGTCCCAGGTTTCCTGGAGCGCCTACTGAAATAAGGGCGCCACTGCCATCTGAAGGATCCTAGGCTAGCATCAGCTGAGGCCTGGGTATGGACCCTGTAATGATTCGAGAAGGTGTGCAAGCTAGACCAGGTAGCAGGTCTTGCACACTTGTTCTACTGAAGCCGAATGTCCCAGGATATGCCAACCGCACGTGATGAGTGAGCATGCAGTTTGCCAGGGATGGGAACGTTCTGTAAACTGTTGGTTTCCTGGACAGCTGAGTGAATCCAGAGGGCCAGGGTAGCCTTCGAAGCAAGCCTGCCCTTTACGTGGTCCTTCAAGAAGGACAAACAGGGTGTCAGTTTTCCTGGAGGAGGCCGTCCTGGAAATGTAGTGCCCAAGGACTCTCACGAGGTCAAGGGGATACAGTGCTTTCTCCACCCGGTGAACCGGAGCCGGACAGAAAGACAGCAGAATGATATCCTCATTAAGGTGAAAAGACAACGTCACCTTAGGAAGAAAGGTGGGAATTGGACGCAGTACCACTTTGTCTTGGTAGAAAACCAGAAAATGTTCACGGCAGGAAGGTGCCGCTAACTCGGAAACCTGCCTGATGGACGTGATTGCCACCAGGAAAGTTACTTTCCAAGATAAAAGCGAGAAAGGTAGACGTTTGAAGACCTTTATCCACTTACAAATCTGCGACTTCTCCTTGAATAAGTCTCACAGGGCGTTCCCTTTGAGACTCAAAGCCCGCCTGAGCAGCTCATTATCACACCCCAATCAGCATGATAAATAATCAATCATTTTCCCCCTCGCCCTGCTGTATGGGCGGAATAGCCGGTGTGACGCTATTTGCATCACATCCGGTCACCCTTTAGGTGTACCACTGACATGCTTATTTACATCACAACCAGTCATGGTGAGCTGTACACTCTTTAGGTGTAAAGCAAAAGCAACGCATGCACAAGTCAGTGGTACACTTAAAGGGTGACCGGATGTGATGCAAATAGCGTCACACCGGCTATTCCGCCAATACAGCAGGGCGAGGGGGAAAATGATTGATTATTTATCACGCTGATTGGGGTGTGATAATGAGCTGCTCAGGCGAGCTTTGGTCTCACAGGGAACGCCCTGCGAGACTTATTCAAGGAGAAGTTGCAGATTTGTAAGTGGATAAAGGCCTTTTTGGCAATCTTACCCCACTCATTTTTTTTTACACAAAAGGACCGCTAGGAAGGATGTGTCAGGGTGCAGGGACAGGTATTCATAGGGTTGGGAGTGATTTGGAAGGGTCAGGTTCCCTTTAAGGTCCCAAGGCTCTAGCGGTCTCCTGTATGGAGGGACCAGGCGAGAAACGCCTTGGAGAAAGGTTTTTACTTCGGACTTAGAGGAAAGGCGGGCTCTGATCATGGTGTGAATGACATCAGGAGAGAAGCGGCACCGTTAAGACCCAGGTCTCAACGGCCACGCCGTCAACTTCTAGGCCCTGGAATTTTGGTAGGAAATAGGGTCCTGGTTGAGGAGATCCGGCAGATTTGGAAGACGCCAAGGAACGTCTGCGAGCAGCTGCACTAGGTCAGCGTACTAGGGGCACCTGGGCCAATCTGGGGCTATTAGTATGACCGGGACCCCCTCTGCTTTGATTTTCATGATTACCCTTGGGAGTAAGGGAGAGGAGGAAATATGTATGGCAGTCAGAAGTGACGCCAGGAACATACCAGTGCATCCGCCCCGATGGACAGTGGATCGCGTGACCAGGCTATGAACGCGGGCACTTTGGCATTCAATCAAGACGACATCAGATCTACGTCTGTCGTCCCCCAGCGGTAGCATATCTGCTGGAATGCCTCCGGATGGAGGGACCACTTCCCGGCGGCAAGACCATGGCGACTTAGAAAATCTGCTGCTCAGCTCTCCACTCCTGGAATGTGGACCGCTGAGATAACTGAACCCGTTGATTCTGCCCAACAAAGAATCGCTGGACTTAGCGATATGCCTCCTTGCTGCGCGTGTCCCCCTGGCTATTGATGTAAGCCACCGCCGTAGCATTGTCTGATTGGACACGGATATGGCGGCCTGCCAGAAGCGTGTGAAATGCTCTGAGGGCAAGAGATAGCGCCCAAATCTCCAGAATATTGATCAGCAAGGACGACTTCCGGGTGGTCCA
This sequence comes from Allobates femoralis, assembly GCA_033576535.1. NCBI lineage: Eukaryota > Metazoa > Chordata > Amphibia > Anura > Aromobatidae > Allobates > Allobates femoralis. The sequence continues at coordinate 463,944,253 of JARQOC010000001.1, forward strand.
ACGGCCGTTGTAAGTATACTGCTCCCTAGGCTAGCATCCATGGTGAGGACTAGCCAGTTCACTGGAAGAAAAGATCGGCCCCTGGAAAGAGGTTGGGCAAAGCCACCAAAGGAGGTTTGCCTGACGGAGGGTGTCAGGCTGAGAGTTTTGTCCAGGAAAAAGGGGCTCTTGTCCCAGGCAGACAGGAGTGCCAGCTGCAATGGCGGAGGTGGAGTTGGGCAAAGGGAAAAGCTTCCATCTCCGCAACCATCCTGCTTAGGACCCTCATGCCAGACCGAATTGAGTGGGACGATCGTAGAAGAGTGTGTACTGCCTGACGTAGGTTAGCGCCTTGTCCAGAGGGAGGGAGACCAAACCTTGTTAAGTGTCTAGGGTCCTGCAGAGGAAGGTGATCGACTGAGAAGGGACCGGTTACGACTTTTCTAGATTCAGTAGACACCCTAGACAAGACAGGGTGTCCACTATAATTTGGACACTGCTTGCTCAATCTTGAAAGGAAGGAGCTTTTATGAGAAAGGTCGTCTAGGTAGGGCAAGACTACTATTCCTCTGGCGTACAGGACACTCATGGCGGCAGTCATGACTTTAGTAAAGACCCTTGGGGCAGTAGTGAGGCCAAAAGGCAGGGCTACGGGGCATCTGGGGGGGGTGGAGGGGAAGAATCGGTATCGTGGCCGAGAGACAAACGCTATGTGGTAACCGAAGACACAAGATGTCATCTGTGGCGGATAACCAGATGCGGTTGATCAGCCGTAGACTGACGCCGACAATGGACGTGTCATCCGGAATATCACAGGGGTTAGGAAGAGGAGAATCGATGGGAGCAAGACTCCCTGGGCTTAGACTGTCTCTTGTCTGGGCTGCCAGGAAGTATTTGTTTTGAAAATAGACTGGGAAGGTCTGTCTCTGCGGGGGAGCCCAGGTCGTGGCGGGGTGGAAGGGGCGGTCGCCCAGCTGAAGGAGTTCCGAAAGGAACGGAACGTGGTCTGTGGCCGTCTGACGAAACATTTCCTTGGCTTATGTTGAGAGATGTGCTCTTTCCACCTGTGGCGTCTGAAATGACTTTGTCCAGACGCTCGTCTAAGACAATCAGGAAGATAAGGGAGGCCCGCCACTGCCTGAGCTAAAGGGCCCTACGAATGTTGATGGTATTAGAGGCAGCAATGGCTGCGCAGGTGGCGGAGTCCACGGAAGCCCGGATCAGGCAATCCATGGCAACGGTGGTCTGGGTCGTTATGTCAGAGAACTAATGAGAAAGCTGAGACTCCTGTAGGGAAGTGTTTAGGGTTTCGGTCCAGACAGCGATAGCTTTTGCCACCAACACAGGTGAAGGATGGCGAGAGGGAAGATCCTGCAGCCTCAAAGGCAGAGCGCGTGCAAGCTGCTCCACCTGTCAGTCGGATCTTTAAAGCAGGGTCCGTTGGGCAAGGAAAGCAATGTTTATGCAGCAAGACTGGAGACAGGAGGATCAACAGACGGAGAATCTGCCCAGCCCTTGAGGATGGCTAAGGCGAAGGGGTACCGTGAGACTCTATGGCCTTGCGGTTACCGAATTGCCAGTCAGGTTTTTCCCTTTGTTTAGTTAAGACTGGCTGAAAATCTGGATGGTCTGCAAAGACCTTTTGTGGCTTCTTTGCGCTTTTAAAAAAAGACTGCGTGGTCAGGTGTTGTGGACGGGATATCGTCCACGTTTAGAGTGTAGTTGACTGCTGCTATGAGTGAATCAACAGCCGCTTGATCGTCAGAGGGGTCTATTTCCAGGGAATCATCCTGGGCTATGTAACATTCCCCATCATCTGGTTCATCAGATACAGTATAGTATGTTCCCTGATGCTGTGAGTCGGATCCATGAGCGCGGGAGACACGTTTCTATGGAACCGTTTTCTGACCACTAGCGCAGACGTGGTACGCGTCCTGCCAGTATCAGAAGGACCCTCCATCATCTGCCTCGTCAGCCTGAAAACCCAAGTTGTAGGAGAGAGTACAATGATGCGACACTTCGCGTTTCTGCCTGTTGAGGTTTTTGAGAAAGCGGTCCACAAAGGGGTGCCGTCGCCCATCTAATATGTTAAGAATTCTGGAAGTGATATGCCTCCTACAGACACTAAGCTAAACCTGGTGTGGCCTGGCCCGGCCAGGGAGTTTATAGGAAGAGCTAATTGTTTCACATTTACTTAGTGTCAGCCTCCTATGGATAAGGAGCATAACACCCATGGTCCCATGTCCCCCAATGAGGCAATAGAAAAAAAAAAAAAGGATGCTGTAAAATCGCAGATAAAAAAGACGCAGGAATTTATCTGTGAGAAAATTTGCTTATAAACATCTCACCTCAGTTGTTGCTGCGGATATGGTGCACAAAAAAAAGCCCTGTGTGAACATAGCCTTACATTAAACAAAAAAACGCAATGATTATACTCCTTTCTGAGTCTTTACCAAACTTATTAAAAACTTACAACCAGATCATCACTCTTGCTATATACACACATATATATACATACATATATCCAGGTGTGTGTATGTAGAGAGAAAAAACAGAACAGCACCAAACTCAAATAATACAGTGGAGTTCCAAAGCGTAAAACTGCCTTGATCAAAGCAAACTGAACATAGAAAATAATCAGGCAGCACTCAAAAAAAACGAAACAGACAAAACATCACAATTCAACTCCAAATCAATCACACGTTAGTGATATCAGCCAGACCAGTTATGAGGCAGCACTGATTGCGAATCAATTTTACCTGCTGTTGTGCAAATGGAACAGGCAACAGGTAGAAATGGTGCTCTCTTGTGCCATCCTGGATGAGCTGCACTACCTGAGCAACTTCTGTGGGTTGTAGACACTCCCTCATACTACCTGTAGGTGTAAGCGCAAAGACAAAACGCAAAAGTGACCAAAACAACAGCGAAAAAGGATGAGAACAGAGAAACCTTTATAGGGGTTGTCTTGCTAATTGACGATCATTTCTACATGTTGTATGCTCCATTTGCACAACAGCAGGAGAAATTGATTCACAATCAATGTTTCTTTATAACTGGACAGATTGATTTCAAAGAAGTGTGATTGACTTGGAGTTTCATTGTGTTTAAAGGGGGGTTTACACGTTGCGATATCGGCGTCCAATTTCAATGAAAAGTCACGTGGTTCGATCGTTGGAGCCGATATCGTTCCTGCGTTGTATGGTGTGAACGTCCAATACGATACAGGAACGATGTCAATGCGATATCTGGGATTGAATGAGCGTGCTATTCAATGCTCCGATATTGAATGGAGATTGGAGCCGGATCGTGCTGTGTGACAGCCCAACTATGATGTGAAGTTCAACGTCACCCATTCACTCCCATGTTAAATGGTCGTTCCTGGGTTGGGGGGCGTAGACATCGTACGGACGTTGGATTCCTAAATCGCAATGTGTAAACCTCCGATGCGGGAGAAACGTGCACTAAATGCGTGCTCCCGCGCCATTGAATTGCGATATCGCAACGATATTGAAACGTGTAAACCCACCCTAAGAGTTCCCTTTATTTCTTGAGCAGTGTATATATCTATTTATATACACAAATACATACACTCACGCGTGACGAGCAGTGCCCATTTACATGATCACATATGCAAATTCATTGATCAAATCCAACAAAGGTGGTGTTCAATGAATTTGTATATTTAATTGATCATGTGACTGGGTAATTCTGATTTATCTCTTTCTTTTAATAAGCCTGCTGAAGACTCAGATGTGAGTTGAAACATTGCTGTTTTTATGTTTAACGTAATCAAGATGTTCGTTGGAAACTATTTTTGCATTGGAGTGGTTCCTTACTACGTATTCATCTTGATCAAGGCTGGTGGACTCTGGCCTTAGGTTTTGAGTCTTATTTCACTGAGTGGCATATTCACAGGATAAACCAAAGATGGAATTATGGGTACCACATCTGGAACTAGCAATTGCTTAATGGAAATGCCCATTGCTCTATTGAGAACTGCCAGCAATAACAGATTGGTGGGAGTGTGGTCCTCACCGATCCCCATTTATGGAATACAGTGGCTCCATCAATTCTATAGTGGCTGCGGTTGAGTACAACAGACCCACCCCCCATTCAGGGGTGAGAATCAGCTGTATTCTGGCCACTATAGTGTTGATGGAGCTTCAGTGTACTGGCAGCATCTGAGAACTTAGTTCCGCCACTAACAGCAGCTGATCATAGGGAGGCAGGGGGTTGCACCCCCAGAGATCACATATAGATTGTGTCTAAGGATAGCCCATTAATGCAAACAGTAGGTGACAACCTCTAAATAGCTCCGAATATAGAGGTAGAAGACCAAGAACACCACCATTCAATTCTATGGGAGAAACCCTACAATTTTCAGAGCTCCCATTGACAAAGCTGCACACTCCCAGTAATTCCCAACTTCCAGCGGTATGAGACAAGGGTGGGTCCCAGAGGTAGGATCTGAATCCACTTGACATTTATGGCATATCCAGTACATATTTGTGAGGATTTTTTTTTGTGCTTGAAAATGAACTTTACCAGAAGGTGTAAAAAAAAAAAAAAAAAAAAGACAAGAGCTCATTAATTTAATTATGCAAAGAAAGACTGCTGGAGTTTTCAAGAAGTCTGGCAAAGCGACTGAGTCATGCCCTGTTGTAGGCTGTCCAAAAGGAAGCGCACAGAAAACATCTTGATTAGTAACTATGTTGCGCTTTGTGGTTCTGCCCACCTAGTTTGTGCAATTTGGCTAATGGGAACACACAGCTGAGTCCACATGTCCAGTAATCATCGGTTAGAGCAGATCCAGCACCAATCTGTTACCAGAATAGTTGTGCTAACAACTTATTTTTTTGGCAGTTTTTAAATATATTTCAGATGGAACCTTTTTTTTCCTTTCAACATTGGAATCTATGGAGAATGGATCCATTAATCCAGCATATTAAAAGTAAGAAGTACTTACTGGTCAGATGAACAGCGGTTTTATTACATTTAAAAAAACAGTCACCAGGCATTACAAACATGGGCACAGGAGGGGGGGGGGTCTTTTTAACGATGGCCGTTTCACACTGTTAAAAAGCGCTTCCATGGGTTCAGAACTGAACTGAACTGAACCCATGAAAGCGCTATACAACGGCAGGAAACAGCTATTCATCTGACCGCCGAGTGCTACTTATTTCTGATATGCTGGATTAATGTGGACTACTTCAGGTGGTGTACACCAGAAAGGTAAGCAGTGAGCTGCAGTGTGCGCTCTCGCTCATAGATCCCTGAAAAGCGGAGCACCTGATTGTGGTGTCTGACAGTTCTACTACTTAACTGTGTGAAGGATCCATTAAATCATTAATATGATAAAAGAGCACACTTCTTTCTTCTGCTCCGTGGTGTATGGAGCTCGCAAAACTGGTTCACGGCAGCTCATCACTGATAAGAAGCCGCAAACCAACATCGCGCATGCGCAATTAGTGTTCCACAGTACACGCAAATGGGTGTACTGACATCAGTATAGCCGGATATGACGCAATTAGCATCATAGCGGCTATACTGCATATTTAGGTGATGCGGAGGCCATCTGTTCTTTAGCACGCCCATTGGGGCGTGCATAATTACGATGCAGGCGGCAAGGAGCAGAAACAGGGAATGCCTTTTGCAACTTCTCAAGCTCGGAGAAGTCGCAGTTCTGGAGGCAATATAATGACTTTTCTAATCTTTACCAACACACAGTTTTCGGACAAAGGGATGCCTAGAAATGTGTTCGGCTGCTGCAGGCACAGGTCTTAGGAGGCTGGGGAATGATTTTTAGGGGTCAGGTTCCCTTTAACTGATTGCTATTTATCTACCATTTTAAACTGATCCAGTAAGCAAAAAATGATCCTTTACAAATAACTGATTACTATTTGGTCATCCATTTTTCTGTTAACAGATCTGTTTTCCATAGGCTACAATGTTTAAAAAAAACAAAAAACATCCAGCTCAAATCTATTTTTTTTCAAAAAGGACAAAAATGTTAACTACAATTATTCTGCCAGCAGACCTCTGCAGAATATGTTCTAACGGATGATTACTGGAGCTGTGAACTCAGCCTCGGGGCCACGGAACATCGCCATGTGATCGATGGTAAGATGCCAGACAGGTAGAATTACCAGCAATCACCCAGCTATGTGCTGACACCCGACGGTCATTCCGATCGTTCAGGGTGTCGGGCGCAGACAGGATCGCTGGTCGTTGCCCGTCACACACAGCGATGCAGCCTGGCCAGTGGGAGATCACCCGATCGAAAAATGGTCCAGGCCATTGGTTAATGATCAGCGATCTCCCAGCAGGGGGCCGATCGCTGGTGCATGTCTCACACAGCAATATCGTTGGAGAGGTCGGCCACAGCGTCACAAAACCTGTGACGTTGCAGTGATCTCGTTAATGATATCGCTACATGTAACGGGGCCTTTAGTCATGAGGAGAGCGGTGGAGTGGTCCCTTTCCCTCTCTAGGGAGTTGCTATGAATACATATTTAAAAAAGAAAAAAAAAAAAGGTCCTTATCAGTTTCTACACGAAGGACGTAGTAATGTAGTAGAGCAAAATGGAACAATTTGTCTTTTAGTGCCATTTTGATAATAAAAATTTCAGTGCCTTACAGAAATAAGTGACAATTATATTATGCCATTTTTAAAGAGGACCTGTCACCAACCATACATGTTGAGCTAAGGGCAGCACTGAATGCAGCATGTCTGCTGCATTCAGGCAAGGGGTCCCCCATGTCTGATGGCGGCTGGTACCCCGAGATAATCGTTTAGTAAAACTTACAAGCTGGAGCCAAGTAGCCTGTCCCTGGTGCGGCAGCCTGTGTCTCTGTGCCGCCTCCCTGCTGCCAATCTCGTCCTCCTCGCTCTGTCTGTGCTGGTGACACAGCAGGTAATGTTATCTCAGCCTTCGGCTGCCTGTCCCGCCTCCTGCTGTGACATCGAATCATTTCCCTGCCTAGCTGCATGTTATACTATGGAGCTGGGTGGAAAAATGCTCTGACATCACAGCAGGAGGCGGGACAGCCGACCGGGGGCATGGATAAGCATTACCTCACTCTGCCTGCGTCATCAGCACAGGGAGCAGAGACAGAACGAGGAGGAATGATTGGCAGCAGGGAGGCGGCACAGAGACACAGGCTGCCGCACCAGGGACAGCCTACTTGGCTCCAGCTTGTAAGTTTTACTAAACGATTATCTCGGGGTACCAGTCGCCATCAGACATGGGGGACCCCTTGCCTGAATGCAGCAGACATGCTGCATTCAGTGCTGCCCTTAGCTTCATATCCATGGGGGGTGACAGGTCCTCTTTAAAGGTAAACATAAGTGCAAATGCACAAAACACATCCAGTACCTAACTACTTTTAATGGGAATTTTTTTAAATGACATTGTCTAAATACCTCCCCCCAGTCATCTATGTAATGTACGAGACACCCATACATTATACAGAGGGACTAGAATTCTGCAGCTAATAAGAGTTTAAGGAATCTATGACTTTAGTGCACTCTAGACTGAGCAACTGACTAGCAAGATGCATCTAAAACATCAGAAATAATTGGGCATTTAAATGTTCTGATTGCACTTCACCACAAATATCTTCCAAATAGCACAAAAGTTGTGGAGAGAACAAAGGTGAAGAAAAATTGCAACAACATGCAACTTTTACGGCTTTTCTTTCAGTCCGAATCAGTACTTTTATAATGAATACAGCAGTTCAATAGAACACAAAAAAAGTTTAAATACACATAAAACCTTAATATTTATGAGTAGAAACTTTAAACAGCAAAGAAGAACTTACCTGTTTGTTTAAAATATTAATCTTAATCTCAAAAACATGATTCACACACAAATATAATGTGTTTGTATATTACATATCTAGTTCAAAAATGTTTTCATATTGGTGGGGGGACCCATATCCAAAATAAATACTATACAAATATCACAAATATTTGATTATTAATAAACCTGGAATAGAAAGGTTGCTGTTATCCAAGAAAAAAAAAAAGTAAACATTTAAAGTCTAAATATGTAATAAAAGACCCTTAGTGGGAAAACAAACTGCATTTTTGCCTACAGTCTTTCTTGTCCGCACCTGAAGTAGAAAAGCACATAAGATACAAAGAGCAGTATTAAAACATATAAAGAAAGTGCACATGAAAGATATACCAGCAAGCTTATCATAATAGAAATGCATCTTTAAATATTTCAGGTGATCTGACATTTCTACATAACTTTCTAACTCTGGCTACAACAGTCTAGTTGCATAACATTCTTATTCATAAACCGAGTTCCTTTCACATGGAGGTGTACTAAATACCTCTATGTAATTAATTCCCAAAATAATACCACAAAAAAGAGAAGTGTGCTTAAAACAAATGCCAACCTTATGCTTCATGCACAAAAAGGTGGTTGTTCAAAAGCAAACACTACTATGGTGTCAAGATAAAGTGTCAAAAGCTATCAATCAGCAACCTCTTAAAATAAAAAAAATCACCTTAAGGTTTGACATTGGGCCCAGAAGTTCATTGAACAATCATGAAGTCCAGAGTCTTATTTGAATATGCGGACTTAAAATGTCTATAAGTCACTAGGCTCAATGTAAAGAGCAATGAACATTCCACAATTTACGGGAATTTTACATGTTCAATTACATGCTGTATGGCAAAAGAAAAACAAAAGAAAAACGAAAAGCAAAACTAAGTTCTCTCCTCCATAAATGGACACTGACACAATGTGCCACACTTCTTTTTCTGCCTGTATTTTCTTCAATCAGAACCATTTTTGCAAGTGTCTAAGTGTTCTAGAAAATGGGGACACTGTCGGTTGTGGCCTCTTCTTCGGATTAGTCCGATGCGCTCAGGCCTCTGAGGCAAATGAAGGGAGGAAAATAAAAAGCTGAAATAGAAGGTTCATCTGATAAGTTTTACATTAAGCATTACAAGCTGGACAATGTAAGAAAGAGGCTTTTTTGGCTCACAGAGTCTGAGTCTTGGTGTGCAAAAGGAGTACTTGGCCATCCCACCATAGCACTCTCGCAGTGGGATTGTCAGGGAAGTCTTGACTGGGGAGTATTTGGATTGTTTACCTATCAGGCGTAAATTTCCAGGCACTCAGTTCATTTTGGGCTTGTTCCAGTTTGTCTTTAGTCTGTTCCAGTTCGCCTTTCATTTTGAGGAAAAACAAGTTGATGGCTGGGTCAACCATAGTTGTTCTCAGCTGGGCAACACTTGGCTGCTGGACTTGCTTGAGATGCTGAATTTGGTTCTGGATAGAGAACCCACAAAGAAAAAAAAAAAAAAAATTACGAGTTTATCAGGCAAGGAAGATAACAGACCTCAAGTACTTTAGACGTGTATCATAATGAATAACCAGTTGGAAAATTCTCATTTTCAAACTCTTTTTTTTAATGACACAATGGTGATAATTTTATGAAGCAATAATAATAATAATAATAATAATAATAATAATAATAATCCAAGATTATGTTTGTTGCCAAAACACAAAACCATTAAAATCCCTGAATGTCCAAGGGCACAGATGAGGCCAAAACTAATACAAAGGTGGTACACCACCCAGTATTTATTTAAGGAGCAAATCAGTCCGATCTCAGACTGCAATGACTGGCTATGATTCTCTTGACCCAAACATTAAAGCCTCCTTTAAATATATGAAGAAGCTATAATCCAGTTAGCAGACCCGCAGACAGTCCATGCGGTCTGAAATTGGACCTAATGGGGTACGTGCACACCTGGGGTTTTTGACACATTCTGCAGAAAACAAAAACCAATGTGTGGAGACAGCAGGTAAAAAAATGCAGCAAAAAAAACGCACTGTGTGCACATACCCTTACAAAGGGCGTCTGCATGAGCTTTTTATATAAATGTATTAGCTGCTATGCTGTATACCCAAGGAGAGCGATCTGTTCAGAACACATTCAAGCATTCAACAATTGGAGCTTTAGAATGACAAACTTCTATTGTGGGAAAATTATCTTCTACCTTAGCTGTGAAACAGCTGTCCTCAGAAAGAACACTCAGGCAATGTCCCCACATGACATATATATCGCAGATTTTGCTGAAATTTTTCTGTCCCAAATCTGCAGCAGCACTTGGCGTAATCAATAAACGTATGTGAACACAGCAGACCTGTGCCCATGCTGCGAGTTTTCCTGCAGCGGAAATGCCGTTATTTTTAGTGCGGGAAAACCAGCAGCATGTCAACTCTTGCTGTGGGTTTTGTTTCAATTTTCATCCATAGACCTCAATGTTAGCTCCTAATAGGCAGCAATGTGCCCAGTGAGTATTTGTGACCTATATAGTGAGTATATTTTTTGAGGATAACATGGGGCCTTGCTGTATTTTCGGTTACCAGCCAGGTACTGGCTGCAACATATCCCCCGCTGCCCATTTTTACCATATTTTTGGTTGCCAGCCAGGTACAACTAGGCAGTTGGGTGCTGCCATCCACCACCAACTGCCTACTTGTACCTGGCTGACAATTAAAAATATGGCATGGGGAATATGTTTGGTTGCCAGCCAGGTACAACTAAGCAGCTGGGGGGCTGGAATCCTCAGCATGGGGTGGCCAAAGTGTTCTGGGTACCCCTCCAGCTGGAAATTGCAGCCTGCAGTCACCTCAGAAAACAGCGCATGCATAGAAATGTTATTTTTCTGGACTGTGCCCGGCTCTTCCAGCTGCCCTGTGGTGGTGGCAAATTGGGTAATAAGGGGTTAATGCCAGCTTTATATTGTCAGCTTGCACTGTGCCCGTGTTTTCCAATACCGGGCCAATATTACACTTGGTCATTGTAAGAAGACAACACCGAGAAAAATCTTATTACAAAAAAACTACTTATTTAGACTATCTTAATTATTCCCACATACCCTCCATGACCCTTTGAGACGTCCGTAACTGCAGAGTTCCAAAACTGAATGAGTAGGGGGGGGGGTGAAGTCATGGCCTGGGTCACCTCAGGTCAGATAGAGCGACGCGGCTCTGACCTGAAGTTAACTTTCTCGCTTCACAGTGCATCTGAAATTAGTGAGTTTCGGGTCCCACTGAAGCGGGAATGTTCACTTCAGGTCAGAGAGCCAAGTCACTATCTGACCTTTGGACATCCATGCAGCGACGTCACTTCCTTCATTGTACGAGCGGAACTTACTCAGTTTCGAAACTCAGCAGGAATTGACATCGCACAGGATTGTGGCGAGTATGTGGGAGTAATAAACATGGAGTCTACATGTGTTTTTTGTTGTAATAAAGATTTCTCGGTATTGTGTCTTTACTATTTACTAGAGATTCATAATAACCGAGTGCAACATTGGCCCAACATCAGGAATCTCAAACTTAGTGCCAGCTGGCAATACAAAGCTGGCATTAACCCCTTTTTACCAAGTTTGCCACCACCACAGGACAGCTGGAAGAACTTTGTACAGCTCCAGAAAATGGGGCTTCTATGAAAACGCCATTTTCTGAGGTGGCTGCAGGCTGTAATTTGCAATGGCAGAGTGTGGGGGGTGGGAGGCAGAAACTTGGGCCTCGCCACGCTAAAGATTCCAGCCCCCAGCTACCTAGTTGTTCCTGGCTGGCACCCAAAAATATGGTGAAGCCCCACTTAACTTAAAAAAAACAAAAAACAAAAAAAAACTAATAAGGACATTTTTAAAAAAGAAATGTATTTTTTTTATTACCAACCAGGTAAAACTAGGTAGGTGGCGGTGGGTGGCAGTCAGCACGTGCCTGCTGTACATGGCCAGGCTGGTATCCAAAAATACACAGGAGCCCAACATCACAATATGACATCTTAAAACAATTTTCTCTCAGCCTAACCTAGCTTTATTCACAGCCACACAGTGAACAATTGCTCAAAAAAAAGGGAAAAAAAATTAGCTAAGTCCACAAAAAACAAAAAAAACAACAAAAAAAAAAAACAGCAAAAATGCACCATTGGCACAGCCATTTTTCTGCAGGTGCAGATTTCTGGAAGCACAAAAATCTGCATCGCTATTTTTTAGTCAGCACATAGCCTTAAGGCAGTGGTTCTTAACCTTGTTTGAGGTACCCAACCCACCAGTTTCATATGCACATTCACCAAACCCTTCTTTAGTGATAAATCTACATGCAGCCTTCAGGAGTGGGTTGACCTCCGTGGCGGAGGCTCCGCCGAAACCCTGACGACCGACACAACATACCCCCGAGGTTCGATCGAACCCTGGTTAAAGGGATCCTGTCACCCCCAAAACACCTCCTAAGGTATTAAAAGCTGTCCCTAGAGCATATTAACACTTTCCCTACACTCCTTTTAGCTCCTAAATGCACATAGTCAAAGTGAATAAAAACGTTATTAAAGTACCTCATTACTGATGATAATGAGTGACTATGCTATTCATAGTCACTCATCCAGGCTGCCCCTCTTCATCATATCACGCCTAAATAGGCGTGATCTCCATCACAGATTCAAATTGCCGCCTCCCTGCGCGCCTCCCCGCTCTCCCATTGCGTCCGGGCTTCAGTGTGGGGCTGTATGACGCGATCCGCGTCATTCCCGGCGCCGGGTGACGTATTTACACCCACGCCGCGCTGTCAGCTTCAAAATGCGCACTGCGCATGCCTATGCCCATGCGCAGTGCGCATTTAGCTGACAGCGCGGCGCGGGTGTAAATACGTCACCCGGCGCCGGGAATGACGCGAAATCGCGTCATACAGCCCCACACTGAAGCCCGGACGCAATGGGAGAGCGGGGAGGCGCGCAGGGAGGCGGCAATTTGAATCTGTGATGGAGATCACGCCTATTTAGGCGTGATATGATGAAGAGGGGCAGCCTGGATGAGTGACTATGAATAGCATAGTCACTCATTATCATCAGTAATGAGGTACTTTAATAACGTTTTTATTCACTTTGACTATGTGCATTTAGGAGCTAAAAGGAGTGTAGGGAAAGTGTTAATATGATCTAGGGACAGCTTTTAATAGGTTTAGAGGTGTTTTGGGGGTGACAGGATCCCTTTAAGAAGCACTGCCTTAAGTGCTTCCCAGCAACGCTAAACACTCAGACACGAGAACAGCATCTACCACACTAGAGAAAGTAATCTTTTACTACATATTAAAGGGAACCGAACCCCACAAACTGACCCCCCACATCTTTCTACCTGTCCCCCCTCTTATCATTTCTAGCCAACCCTTTTGCAGAAAAAAAATCGATTTTGTAAAGTAGAGAAAAGGTTATATTACTTTGTCCTGTGTGAGTTCTCTGTTTCTATAATAGTCTCAATAGGCGTGCCTGTCTGCTGCTCCCTTGTAATTATGCACGCCCCTCTCTGCTTGCTGCCTTTCTAAGAGTCTGGCAGTGTCATGAAAGGGGCGGGGCTAAATAGTGTCATGCCATTAGCCCCGCCCCTTTCATGACAGGACCAGGCTCTTAGCAAGGAGAGAGGGGCGTGCATAATTACAAGACTGCAGCAGACAGGCCTGCCTATTGAGACTATTATAGAAACAGAGAACTCACACAGGACAAAGTAATATAACTTTTTCTCTACTTTACAAAATTGATTTTTTTCTGCAAAAGGGATGGCTAGAAATGATAAGAGGGGGTGCAGGGACAGGTCTAAAGATGTGGGGGGAGTCAGTTTGTGGGGTTAGGTTCCCTTTAAATAAACATTGAAGGTGAATCGAGGAATTTACCAGCACAATTCACTACCTGACATCTTTTTTTGCTGGTCCACAATATTCAAGGATGCAGCTTACCTTGCTACATATAAAAATAAATTCAGACTGATTTAAGAGACTCTCGTATTAACATGCATAGCACACTTCTTGACCCCCACACCCTATCAAAATGGTACTTCCCATCTCAATACTAGGAAGCTTCATACGCTGTCAAAATACAGAGACAGTGGAGAGCTCAGACTTCAGCTTGTGTTAGGCTATTGCGCACTTGCCGGGTTTTGGGCGGTTTAGCTGTGTAAACCGCCGGTTTGTTTACATTAGGTTTATGTAAATTTATGTTAATCCAAACCGGCGTTTGGATTAACATTTAAACCAATTTAAACCGACCAACGCTGTGCACACATCGGCGGTTTACACAGGCTCATCCGTTGCTAACCCGCAGGTTTCCCAGCGGGTTAGCAAAGAATGAGCATGTTCTAAAAACCGGCGGTTCTGCAGCGGCTGCAAGCAGAATCATGTGCTGCTTCCAGCCGCTGCAGACTCGCCGGCGAGAACACGCTGTGCAACCGCCGGCTACCGCCCGTCACCCGCCCGGCTCCCGCCGCACATACCCGCCAGGAAGCCGGTGGACGGCTCCGGAGCTTCCTGGCGGGTCCGCCCAGCCGCCGCCGACAAACCTGCCGGTAAGTGTGCACTTACCCTTAGACTACCGTCCCTAAGGAGCCAATGGGCGATAGGTCCTCTTTAATGTCTTAAAGGGATCTATTGCATTATTGATGCAAACGGAAAATGGACGACCCTCATCTGGGTTTTGTCACGCGTTCATTTAAGAACAGAAGGGGGAAAAAAAAAAAAAAAAAAGACACCTAGCAGAATTTAATTTCCAGTTCTAAAAAACTGACACATAATGGAACTCAGATACCATCATAACCAATGCGATCCTAAAGGTGCCGTTACACACTAGGATATCGTTAACGATATCCTTAGAATGATCACTTGACAGTGATCGTTCTGACATCGTTAGTGCGTTGTCACACACAAGGATATCATTAACAATATCCCATTCGGCAACGCACCAGTTAAATAGGAGAGCAAGGACTGAACGATCTCTTAAAGCAGCAGGAATAGGAGATTTTTGAACGACATCGTTTCAAAAAGGTGTCACACTGAATGATGTTGCTTCTTCAAGCAGCGTTAATTGGACGACGAATGATAGATCTGAGGTCAGGATCTCAAATCTTGGATGAACGATTCAACAATTTTTGTCTTCCTAAATCGTTCGTTTACACGCAAAGACGCACTAACAATATTGTTAGAACGTTCACAAATTCGTGACGTTTCAATGATATCCTAGCGTGTGAAGCAGCCTTAAAGAGGACCTGTCACCAACCATACATGGTGATCTAATTACAGCACTGAAAGCAGCATGTCTGTTGCATTCAGGCAAGGGGTCCCCCAGCCCTTGAGTTCCCCTGTACCCCGAGATAATACACTTTGAAAACTTACGTTGTGGAGCCAAACAGGAGGTGGCTTGTGGCTGGAGCCAAAGGGCAGTTTCACACCCCCTGTATGTTTAATCCGCCCTCCGCCGCCTCCCTGATGCCAATCATTGTCTCCCTCGCCTGCTGCATAGTACACAGAGCTTATTGCAGTGCTGGCCGCTTTGCCCCGCCTCCTGCGGTGACGTCACCGCCTTTCCCGGTGTTAACCATGGAGCAGGGCAGGGAAAGGTGGTGACGTCACTGGAGGAAACGTGGCAAAAGCGGCCAGGACTGCAATAAGCTCTGTGTACTATGCAGCAGGTGAGGGAGACAATGATTGGCATCAGGGAGGCGGCAGTCGGCGGATTAAACATACAGGGGCTGTGAAACTGCCTTTTGGCTTCAGCTACAAGCCACCTCCTATATGGCTCCACAACTTAAGTTTTCAAAGTGTATTATCTCGGGGTACAGGGGAGCTCAAGGGCTGGGGACCCCTTGCCTGAATGCAGTCTGCATTCAGTGCTGTAATTAGATCACCATGTATGGTTGGTGACAGGTCCTCTTTAACAGCTTCTGTATGTAATCAGATATGAAACAGAACTGTTCTGAAAAGAGAACATGGCCCCTGATTCATGATGTCCAAACTGCGAGCAGCATGAAGAGGAGCTGGGCTGCACAATTGCAGGCAGGTATAGTTTTCTAAGACTCACTCCAGAGTTTCAGAGGAAATACTGTATTTTTTGCTTTAGAAGCACAACAGATTATAAGACACACTCCCAAATTTGGTGAAAAAGAGAAAACAAATTTTAATGTTCAATCGGGTCTTGTCTTATAATCAGTATATACGTCCCCATCCTTCTATATATGTGCCCCATCCTGGTATATTCGTCTCCATTCTGTTATAATTAGTATATACATTTCCATCCTGGTATATCTGTTTCCATTTTGTTATGTCTGTCCACCATCCTAGTATATATAATGACACAAGAGCCTGTATTGCAGCTCTGCAATGCATGCTGGGACATGGATAATCGCGACGCCCACTAGACGCTGCTACGACTCCCGCACACCCCCCCCAGCTTTGCTCCCATCCTCCGTGGACCCGTGAATCTGTTGTACTTCGACTACAGTATGTGTTTAATAAACTTAGTTTTATTTACGAAGAACACTGCAGCGTTTTTTCACTCATTGTGGTTTACAGATTAAAACACAATGCAAAAATGCTTAAAGACTCGGCATGAAGTAGATTTTAAGAAGCCGTAGCAATATCAGACAGCATATAAAAAATTAGTGCGGTTTCTCAACGGAATTCAAGCTCTCTCAATTTAGTTGACTTTTAATATTGCAAATATAAAATAAGTGTTGTAATATAGTTGTGTGGAAAAAGATGTGGGACTAACCGTGCATTCCTGCATCTCCTGCTCCTTAGTAGCCAATCTCATGACTAATATATTCTCTCTTCTCGCAGAATCTTGCTGTTGCTGTTTCAGTTTCTCTTCAGATTCTCTAAGTCCAGTCACATCATTAGCTGCAGACACAAGTTAAAAATAAATAAGTGTTATGTTTTTTGATTAAAACATAAAATAAAATGTAATTTCTGGACAGATGATGCTCAAACATACAATACTTGATGATGGAATAATAAAAAAAAATTATAGATAATGGAATAATAATAATTTCCACAATTGGATGTGTTTAAAAAACATTTCAGTGTAGAGATAATCATATAAGTGTCCCTGCTATGAACTGTGTAATAGCTGTGGTCTAACCATACACAGATCTTTATAGGGCACAGGTAGGGATAGGAATGTTGTGCCTCACCAGCATTAACCCAGAGGATGCAGGTGCCAAGAAATGGCGACTGGTTCCACTTGTGCAGCATAAGATTAAATCAGGATTTCCATGCATGAAGAAACCTGGTGCTGGAAGTCCTGATTTTATCTTATGCTACACAGATCTTAAAGGGGCCGTCACAGTCAATATCGCTTGCAACATCGCTGAAAAGTCATATGTTCAGTGATGTTGCTAAATATCGTAAGTGGTCGTGCTGTGTGACAGCACGATACAACTGCGATAAATCGCTGGTTGCAGGTTGCCAGGTTTATGAACAATGTTCATAAACTGGCAATCTTGCCCCAGCGATTAGGCTGTATCGCACCGTCTGACACCGCAATAGCGATGTTGGTGGCAATACAGCTTATTCCGCACCATTTTTGCGGATCGCTCGCTGGGTTGATCCCAGCCCAGCGAGCGATGGCTGCGCCCACGTCACAGCGTGTCATCGCTAACATCTGCCTACATGACACTAAGGCTGCGATGTCAGCAGCGACCGCACTCCCGCGGCATCGCTTCAGACATTGCACCCTTGGTTGCTGTGTGTGATGGCCCCTTTATACTCAATTGCTTCCTTCCTGGCCCAAGAAAAGTGGTGTGATCAGAGCATGCCCATGTGCTTTCAGACAGTGACAACATTTTTGGAATATGTCCTGAAAAAAAATGAATCAAGTGAAACACCTTCTTTGTATAGAGCACTTGTGTAAAATACAAAAGAGAAAATTACAAATTTAAAACAAAAAAATCCAATGAGAGGAAAAAATAGAAAACCCCAAAGCTTGCTGTGACACTGGTATTGACACCCTTTACATTAAATTAGTATGGAAACACATTTTGACTGTCCTGTGGTAAATCACAAATGAGAATCACCTGTGATAAACCGTCAGTGCCCATGAATGATGACTTCAGTGTTTTAAAAAGCCACGTTAGGCTATGTACCTTTTTCCTCATGGTGAAGACAAAGGAGTTGTCTGAGGACATCAGAACTGCTATTAGCAAACACAAGACTTTCAAAGGGTATAAGGCCATTTCCAAAGACCTTGGTATCCCAATTTCAACAGTGCACAATGTTATTAAGACATTTGCCAAGCATCTAAAGGTACCGTTACACACAGGAGATATATTGCTTGCAACTCACTGGTTGATGTGAAATCATAGACATATTGTTCTATTTTCTACACGGCAACAAAATAGAACAATGTGTCCATGATTTCACTGCAACCAGTGAGTTGCAAGCAATATATCTCTGTGTGTAACGGTACCTTAACAGTCAAGAAAGAGTAAAATTGACAAGATATTTCTTTGGATGTTTGACATGGTGTGTTTTCCACCATTCACACCAACCTTCAAAGACCTGAAGGCCAACCCAGAACAGTCTAGGATCATGGTTTTTACAAGTACCGTACGCCGCACACTAAACCAAGCAGAGCTTTATGGGCGAAGGCCAAGGAAGAAACCACTGCTGAAGAAAAAAAAAACCTAAAAAGGAATGGCTCATCTTTGCCAAGGAGAACCTTGGCAAACCACAATCCTTGGAAAATGTTCTGTGGACAGATTAAACAAGAGAGATTTTTTTGGTAATGCAAAGTAACAGTTTGTTTACATATGGTGCAATAAAGCTTAGAAGAAAAAGAACACCCTACAACAATTAAGCATGGTGGATGATCCGTAATGTGTCAGCTCGCATCAGGGGGAGGGACACGGCCAAGGACATACATGTACATCCTTGGTCGTGAAGGGGTTAAGGGTTGTGGGTAGGAATGATTTAAAGAATGTGCAAACAGAACCCCCTAGCCTAAAAGCAGAAATATATGGCAAAAGAATTGTCAATCACTGATGATAACCAAATACAGGTTACAAGTCAACAAATAATTGGTGTCATGATTAAATGTACAGAAAAACAGCATTAGGTGGACCTGTTAAAAGCCTAGCAGATCCACCTAATGCTTCAACCCACCTCAGAAAGGCTGGAAACTATTAGGGTATGTGCCCACAGGATGTTTTTTGAGCAGTCCTGAATGCAGCAAAACCTGAGGATCCTAGCGAGTCCTTGACAGGAGAAGTGCTATGATCTTGTCTGCGTTTTTTTGCGCGTTTTTACTGCGTTTTTCCCATTGACTGCACCAAAAACGCAGGAAAATAGAGCATGTCAATGCTTTCCTATCCGCACCAAAAACGCAGGTATTTGACAGTTCTTGACACTTGCAAAACCAATGTGTGGGCACAGCGTTTCTGTGAAACACATTGGTTTTGCTGGGAATCAAAACCGCAAGAACAAATTAGCATACATTTCCATAAAACCAATGGTTTTCTGCATGCGGAAACCGCAGCAAAACCGCATCAAAAACGCCCTGTGTGCACATCCTCTTAATGTTTAAGAAAACCTTTTTAATCCAAGCAAGGTCAAAATTGTCAGATACAGAATTGGGTATGGTGTCAAAAATATTTTTCAATTGGCCCTCCTCTTTGACTTCAGTGCTAAATCTTTCCACTGTCATACTGCACAACACTGCTGCATTCCCAGGACCTATTTTGCCGAATGTTAATGCGAGGATGCAGCACTACTGAAGAGATTAACTGGATATGGGCTCCACAAACATTGTAATTGGCTACCCCTTGTAATTAATGTAAATACTGTGAACTATAGATGTCAGAGCAGACAAGCACACAGTTACATTTTGTTTGTCTCCAGAATAGGAGATGGGTCTGTCAGTGTCCCTAAAATCATATACTCTGACGACCTGCACTCACACAACGCTCAATACATATATTCTGCAGTCTCATTGAAAAATGGTATTTTTAATCTTATGGGACAATCCCCTCAAAGGAATCCTGTTCCAATAAAAAAAAAAATGCTAGTTTGAATGCATTTACACAAATTGATGGATTACAATAAATCTACACAAACTTACAATTCAGATCACTGTATTTGCTTTCGAGAGCTTGAACATAAGCTTCATATTGCTTCCACCTAAAACAGGATGAACAATTTTACATAACGTATCAACACATTTACCCTCCCATTGTCCTGATTTCTTTCTGTGTTTTAAACAAAATGTGCAGCATAGGTATCACAAGCTACAGTATGTATGTAAAGCCCTGTGGAATTAATGCTGCTGTATAAGTGATGAAATATTACAGTCTTCAAACTGGTCATCATATTACTAGACCTTAAAGGGAATCTGTCACCAGCTTTAGCTGCCCCTTTCGAGAGCTGCCTAATGTAGGCAAAGATCCTCATGCTAGCAATGTGTAACTTACTGGGCTGCTTGCTGTCATTTTGATAATCTCCCTTTTCTCTGCTGCAGATCTACCAGTTGTCAGAATATTGAGTTCTGTACAAAAAAATGGCACGTAATGGGTTAACCTTTGTCAAATCCAAATAGGTGTTGTCAAATAGCAATTCATACAGGAAGAAGTAGTATAGACTCCCCATGAAAACTATTTAAAAACACACGCTTGAACTTATCAGAATTAAAAAGTGAACCTGTTAGGTCCCCCAAGTCCTCGAATCTATGAGCAGGCATGTGTGGGCCAAAATTCCCTGCCTTACAATCCCTTTTTAATGATATTCTTCTGCAAGTCAAGTCTATAAAAAAAAAAAAATTTATAAAGTCCCTTTTCCCTATGCTAATGAGAGAAGCAACTAGTTGCAAGGGCATTAGTTCACCTGCCTACCCTGCCCTGTGGGTGATAATCACCAGCAGCTGACGTCACCCTGAGCTCCCGAACATCTTGCTGTGCCTTAGTATCCGGGTGTATGCGTCCCCCGGCTTCAGAGGAGCACTGCACATGCTCAGGAGGCTCCTGCACTTCAGACTATGTGCAGTGTGGCTCTGATGTGGGTGATGTGTACACCCTATACAATGAGTCTCTGAAGCCAGGGGACGTGTACACCTGGATACAAAAAACACAACGAAATGTGCAGGAGCCCAAAGGGACGTCGACTACTGGTAATTATGTTACCACGCCCACAGGGGAGTGATCACATGGAGACAGGAAAGACTAGGTAGATCAGAGGTCCCCAAATCCAGGCCTCAAAGGCCGCCAACAGTGCAGGGTTTTCTGGATTTCCTTAATGATTCCAAGCCCTGTGCAATACTAACTGTGCAGATGATCACATTAGCACCTGTGCAATAGTAAGGAAATCCTGAAAACCTGCACTGTTGGCGGCCCTTGAGGCCTGGAGTTGGGGACCTCTGTGGTAGATGAACCAATGCCCTTATGGACTAGTTGCTGACCTCATTAGCATAGGGAAAAGGAGCTTTATAATCTTTTTTTTTTTTTAAACAATAGATTTGCAGAATATCATGAGAAAGGGATGGTTAGACAGGGAATTATGGCCCACACATGTGCCTGCTGATAATTTAAAGGGCTTAAGGGACCTTACGGGTTTGCTTTAAAAGTTAAATCATTAAGTGACAATAGTTTGAATCCTGATATCTCAGAAAAAGAAAGGAAAATTATTATTTTTTGCAGCCACTATTCTATTGTGTGTCTAGTTAAACATGAAAAACTTGGTGAAAGGACCGTAGGTATTGTGATAAGAAAATATATCACTACATGTAAAAAGATGTATATAATACATTAAATATATAAATGTCCTAGCAATGCTTTGTACAGGCAGAGCAGTACATGTTATACCTTTGAAGAAGTTCTTCCCTTGGCAACACTTTGAAATCTGCTTCGTTAAGGCGAACCTGCACAAAGCCAAATGCACAGTATTGAGCTCAATTAGAAGAAAGAAAGAAATCTGAATAAAATAGACAAAATGGCATTTTACACTAACCTTTTTCAGAAGTGGTTCTTCGTTGGTCATTGTGACCTATGAAAAAAAAAAAACATTTACATTACACATCTATATAATTAAAATAAGAAAACACAACTGTGGAGAAAAAACATTAACCAACCAGACTTCAGGGGTATTTCCATCTTCAAATCCTATCCCTATATGTAGTAGGTGCAATAAGAATATCAATTGATACAGACATGTCTGTCGCCTCATGTGCAGGCCTTTGCAGCTTAGGTATCCATGGTTATGATTCTCTAATGTAGTAAAAGCTGGTTAGTTAGCTAGTTGGCTCATAATCATGGATGTATCTGCAAAGGCCTGTACATGAAGTAACAGACATGGATATGGGCGGAGCAAGCCGGCAATGTGAGTGGTCGCATCGCAGAGCTCTCCCGCCTGAGACTCAGTGCAAGGACCGCGGCCGCCAGCTAGCCGACTCACCAAAGTCACCCGAGTGATTACCGGAGGATCCCTGGACCCGAAAGACCTGCTTTTTGAGACCGGTGTGGAGGAGATGACGCGTAGGAGGCAACGGGACGCCGGGACCGCGGACGGCAACAGTATCCAAGATGGCGCCGCAGCAGTGAAGGAGGCTGAAAAGGAGAATGCTGCGTGCGCGTCCAGAATGGCAGCGGCTGCAAAGCTAGCGAAATTCGCCAGGTTGGAGGGGAAAGGGGAGCAGGGGAGGATGGAGGATAATTCGGGGGCTGAAGACACAGATGAGGATCAGATGTGTTCACAGCAAAGAAAAGGGGTGGAAGGTATGGCAGCGACCCGGAACACGCCAGAGGAGCAGGGTGAGGACAGTGCTGGACAAGCTGTGTGTGATGTGGAGCCCACCCTGAAGGACATATTTATGGCTGTTACGTACTGCAAAGACACCCTAACTACCCTGACTAAGCAAGTGCACGGCATACAAGATGAGATTGGGAGCATGAAAAGGGCCATGCAGAAAGCAGACATCAGAACGGGTGCTGTTGAGGATAGGGTCAGTACTGCAGAGGAGGATATAGTGAAGCTGCAGAAAGGCCATAAGCAATTTGAGAAGCAACTGGAGGAAGTCATAGCCAAAAACGATGACTTGGAAAACCGCTCAAGGCGGAACAATATAAAGATTGTAGGGGTCCCGGAAAAGGCAGAGGGATCTCAACCCACCGAGTTTATTGAACGCTGGCTGTTGCAAAAAATTGGTGCTGACAACCTTTCTAAGGTATTTGTAGTGGAGAGAGCCCACAGAATCCCCTTGCGTCCAGTGGCCCCTGGAGCAGCTCCCCGAGCAATGCTGGCTAAACTTATGAACTACAGAGACCGGGATACCATACTAAGGAAGGCTAGAACCACTAAAGACATGACAATTGATGGTCAGGACATATCCATCTACTCTGACTATTCTCCAGCTGTGCAAAAGCTTCGCATGAGGTTTGGAGAGGTTAAACGCAGGCTGAGGGATCTAGGAGTGCGGTACTCTATGATATACCCGGCTAAATTACGGGTCGAAGCACTAAACAAGGTCCAGTTTTTTCAGTCCCCGGAGGAGGTGAATGAGTGGATGGAGCGAAATAACAGGAAGCTGAGAGACAATGGAGACGGCTGAAAACTTTAATTTTTTATAAGGGAACTGAAGGTTCTGGACTAACCCGGATTCTGATACTTTTTGAAGAGGGGGGGGAAAATGTTTCATACCCTTCGTCTATTTTTATACCCTTTGCCCTTTTTCTTTTTTTTAGAAGGGTCTTGAAGTAATCTGTTGACATGTTATGTTTTTCTAATTTTACATCTACCTTCGGGGAGGGGTGGAAAGGGGAAATACTTTAAGGGGAGGTGCTGTAATGTAAGACGGAATGAAGGGATCTTATGGGGTGAGGGGGGCGGGGCGGCACGGGTGGTCGCTGTCTATGGGATAGCTGAATAGATTTTTACAAAAGGCGGGAGAGCAACGTGGGGGGTTTGGGAATGCTAGAAGGATGTGTTTGGTGGAAGACAGGAGGACGGAGACTCCGTTATACTCATTCTCGGTGGAGATCAACAAAGGGGGAAGTAGGTGGGGATAGGTGGGAGGGGGGGCGGGGGGCTTTGGGTGAGGGGTTTCTTTTTTGGGACGGCTATGAATGGTCTGGGGACAGAGTTGTTTGGTTTGGGGGGGATGAGGAATGGACAGTGTATTATGCAAGATTATGGCTTCTAAACTTAAAGTGATTACTTGGAATGTGAGGGGTCTGTCTGACAGAGGAAAGAGGGCAGTAGTATTTCGTCATATGATGTCTTTTAAGCCGATAATTTGCCTGCTTGAGACCCACTTGGTCAGGGACAAGGTGGGCATGTTGGCTCGCTCATGGATCAGACATTCGTACCATGCCACGTATTCAGAATACGCCAGAGGAGTATCTGTATTAGTGCATGCCTCAGTACCATACGAGGAAATCGAAGTGAAAGTGGACCGGGATGGACAATTTGTGTTTGTGGTGTGCAAGGTGTATGGATGTATGCTGTGTCTGGTGGCGGTGTATTTTCCTCCTCCATATTCGGACAAAAAACTACAGGAAATTATGGTATTGGCCGGGCGCAGAGTTGGGATCCCGCTACTAATATTGGGAGATATGAATAATGTATTAAACTGGGATCTAGACCGAGAAGGGAGGGGCCAGCTAGGGTCTAGGAGGAGTGGGGAGACAGCCTTTGCTAGACACATCCGGGAATTGGCTCTGCTTGATATGTGGAGGGTGAGGAATCCTGAGAAGAGATGTTACTCGTGCTTCTCTGCCACGCATGGGTCGATGTCACGGATAGACTTAGTGTTGGGAAATGCGTGTATGAATACACTGATAGGTAAAGTTGAATACCTGCCGAGGGTGGTCTCAGACCATAAACCTGTGGAAGTCAGTATCTGCATGAAGGATAGGACTGTGGGACAATCTGGGGAGTGGAGACTACACCCGGCATGGTTAAAATCAATTGACATGGAGGGTATTGGGAAAGAAATAGAAATATTTTTTGAAGAAAACGAAGGGAGCGCCATGGTTGGGGTGGTGTGGGATGCCATGAAGGCCTTCCTGCGGGGACTGATGATTAGAGAAATATCTAAATGTAAAACAAAGACACGTCAGGAAGAACAGTTGGCTGTAGAAGCGGTGAGAAAGGCGGAGGAGGAGGCAATGAGACTGCTCACACCGGAATCGCAGAAAGCTTTGAGGGAGGCCCAAGAAGCTGTGGACAGAGTACATACGTGCCTAGCGGAAAAAAAGCAGGAGTTCCAGAGGATCTCCTTCTTCACTGAGGGGGAGAAGGTGGGACACTTGTTATCTGTGGTGGCGTCGGCTCAGAGGGACTCGTCATACGTGTATGCTGTGGAAGATGAGGAAGGCAGATTAGTCGATGAGACAGCAGATATCTTGGCAGTTTTTGGGAGATTCTACTCGGATCTGTATACTTCTCGCTTGAGGGTGTCGAGGGAGGATATGGCGGACTACTTAGCAGAACCTGAAATGAGGAGGATTGGGGCGGCTGGAAGGGATACTTTGGAGCGAGATATCTCAGTGGAAGAACTAGAGGAGGCATTAGCTCTGATGCCGAATGGCAAGGCCCCGGGGAGTGATGGCTTACCGGTAGAGGTGTATAAACAATTAAAAGACGTACTGTTACCTAGACTATTGGTGGTGTTCCAGGAGGCACTTGTAGAAGGACGGTTGCCAGAATCCATGAGAGAAGCTACTATAGTAGTGTTACCCAAGGAAGATAAGGATAGAACGAAAACTGAATCATATAGGCCCATTTCACTGCTGTCAGTGGATGCCAAATTACTAGCTAAAGTTCTGGCGAATAGACTCTCGGGAGTGGTGACGGATGTGATTCATCCGGATCAGTCTGGATTTATGCCAGGCAGATCGACTGCTGTCAATCTGAGACGATTATACTTAAACTTACAGCTACCAGCGGACAATGTGGGAAGTAGGGCGGTGGTCTCTCTGGATGCCAGGAAAGCATTTGACAGCGTGGAATGGGACTATTTATGGATGGTAATGGAGAGATTTGGTATTGGTCGGTCTTTTATTGCCTGGACACAGTTGTTGTACTCCTCGCCGGTGGCCAGGGTGAGGGTAAACGGAGGAAGGTCAGAGAGGTTTGCTTTGCATAGGGGGACCCGTCAGGGTTGTCCTTTGTCACCCTTATTGTTTGCCCTTGCAATTGAGCCTCTCGCTATACACGTGAGAAACGCAGGAGAGGTCAAGGGGTTTAGATTTGGCTGCGTTGAGGAGAAGATTGCGTTATACGCAGATGACGTCCTATTATTTCTGCAGGACCCGGGAGAATCATTGGGGCAAGCGATTAAGCTGATAGACAGATTTGGGGATATGTCCGGGCTACGGATTAATTGGGACAAGTCTAGTATGATGATGGTGGACGAGGGGAGTGGGGGGTCACCTGAGCTGACGGGCTGCACGAAACTAAAAATAGTTCAACAATTTAAATACCTGGGCTTGTGTATTGCTCTGCCTGTCACAGACTTCATAGTGCTTAATATAGAACCGTTATTGGTACGCCTCAAAGATAAAGCTAGAACTTGGAGCAGACTGCGGTTGTCGGTGGTGGGCAGGGCAAATTTAATTAAAATGATACTCATGCCTAAACTATTATACCTGTTACACAATTCGCCGGTGTGGCTTGCAGGAAGTGTGTTTAGAAGGATCAACTCCCTGTTCAGAGACCTGGTTTGGGGGAGCGGTCAGCCTAGGATAAAGCTGGAGATCCTACAACGGCCAAAGATGGAGGGTGGGATTGCTTTGCCTAACCCGTGGGTTTACTTCCTGGCGGCACAGAGTCAACACCTAAAGGGATGGGCAGACAGGGAGAGTGGATCCAGGAGTAAGAAGATCTTGGAGATCTTAACGGGCAGGATCCCCATTATAGGAGGGGTGGAGGCTGGGGAAGTTGGCCGGTTGTGTGGCGGGCTCCCCACTCTGGGTCTGGTCCAAAAGGTATGGGATAGAGTCAAGCAAATAAGAGGCATTTCTGGAGTGACGGAATACACCCCTGTGTGGCTGAACAGAGAATTACCGGAATTTTATAAGTTGGGGGAACAAAAGAGATGGATGCATGAAGGAATTGAGTGTGTTGGTCACTTGGTAGCGAATGGTATGTTGAAGTCCTTCACTGATCTGAAAAGGGAATTCCGGATTCCGGAGACGGATGAATATTTGTATCTCAGAGTGCAACATGCCTTTGGGCGTCAGAAGCGTACTAAGGAGTTAATAGTGCAAAAAGACATAGTTGTTAATTTTATTTGTGGGGAAGGATGCACGCGAGAAGCTATCTCGACGGTATATGGGGACATTCTGCATACCTGGCTGCTGAAACATCCGATAAAATCTAGATGCAGATGGGAAGAGGAGATTGGGGAAATGGAGGATGATGTATGGGAACAGATCCTGGAATATATTCCCAAACTGTCATTAAGTGAACCAGCCAGGTTATCGCAGTTGTTTCTAATACATAGAACCTATAGGACTCCGGAATTCTTGAATAGGATAGGTGTGAGAACCACGTCTGAATGCCCGAGATGTGGACAAGAGGGAGCGGGACTAATACATATGATGTGGGAGTGTCCGAGGCTACAAAGCTTCTGGTTAGTGGTTATTAATTTGATTGAAGGTTGGTATGGCTGCAAGGTACCAAGGAGTCCAATGGTATGTGTGTTGGGATACGTGGAGAGCGTGCAGGTTCCTAATGCCCAGAAGGTCGCAGTGGCTAGGCTCCTCTACATTGCTCGCAAGGTGGTAGCTAAGAGATGGATTCAGACGGAGCCACCCACCAGAGCAGAATATATACAGCAAGTCAGATACATCGTACGTACTGAGGAAGGTATATACAGAAGACGCGGGAATACTAAATCCTTTGAAGTACTGTGGGATCCATGGCTGCGGGCAAACTAATGTGGGTATAGGAGAGACTCGACGGCAGGGGAATAAAGCGGATGACACAAGTAATGTCTGATCTATACTAGGTGTATGTATGCATAATTAGGGCTACGAGTGAACCCGTGACTAGACGGGGCCACTCCATTCCGATAATTAAGATATTGTTGGAAGCAGATACTGACAGGAATGTATTATAACTTATGTGAGAGGGAAATATGTACCCAGACTTTTCAGGTGGGAAGGGGGGGGAAGGGCGGGGTGGAGGGATGTTGGTTGGGGGGTGGGAACTTCTTTAAAAATGTAACTTGCTGTTATTGTAATCTTTGACTAATTGATTCTAATAAAAACATTTGATTCAAAAAAACAGACATGGATATATCAGGAGAACATTTTTTATTTGAGATACCGTATATACTCGTGTATAAGCCGACCCGTGTATAAGCCGACCCCCCTACTTTTGCCCCCAAAACCTGGGAAAATCTATTGACTCGCGTATAAGCCGAGGGTGGACCCCAGCACAGGTATACAGCCCCCAGCAGTGGTATACAGGCCCCAGCAGTATGATATACAGCAGGCCCCAGTGGTATATACAGCAGCCCCAGTGGTATTGCAGCCCCTATATACAGCAGCCCCAGTGGTATTGCAGCCCCAGTGGTGTATACAGCAGCCCCTATATACAGCAGCCCCAGTGGTATTGCAGCCCCTATATACAGCAGCCCCAGTGGTATTGCAGCCCCAGTGGTGTATACAGCAGCCCCTATATACAGCAGCCCCAGTGGTATTGCAGCCCCAGTGGTATTGCAGCCCCTATATACAGCAGCCCCAGTGGTATTGCAGCCCCAGTAATGCAGGGCCCCTATATACAGCAGCCCCAGTGGTAGTATACAGGCAGCCCCAGTAATGCAGGGCCCCCCCCTCATGCTCCGGTCACCTGTAAAACAAATTATACTTATCAGTGCCCGCTGCCGTCTGCGCCCGCATCTGCCGACATCCCGATCCTCCGTCTTCATGCGACTTCTTCCTGTTTCCTGTGCGCGTCGCCGGTAATGACGTCATTGCCTGCGACGCGCACAGAAGCAGGAAGAAGATGCATGAAGATGGAGGATCGCGATGTCGGCAGATGCGGGCGCGACGGCAGCGGGACACTGATAAGTATAACTTGCTTTACAGGTGACCGGAGCATGAGGGGGGGGGCCCTGCATTACTGGTGATGCGGGGGCTGCTTTATTCCGCTGTATACAGCAGCCCCCGCACTGACTCGCGTATAAGCCGAGGGGGGTACTTTTCAGCCCAATTTTTGGGCTGAAAAACTCGGCTTATACGCGAGTATATACGGTATTTGATATAAGTACTACATATTGGGATAGAATCTTGGATATGGGAATACCCTTTTAAATTTAGTAGACAAATCACACTTTGAAGGGCAAACACAAGGAATTGCATTAGTAAAATTAATTTTCAATTAATAAATCGCAGCCCGTTCTCTCATCAATTTACCAACAAAGGTATATTGTATCCCCTCTGCTACAAGAAAGTGTAGAAAGTAAAGGCCCCTGTTATTTCTATAATGCCAAAAGAGAGGAGACTGGATCTGGAAATCTGGTTAAACGGCTATGGAGAGAGTGCATCTTTATGCTCATATTAACTCCCAAATTTCTTAAGTTAGCGAGCATATCTTGCACCAATTAGACCACATTCACACGTTGAGCCATTGCAGATCCGCTATTGCAGTGAAAATGCAGTGACGTTGGTTGCTCCAGCCAAGTCAATGCATTTCACAATTCAGCATTCACACACTGCGCTTTTTACAGATCCGTTTTTGGGCTCAAGAAAGGACCTGTAAAAAGAATGATCATGTCAATTCTTTTGCGCATTTTGTGAATCACCAGTAGGATAAAAATGCTTATTACACCCCTGGAGGAATTCATTGAGGGGGTCTAATTTTCAAATTGGGGTCCCTTGTGGGGGATTTTCTGCTGTTTTGGCATGTCTGGGTCTCTGCAGTGTGGCATGGCATGACCAATCTATTCCAGACAAATTTACACACCAAAAATCAAACGGCACTCTTTCCTTTGCGAGCCCTGCCATGTGCCCAAACAGCAGTTGTGACTACATATAGCAATGTTTTCAGAAGAAATTCCTTAAGAAATTACACTGGTCAACACAAAAAAAAAAAATCATCAGAAAAGGTAATATGTCTGTTTTAAGAAGTTTGATGTGCCCATCACAAAGTTTCTGAAACAGAAGTATTTTTGTTATTCTGCATTATTAAAGTATGTGTTTTTTCCTGTTATTCCCATTTCTTTGCTTGTCTTAAATGTGAATTTTCTTACAGGGACAACATCAGTAAAGGTTTTAGTGAGTTTTATGGGGAGTATTGACAGTGCAGTCAACCATCCAGATCAGAGCGCTTAACAGGGATGTGTTTGAAGGAACTTTAAATGATAAAGAAATGAGATCCTGGAAGTGCCTCAAGTGGATCTGTGAAAACGTCTTAGGTCGGCTTCACACCACTGTTTCAGGGATCCTGGGATGTCCAGTGTGAACTGGACAGCCTCTGATCCGATTTTGGCCCCATCGTATTCCTATGGGGCCAGATGGCAGAGATTTGCCTTCCGGTTCCCTGCTGTCAGGGAGGATCCGGCAGAATTAGTTTTTTTTTTCCCCGAACACAAAATTGCAGCTTGCCGTGTTTGTGTGTCCGGGGCAAAAATGTGGAAGAAAAAAAAAAAAAATAAATAAATTGGATCCTGCCGGATCTGGTGCAATCCGGCGCCCCCTAACATGGGTGTCTATGGGAGCCGGATCCGACAGAAAACCTGTCCATTCCAGGACGCCGATTGCTGAAGCTCAGTGTTGGCCAGCACTGAAGAACTTCAGCACCGTGGAGAGCTCCCAGCTGAGATTTCAGAAATATCAGCAAGGGACAGCTCCAGCAGCAGCGGACTGCAGATTCCTGCAGAAAACAGGATAGGAGGGTATATTTGCCCTATGATTCTGTTCTGTCCGGGGCTCTCAGGCTGTGTCTGGTGCATCCAGCAAAACACCGGACACAGCCCAACAGCAAAAATCCGTGGTGTAAAGACAGCCTTAGGAAAAATAAAATCTCCAGAATATGTTGCAAGTGTTGATGAATTGCTAAATGCATACTAGTGTCTAGATGTTGCATGTCTCTTAAAAAATGCACTTTTTGCATACATATTTTTACGCAGCGCTTTTATAGGAAAAAGCGCCAGCATAAAAAGAATTGACATGTCAATTCTTTACACAGTGACTCTGGCGCTTTTTTCCCCATAGGGGCCAGCGCTGCAGGATCTGATGTCACAGAGGGGAAGAATAATCCTGGTTCCTCCTCCCCTCCGTGACACGTGTGACTGCCCCCATTTGATTTCACAGTGTATTAATATACACTGCGAAATCAAAATTAAAGCCAAATGTATTACCGTATTTTTCGCTTCATAAGACGCACCTGATTATAAGACGCACCCACAATATTGGTTAAGGAAAAGAGAAAAAAAACTTTTTTAATGTTAAATGGAGTTCGTCTTATAATGCCAGTGTCCGTCTTACAGATCATATACAAGTTCCTCATCCTGGTACATGAAACACCCATACTGGTATATATGTCCTCCATGCTGGCACACTGCCTCTCAAGGCTGGCACATACTACTTCCCCCAGGGTGGCGCACTGCCTCCAATGGTGTTGCACTGTCCCCCCTGGCTGCCACACACTGTCCCCCCTGGCTGCCACACACTGTCCCCCCTGGCTGCCACACACTGTCCCCTGGCTGGCACACTGTAGCCCCCCATCTTTGCGCACATGATACTCACCTAGCTTCACCGCTGCCTGCTGACCGCGATATCCCCGCCGTCTGTGCTCTGCCGGCATCCGGGTCCTGAGAGCGCCGCTCGGTAATGACGTCACTCGCAGCGACGCTCACAGCACCCGGATGATGGCAGAACACCGACAGCGGGGATAGCGCGGTCAGCAGGCAGTGGTGAGGCTAGGCGAGTATCACATCCATGGTATAGTCAGTTCTTTCCACGCAATGCAAGCGTGGAAATCACTGACTATACAGACAGGCTGCAGCTGCGGACCCGGCTCCTGTAACATGGGCTGCTCCCGCTGGTGATTGACAGCGGGATGCAGTGCATATTACAGGAGATAATGAGCGGCCCCA
This sequence comes from Allobates femoralis, assembly GCA_033576535.1. NCBI lineage: Eukaryota > Metazoa > Chordata > Amphibia > Anura > Aromobatidae > Allobates > Allobates femoralis. The sequence continues at coordinate 463,976,119 of JARQOC010000001.1, forward strand.
CGTGACCAGAGCCCGCAGCTGCAGCCCGCTCCTGGCCCCATCCAGCCCCGGACACCGCTCCTGAGCCGCCTTTTCCACCCCCCCAAAGCACACTTTCGCTTTGTAAGACGCATCCCACACTTTCCCCCAAATGTTTGGGGACTAAAAGTGCATCTTACAAAGCGAAAAATACGGTAAATATAATAAAGAAGGAATGCTTACCCTTTCCGATGCCTTTTAGCGCTATGCGGTGCAGAGCCAAGGCCCAGGTATCGAACGAAAGGACCTTGCATGAAGTCATTGATGACGTCTTGGGCGCTGATTGGCCGCTCGCGGTTATGCGATACATATCACATGACCGCGAGCGGCCAATCAGCGCCCGTGACGTCACGCAAAGTCTTTTCACATTGGTGCCTGGCTCCCGGATAACCCGAACAAGCCAGCGGGGAGATGTTCATTATTTATTATTTTTAATACATTTGGCTTTATTTAGTTTTGATTTCACAGTGTATATATTAATACACTCCGAAATCAAATGGGGGCTGGCAGACATGTCACAGAGGGGAGGAGGAACCAGGATTCATCCTCCCCCTCTGTGACATCACTTCTCCCCGGGCCAAAATAAAGTGTGCTGTGTGAAAAGCACTGTTTTTTTTTTTTTTTTTGCACGGGTGCAAAATGCTGGGAACATAGCCTTTGATGCGTTTTTAACTGCTGCATTTTTTTCCCCCATATACAATGGTTTTAGGGAAATAACAGGAGAAAGAACTGATCATTAATTGACATGTTCATTCATTTTCTGGATGTGTTTACTGCCCCAAAAATGGACCAGTAAAAAATGAGCATCTGAACTGCATTTCTAAAAACCCATTGACTTTGCTCGGGATCAAAGGAAGGATCTTTTCTCCATGCAAAAATGAATAAAAAAATATGGATCAAAAATACACAGTCTAAACATATCATTAGGGTGAGTGCCCACAATCAGGATTAGCAGCATTGTGGACGCAGTGTATTTTCACTGTGTTGTACAGTACAGAGTAGATGGGATTTTTTAAAAACCTCATCCCCACTGTGCTTTTTCCGCAGCATAAACTGACATGTGTGCGACTTCCTGAGCCCAAAAATGTTAATCTATGCTTCCAGAGATGCGAGTGTTCTCAGTGGCAGAAGACAGCGAATATCTGCAGCGTCCAGAATCCTGATCGTGAACAGAAACGCTGCGATCTCTTATGGTCCCTTTACACGCCACCACAGGAAGGTAGAAACCGCCAGGCATCGGACACAATTGTGCCTGTTGCCATGAAAAGACCACGATGTGGCGGCGTGTAATTCAGGAATTTCTTTCCTGTGTCTTCGGATACCTGTGCCTGAGCAGTGCTCAAAAACAGGAAGGCATAATCCCTATGGTGGTGGGCGTGTAATTGGGGCACAGGCAAGGTATTTGTGTGCCCTAGTGAATTCCCTGGGGCGTGCCACAGTGTCATGTATACCACGCCCCATCAGCTATCATTGGTGGGGGCTACTGTGTAACCATTGGCTGTCCCTGCACAGGGCAGCATATTTAACGAGCTGACCAGTCACACTACACATTTGCAATAGCGTCATGTATTAGCTAGCCTTCCTGCGCTGGCTGGCCAATCATGATGTTATTGCATTGTCCAATCACCGTACGAGCGTCACGTAATACACAACTCTGTCATGCTTATGTACTTGCGGCGCGCAATATGTACGCCCATATTCCCTTGTGGTAGTGGTGTGTAAATCAGGGAAGGTGCTCCACAGAAGGTAACCCGTGGCACCCGTCGGCACTTCCGGGGAACGCAAATACCTTCTGTGGAGCACTTTGTGGCGGCGTGTATATGCGACATTGGCAACCGTTAGCAACAGGTAAAAACGCGCGCGTGCGATGCCTACCTGTTGCTACCCTCTGTGGCGGTGTGTAAAGGTACCATTAGAGCACTCGTGTCTCTGCAAGAGAAATTACGCTGCATCTAGAACACAGTGGGCCCGATTGTTGCACTGACCCTAAAGGGGTGCTCATGCTTCACAACCACAATATTATAATTGTTTTTCATTCCTCCCCCTCAATAAGATTTGTTTCTTAATGCAGTAATGATGCAGATTATAGAAGCCATTAAGGCTATTATCATATAAAAATCGATTTAATTTTCATTCAGAAAAGTTGGATGATTTTTTTTTTTTTGTCATCTATTCACAATTTCTTTCCATACTCCGCAGCTATTTACAAAACCAGTTACAGTTTCCTATGCTGCAGAATTGCAATGCATCCGTAATTCATTTATATAACAGTCGGACTACTATAATCACCTCAAAGAAAATCTCAAAATCCGGCAGTAATAAGCTAAAGGCCCAGTCTCGCACTACGATATCGTAAACAATATCGTTAGTACGTTACGGGTTTTCAGTCGTTCTAACGACATCCTAACGACGTCGTTCGGTGTGACATGCACAAACTATCAACGATAATCGGACAGATCATTGATGGGAGGTTGGTGAACCGGGCCTTAAACCAAACGATGAGTGTTCGTTCAACCTGCAGCATGGGTGTGTGTGACACCTTGATAACGATGTTGTTACCGACTTCGCCTATTCAGAACTGAAGGACGTAGGCGATCAAACGACCACAAGTATCGTTCGCTTGTCGCGGAATCATTGTTGCGTTGTTAACAGATATCTATACGTGTGACACTTCACTAGCGATCATTGACCGTTCGAGCAATCATTTCGGTTCTCAGACACATTGAAGCGTGAGACAGGGCCTTTAGACTTTTCAGAGAACTAGTCCTTTGTTATTCAGGGTGAGGCACAGGTATTTAATTGAAACAATAAATATAAATTAAAAAAAAAAAAAAAAAACCACAACTATTCACCCTTTTGCAGTCTATTACAACGAGAATGGACAAATAAAATACAATAGTGCTAGGATATTGAAGTGCTTACTTTGTGATTCAATAGCTGTTAATTTGTTCCACCCCCATGTTAGGGAGCGCCGGATTGCCCCGACTCCGGGAGAGTCCGGCCAAAACCAGGATCCGGTAAATTGGGGAGATTTTTCTCCCCGGACAAAAAAAATGATGCAAGCATCATTTTTGTGTCCGGAGAGAATAATCCGTTTTCCCCCCGGATTGTCCCGGAGTGATGAAACCAGATGGCAGAGCTGCCATCCAGCTCCATAGTCTGCTATGGGGCCAAAAAATGGTCCGGGGCTGTCTGGTTTACACCGGACAGCCCCGGATCAAAAAAAACGTGGTGTGAAGCCAGCCTAAGAGGGGCAAATTAATGAAAAGCTCAGTTTTAGGCCCCATTCACACAATGCTTTTTTTGCTGCATATTTTTACGCACAAGCTCAAAAAAAAGCCAGGAGAGGAACAATCAAAACCGGGAGTGGCACACTCAGAGGAAAGGTCTAAAGGCCACGTTACACACACAGATATATTGGTCACAGATCTCTGGTTGCAGTGAAATCATGGACACATTGTTTTATTGTACACAGCCACAAAATAGAGCAATGTGTCCATGATTTCACTGCAACCAGAGATCTGTGACCAATATATCGGTGTGTGTAACGTGGCCTTAAGGGTAGGGACACACTTCAGTTCCTGATCAGTTTTCCTGATCAGTGTTTATCAGTTTGTGTGCCAAAACCATGAGTGAACCTTGCAGAGAAAAAGTATAATTGAAAGATTGACACCTGTGGTGGGTTTTGGAGACACTCCTGGTTTTGAAACGAAAACTGATCAGGACAACTGATCAGGACAACTGATCAGGACAACTGATCAGGACAACTGATCAGGACAACTGAAGTGTGTCCCTACCCTAATAGAAACAAGTGCTCCACTTATATGTTTAATCACCCACTCCTGGTTAGTGATGAGCTTGTGCTTAAAAATATGCAGCAAAAAAGCAGTGTGTGAATGGGCCTTAAGGCCACTGGCACACGTTCAGTATTTGATGAGTTTTTTTACCTTATGGTGGGTTTACACGTCCTGATATCGGGCCGATATCGGGACCAACGACGCGGGAGCGCGCTTTTCCCGCTATCGCATCGCTGTTTTACACAGCCAGATATCGGGATACAACGTCCCGACGATGTGTACGCCCCCCAACCCAGGAACGACCATTTAACATGGGAGTGAATGGGCGACGTGGGCGTACACATCGTAGTTGGGCTGTCACATGGGACGATGCGGCTACAACGGCCATCCGATATCGGGCGGTTGAATAGCACGCTCATTCAACCCCGATATCGTTTTGGCATCGTTCCAGCATTGCATTGTACGTTCAAACCGTACAACGCGCAAACGATATCGGGTCCAACTCCCGAACCACGTGACTTTTTGTCGGAGTTGGATCGGAGTTGGACGCCGATATCGCGGCGTGTAAACCCACCATTAGGATTTGTAGCCAAAACCAGCAGTGGATAATTAAATACAGAAGTGGTGCAGGTGTTTCCATTAGACTTTTCCTCTGATTGTTTCACTCCTGGTTTTGGCTACAAATCCTGAGGTAAAAAACTCAAATCCTCAGCTTGTGCACGTGGCCTAAGACTTTTATTATTCAGACTATTTTGTTTTATTTTAAAGCTTGATGAAGTAACTACTATATTCTTCTTAATAACATGAAAAAGGACATGTCTAGTGTCCTAACTAATTAAAAAAACAATGCACATATATCTAAATATTGCTTTTTGTATTTCAGTATAAGGCTACGTTCACACATTTGCGTAATTTGTTGCGTTTTTTTGGCGCACGCTTTTTGCTGCATTTTTCGGCCGCGCAAAAAAGGGGAACAAAATACACAGGGGCTTTCACACACTTCACTTTCTTTACTCCAGAAAGTGCAGGTGATGTCACAGAGGGGAGGAAGAATCCTGCTTCCTCCTCCCCTCTGTGACCGCCCCATTAGATTTCGCAGTGTATTAATATACACTGCGAAATCTAAATTAAACAAAGCCGAATGTATGAAAAATAACAAATAATGAAATACTTACCTCTCTGACGCCTATTCCCGGTGTCCGGTGGCGAGGCCAGATGTGTGTTCTGCCAGGACCTGCCGTGATGTCAGAGGAGCGTTCCCGGTGCTTATTGGCCGCTCGCGGTCATGTGATACGTATCACATGACCGCCAGTGGCCAATCCGCGCCCGGAACGCTCCTCTGACATCACGGCAGGTCCTGGCAGAACACACATCTCCTGGCCTCGCCACTGGACACTGGGAATAGGCATCGGAGAGGTAAAGTATTTCATTCTGTTATTTTACATATATTTGGCTTTGTTTAATTTAGATTTCGCAGTGTATATTAATACACTGCGAAATCTAATGGGGCGGTCACAGCTGTCAAGAGGGGAGGAGGAAGCAGGATTCTCTGTGACATCTCAATTCTTTACGCAACTGCGTTTTCTCCCTGAAAAAGCACTGCATATTTTTACGCAGTCTTTGCACAGCAAAGTGAATTTCCTATTCACTTTGCTGGCAGACACAAAACACATTGCGTATTTTGAAAAGTGCGCGTAAAAAAGCATGGCAAAATACGCAATGTGTGAACGCAGCCTTAAACTTATCATTGGGATGAGACTATTTGGGAAATCCCACCTAAAATATGATCCCAAAGAGAGCCTTCTTGAATCCTTGTACAAATGTATACACAAGTAATACGTCTTTTTGAAAATTTTTAACGTTTTTTCAAAATTGAGCATCAACATTTTTTATTTGACCCCTCAAAAGCAAAATATCAATTGTGTGACATACCAAATGAAACTATCATTCTAACCAAAATGGTGCCTCTCCAATCTCTCTCATGTCTAACCAAAGTTATGTTTAAAAAAAAAAAAGTCATCATACAAGCCTGAAACTCAAACATTCAAACTTAAGAAATCTATAAAATAAATAAATAATGAAGATGAACTTTTTTTTTTTACATTCACTAAAGTAGCACTTAAAAAAAGAAAAGCAAAGTAAAAAAAATATGAATACATTGGGTAAAAAAATATATTCATATTTCGATCACTTGCCATAGAATGACCCACCCCTTTGGGAGTTCACCTACGGTTGTAGTAACTATTTGTTGTTACCTATGGAGTCAAACGCTGTTAATGTTGCAGAATTAACATTTGCCGATAAGCCCTTGTAGTGCCCGTGCATTGTTGTGCTCTAAAGGGAGTGGAGCATTTGTATTTTGCTGGCTTTCTTTTGGAGGGCGAAGAGCCACAGCATTTTTCTGAAGCTTTTGTGATAACAATAAGGTGGAAGCTATTTCCATTAACAGATGACAGACAGGAGTGGGGACTTGTTTTTTGTGGGTTGAGTGCTATTGGAGGCAATACGGAACATTATGGATCAGTCCACATTTATCCTGTGCTCTATGAGGAGCACTTACATTAAGGTTTTCAGCTACACTTCCAAAATGGTACAGCCCCCAACAGATCAATTATGAGGCAGCAGAGTGAAGGCCCCATCACACACTACAACGTCCCAGCGATTCCACCAACGATGTGGATTGCTGGGACATCGTTATCTCATCGCTGGTGAGTTGTCTAACAGGCAGACTCACCAGCGATCAGGACCAGCGAGAATGCTGGTAACCAGGGCAAACAGCGAGTAACTAAGCAGAGCACTGCGCTTAGTTACCTGCTGTTTACCCTGGTTACCAGCTCCCAGCGCTTGCTGTGTGGCGCTGGGAGATCGCTCATCGTTAGTCTCCCACTGCCACATGCGCCGATGCTGGCCACCCAGTGGGAGACCAACGATAATCGTTGGTAAATGACCAGGACCATAAATTTAAAGACCTCATCGTTGGTCTTTGGTAAATGTCACACGCAAAGATGTCGTTTCGACATCGCAGAAACATCACCAAACCGGTGACGTTGCAACGATATCGTTAATGATATTGTAGTGTGTAACGGGGCCTTTACTCTGGACTCTGGCTTCTGCTCAGCGGTATCCTTTTCAAAGGTGCACAAAACTGGTTGACCGCACTTTTGTGCATGTGTAAAGAGATGGACACTGCTGGACCACAGGCAAGATGGAAGTTCAATGTGACCGTATTTGCCTAATTAATGATTTTTTTTGTGGCTGAATCACGTTTTACAGAGATTTACACGTAATCCCTAATGTAAGCGCTCAGCATAAAGCGCAGGATAAATGTGAGTAGCAGGCAGAATAAAACGCAAAGCAGTTGAAGAATTGGTTTTATTATTATATCTTATGCCATTCACCTTGCGGTCTAAGTGATTAGGCAGCCTTATTTGTCTGGTAAGTACGATCACAGCGATACCAGATTTATATAATTTTTTTTAGGTTGGCTGCTAGGACACTAAAAACTGGGTTTTTTTACTAAAAGCTTTTTTGCAGCATTATATTTTTGTTAGGGCCCTTTCACATCAGCGGTTTTTGAAATTCGCGGCAGATGCGGTGAAAAAACCGCATCTGCCGCGATTACCGCATACCGGCTGCACTTGCGGCGCGGTTGCGGTAAACGCCATGCAAAGTATAGGCGTACTTGCGGCAGGTGCGGCAAGTGCGATTTTGCACTTGCGGCAGGTGCGGCCGCGAAAAAAACGCGGCTGACCGCGTTTTTTTTTTCGCAGCCGCACCTGCCGCAAGTGCAAAATCGCACTTGCCGCAAGTACGCCTATACTTTGCATGGTGTTTACCGCAACCGCGCCACAAGTGCAGCCGATATGCGGTAATCGCGGCAGATGCAGTTTTTTCACCGCATCTGCCGCGAATTTCAAAAAATGCTGATGTGAAAGGGCCCTTATTTGTATATTAACAGTCATGTGAGGACTTGTTTTTTTTTGCAGGATGAGTTAAAGTTTTTATTGGCACCATTTCAAGCAATGTTATATCTTTCTTGCTTTCTATTCCGGCAGAATCAAGACGACAAAAAATTCATTTTTATTTCTTTTTGCTGTTCACCGTATCGTAAAAGTGATGACAGCTTTACATTTCGGGTTAGTACGAATACCATGTGATACCACATTTAATAGTTGTTTTTTTTAAGTTTTACTGCTTGTACACCATGAAAATATGGATGGCTCTTTGGCACGGTATAAAAACAGGAAAAACTTTATAAATGCCTGTCATCACAAGTGAAAGCTGACAGTGGAGGCTGAATGGCACTGTTGTGCTACAGCTCATGGCAAAGGTATAAGTGATAGTTTAGTAGGAATCATGAAATGCCTGGCATCAACTTTTCAACTGGAGTGAGAAAAACATTCCTAACATGAAGTTCATGTACTTTACAAACGAGGACTACAAAGAGGAGGAGAATTTGTTAAAACATTACAGAAAGCAGAACCTAATCAATAGGAACACTTGGCAATACCACATTTTAATTCCATGTAGTGAAACAAATACAAACAAGGATTTTTTCATTCAGCAATGGCGCAAAGTCAATGAAGTGTTCGAAGGCAGCACAAAATTGGTAATGGATGACATAACTGGTAATGAGACCTGTGAATATGATCAGCAATGGTGGGTGGATAATGTACTCTCCAAAGATTAGGATAATCTTAACTATACATATGAGGCCACAGATTATAGACTGCTGAAAAAAATCCTACCTGTGTGTCTCAAATTAGATGTCTTGTTGTGGAGAAAGTATCTTTATACAAATGAGCTGTTCCATGCTATGGGGTGGGTGCTGCCTGGAAGATAAATCCACCTCCAGAGCTTGTTTAAAATAAAAGGGGAGTTACAGTGCGAGACAAGTAAGGCTGCTTTCACATCACGATTTTTGTTCACCCGTGGCTATCTGTTGCAAAAATACGGATCTAAATTTGGTCTCTATGTATCCCTATGGGCACAGATGTGCACGGATTGGTCCTTATTGGCATCCGATTCAGTTGCGTCAGTTTTGTGATGAATCCGTTTATGTCAGATTCTTTCCTGTCCCCAAAATCGGAGCCTGCTCAGATTTTGGCCTGCCTTGAAACAAATTTCTATCGAAACGGATACGTTGCTGTCAGTTTCAAATAACACGGAGCTCTATGGTGACGAATCAAAGCGGGTCAAAAAAATGGGATCCGTAAAACGGATCCAATTTGCTGTACTGCGCATGCTCAAAAGCAAGGCACAGCCCCATCTCTGCTGATGACGGATCCGTGGAAAACACGGATCAGTGCGCATCAGTGGCATTTGTTGGCACAGATCCGTGCCTGTCCGCGTGATCCTTGAAATTTAAGGATCACCACAGATGTGCAAAAATCGTGATGTGAAAGGAGCCTAAAGGCTCCGTCACACACTTCACTGTCCGAGCGATCCGATCAACGATCCGACTTGACCTACTAGCTGGAACAATGTTCAATGATCGCTAGTGAAATGTCACACGTAAAGATATCTTTAACGACGCAGCAACAATTCCGTGACAAGCAAACGATACTTGCGGTCGTTTGATCGCCTACGTTGTACAGTTCTGAATAGGCGAAGTTGTTAACAACATCGTTATCAAGGTGTCACACACACACTAACGCTGCAGGTTGGACGGACGAAAATCGTTTGGTTTTAGGTCCGGTTCAAGAACCTCATTAAACATCAGCCGACTTATCGTTGATAGTTTCTACTTGTCACAATGACGTTGTTACAACGTCATTGCTCCACCCAAAAAGCTGTGACATCCAAACTATATTGTTAACGATATTATAGTGCGTGGACGGGCCTTTAGGCTGCCTTAACACTATTTGTGATCCGTGCCTATCCATTTTAACACGGATGGCCAATGATTGGATTTAAGTGACCATCAGTGTGTGTCAGTTTTTTATGTACCCAGAATCGAAGACTTTTGCGATTTTGGGCTGCCTTGAAAAAAGCGGACACAAACGGACAGACACGGATCCGTAGCTGACCGTGTCAAAAACCACGGGGGTCTATGGAGACACACAAGTACGGATCCGTGAAAAAAAACAGATACATTTTGCTGTACTGAGCATGCTCAGGGGTGGGAGAAGCTGTACAATCTATCACATAATGATTTTTTCCTGTCCAGGGGAATCCTGTTTTTTGCAGGACCCCACAGACAGGTCCAGGCCCCGATGTGTACCTCCGGATGCAATTTCTGTGTCCGGATCAGAGGAAGAATCCTGTGCTCCTCTCCCCCCTGTGACATGTCAGGGCTATTGTTTTGCTTTCCCAGTGTATCTACATACACTGGGAAAACAAAATCAAAGAGAAAACCTGTATTAACAGTTAAAAAAATAAAATCCTCTCCTCTCCGCCGGCTGTCAAGGAACAGAGAAGACGTCTAGATGCAGCCAGGACCTTAAAGATCTGTGATTTTAGATCCAGGTCTTGGCAGCATTCAGCCGTCTTCTCGGGTCCCGGGCAGCCGGAAGAGAGGTAAGTATTTTATTTTTAATACATTGCTTTAACTTCACTTTAGCAGTGTATGTAGTGTATGTAGATACAGTCCTAAAGTGAAATTACACTGAGCAGAGCAGTTTTAGGATCTGGGAAACAATTCTGTTTTTTCCTGGATCTGAGCTCCATAGACCCCCATGTTATTTGAATCAGACAGTGTCGGATCTGATGCTGTCCGCTGTGCCCAAAATCACAGCAGTCAATGATTTAGGGGGACGTGCCTGATGATAGACCATTAAAAAACAGTTGGCATCTGTTGGCACAGATCAGTACCTGTCCGTGTGGGCCTTAAAATTCAAGGAACCATATGGATGTACAAATCATGCAGTGTGAAGGCAGCCTTAGGCTGCGTTGACACACAGCGTAATTTTTTAATCTTTTTACAGGCGCTTTTCCTGCGAAAGCGCATCTGCCGACAGTGAAAGGAAAGCGCGCACGTTAAAAGAATGAACTTGTCAATTCTTTGTGCAAATACGTGCGCGCTTTCTCCCATAGACAATGCTGTATTCCAGCGTCTATTATTGCGGGCGGAAGAATTTGGTGTTCCTTCCCCCGTGTGACATGTCGGGCCTAAAGTTTCACTTTCGCAGTGTATCTACATATACTGCGAAATAAAAGTTAACAAAAGGTATTAAAAATAAAAAAATAAAATACCTCTCCGCTGTATGTCCCAAGACCCAAGGAGAAGGCGTTCGCTGCAAGGACCTTTAAAGATGTGACTTGACAAAACGGAAGTCACATGACACATCAGCTGATCGTGACACACACTATCAGCTGATCTGTTTAAAACGTCCGCCAAAATCAATCGGTTTTGGCAGGCGATTAAGGTTATGTGCCCACAGGACGTTTTCCAAGCAGCCCTGAAGGCAGCAAAACTGGTACTGGTTTCAAGGATCTCTAGAGTCCTTGCAAGGAGATTTTCTGCGTTCAGGTCCTGTGTTTTTACAGTGTTTTTTTACCTAGTCCATGGTAATTACACCCCTGGCCATATCTTCAAGCTCGCAAGGGCTGGATAGTGACTTAAGGGCTACTAATACCCTGGGCTAGGTCCTTCCCTGGTGGGATAACTGGCTGGTGTCCATGTTGTAGACTCTTAACCGAGGCTCCATGGACTTCATCTGCATATTCAAATTCTAGGGAGCAATGCACCTTGGGTTTCACTGTGTTGAGTGCTTTAACTGGTGCCCGCAGTCACACCGCAGCTTGCTGGAGCCATCGGTGGATCCTGGACAGGCGAGCACAGATATTTATTTTTATTTTTTATCATTACTTTTACTTAATTTCGCTTCCGCAATGTATATATATACATTGTAGAAGTGAAATCAGATGGTAAGGTAAGTTTTAATGTACTGAGCATGTTCAGTACACTAAAATCGGGTTCGAGAAACAATCCTGTCTTTTCTCGGACCCGTGCTCCATTGGCTGGGTATCGGATTGGATTTGGCCTAATTGCCATCCGATTTTGTCACATCCGATTTGTGCCCGATATTTTCTGTGTCCAATTTTGGGTACAGCAATAAATCGGACACAAATCGGATCCCACAAAATCGGATGGCGTTAGGCCAAATCCGATCCAAACCCCATAGGATAACATGGGGGCCAAATCAGATCCGTGGCTGTCCATTTTACAACGGACAGCCACGGATCCTCCAAAATCGCAATGTGAAACCAGCCTGACTCAGTAAATGTAAGCGCACAGGGAGGCTAGAGTCTTGAGGGACCCCTTCTGTGAATGCAGCAGACATGCTCCATTCAGCTGCATTTAGTTTGTCAAGCAGCAGGTAGGGGGGGGTGATAGGTCCTCTTTAATGATCTCAAGGCAGCTGGGACCATTGTCACCAAGAAAACCATTGGTAACATATTACACCGTAATGGATTAAAATTCTGCAGTGCCCGCAAAGTCCCACCACTCAGGAAGGCACATGTGCAGGCCAACCTGAGGTTTGCCAATATTGTAGAGGTAAGAGTATGAAGGCCACTTTACACACACAGATATCTGTGTCAAACTTCTGAACAGATCTCTGGTTGCAGTGAAATCATGGACACATTGCTCCATTTTGTACACATCCACAAAATGGAACAATGTCCATGATTTCACTGCAACCAGACATCTGTTCAGAAGTTGGACACAGATATCTGTGTGTGTAAAGTAGCCTTGAGTGTGTGGACAAGAGTTTTTAATACAGGTGACAACTTAAGACACCTGTCTTTAAAGAGGACCTGTCGCCCCCCTGGTGCTTGGCAAACTACCGTATATACTCGCGTATAAGCCGAGTTTTTCAGCCCAAAATTTGGGCTGAAAAGTCCCCCCTCGGCTTATACGCGAGTATACAGCAGCAGCCCCACAGGTATAAAGGCCCCCCATCAAGATCCAGAAGAAGCCCCATGGCAGTGCTGACTCCATAACCAGAAATGCCCTCCGGACTCACTATATGTAAGCTTTCTAAAGTCTATTTCTCATGGTACAGGACTGCTAGAAACATAGGGGAGCCCTTCCCTGAATGCAGCAGGCATGCTGGATTCCATAGTGCATTTGGTTTGCCAATGCACCAGGGGGGCGACAGGTCCTCTTTCATACAGGTGATGCAGGAGTTAATTAGGAGCGTCTATCTGGTCTGTAGGAGCAAGAAATCCTAATGGTTGGTAGCGGATCTAATACTTAATTCTCTCTGAGCATTGCAAATACATTTATAAAATTTAGACAATTTGAATTTCTAGATATTTTTGATATCCTAATCTCTCACTGTTAAAATTAATCTACCCTTAAAATTATAGACTGTCAATATCTTTTCAGTGGGCAAACCTACAAAATCAGCAAGGAATCAAATACTTATTTCCCCCACTGTATATCAGGGCAGGATCGTACTGTGAGCATGGGGCCGGCGGCCACACAACCTGTTCATACAGAGGTGTGAGAGGGCAGGATTGTAAGACAACCCTGGAGACCACAAGGTCCACGCCCTAGACACCTCCGGGTCTCTGCTGCTGCATGAGGCTGAATTGCTTTGTCCCCGTATGGAGGGGGGGAGAGCTGAGGAGCAGATATGATTTTATTGATTTATAAACAATCTAAACATCCTAGAACTGTAGTGCCCAGCTCTGCTTCATCATGTAAGAGGACAGAAACAGTACAAAAATGTTTTCATCTCCCCAGAGTTATTCTTTAAGTAGGTGTTTCAAGTAAGATACAAGTAAACAGACAAAAAGGAAAAAAGAAATTTATTTTCTTGCAAACACTTTTTTTCCACCTCCAAGTTCTGCTTACCGTATATACTCGAGCATATGCCAAATTTTCCAGCACAAAAATTGTGCTGAAAAGTTCCCCCCTCGGCTTATAATCGAGTCATACAGTCGGCTGTGGGGTGGGAGGCGGTGACCGGGGTCTGGAGGAGGCTGCAGAATGAGCAGGCGGTCAAGTGGGTCCGCTCAGTGTAATGAATATGCACTGCATCCCCCTGTCCATCAGCAGCAGGGGGAGCGGTGCATATTGCACTACACTAAGTGTATTCGTTCCCCCCAATCATAGGTTCTGTCCCCCATGCTGCAGCACACATTAAATCAAACCATTTATACATCACCTTTCCGGCGAAAACCTGCAGGCACCGCCACGTTCTCCGGTCTTCCTGCTTATGCCAGCATCAAGTGACCAGCGCAGCAATGACGTCACTTCTGCGCCGGTCACAAGATGCCGGCATAAGCAGGAAGACCGTAGAACGTGGCGGTGCCTGCAGGGATTCGCCGGAAAAGTGATGTATAAATGCTCTGTTTTAATGTGTGCCACAGCATGGGGCACAGGTACTATGATTGGGAAAGGGGGGAGGAGGGCTATATACAATGAAGGGGGGGCATGTGCCAGCATGTGGGGGTTATACCCAAAGGTGGGGTGCATGTGCCAGCATGGGGGGGGGCTATATACAATGATGGGGGGCATGTACCAGGATGAAGTGGCTATGTACAATGATGGGGGCCATGTACCAGGATGAGGGGCTATATACAAAGGTGGGAGCTATATATAGTCATGAGGGGCTATATACTATGATGGGGAATATATACAAGGATGGAGGCGCTATATATCAGGATGGGATAGGCTATATACAGTGACTATATAACAGAATGGGGGCTATATACTAGGATGAGGAGTTATAAAAAGTGATGGGAGCTATATACCGTGATGGGGGGCTGTTTACTAGGATAGGGACAGATATACCAGGATGAGAGCCTGCGGCATTTCTCACCCTAGGCTTATACTCGAGTAAATAAGTTTTCCCAGTTTTTGGGGGTAAAATTAGGGGCCTCGGCTTATACTCCAGTACAGACGGTAATTGCAACACTGGCTGCACATGAGATGGAGCTGTGAGAGGAATCTGCAGATTTGTCAGCTACAATCACAGACAGTTCTGCAGTAAGATCAGCAGTGCAGAGGGGCCTTTACTTTTCACATTGGTAATGGCCATTTCTATTTGACCCATTCCTGACCCTAGACGTAATACAACAGTCAAGGGTCCCAATGTTTGATGTGAGCTCCGATGCGGCACTCAGATCAAACACCCAACATCTCGAGATGTAGGGCTTCTAGCACCAATCGAATCTTGATTTGATCGGTGCTGTTAACCCTTTGAGTCCCACTGTCAATCACTGACAGCAGAATCAAAAACCGACGCGGCAGGGATCAGGCTGTTCCATGCCTGCACCAGAGATCCCGCAATGACATCACGAGATCTCTGGTGCCAACGTGATAGCTTCCGGAGTCTCGGCAGGATCCTGGGCTACCACTGATCACTACCTGTGAGTGATTGGCAAGTGCTGAGTTCCTCTCGCAGTGCGCCTTTGTGACAGGTCCCGATGTGCTGCAGCACATCGGGACCTGTCACAAGCGATTGAACTATGCAGCAGTCTGGCGCCCTATGGGGCAGTGTAAAATGAAGAATGAATTGTAAAATAAAGTTTATAGAAATATGGAAAATAAAACAGAAAAAAAAAAAGGAAAAGATCAAATCAACCCCTTTTTCCTCCAATTCAAAATTTAAAAAAAAAAACGCACAAATTTGGTAATGTTAAATTCAGAAATGCCCAATCAGTATATAAAATCAGTTAATGAGAGCCGTAAACTGCGTAATGAAAAAAAAAAGGTCCAATCGACAAAATTATGTTTTTTTTTGGTCGCTGCAACATTGCTATAAAATGCAATAACAGGTGATCAAAACAGCACTTCCACCCAAAAATTGTGTCATTAGAAACATCAGCTCAAGCCCCAAAAAATAAGCTGTGTCACAACCCCAGATCCCGAAAAATGAGAACGTTACCAGTTGCAGAACATGGCGTAAAAAGTGATTTTTATTTTTCTTTCAAACTTCTGAATTTTTTTCACCACTTACCGTACATACCAGTAAAAGTATACAAGTTTGCCATCTATGAACTTGTACTGTCCTGAGGCATCACACCGCCACATCAGGTTTACCATATAATGAACATGGCAACTAAAAAACCCAAAAAAACAAATATGTAATTGCCCTTTTTTTTTTTAGAATTTCACAGCACTTGGAATTTGTTCCCATTTCCCTTTACACTACATGGTAAAATAAATGATTGCATTTGAAAGTACAAATAGAACAATAAAAAGTTATGGCTCTTGGAAGCAAAAAACGAAATTGCCGGGTGGTGAAGGGGTTAAACGAAACCTGATGGGTCCCCTATGCCCTCCCACCTACCAGTATTTATATATTACTAAAAACCCCACTTCAAGAGCCCTTTATACTGCCTGACAACTAAACACACACATTGAAAAAAGGCTGCCTAAAGTTCCCTTTTTTATATGTAAAATAGCCCTTTGACAAGTCAATGGGGCATTAGTTCTCCAAGATAGTCACCCCTCTTCGCACATTATCACACAACTGTCGGCATGATAACATGATTTGCAGAAAGCCAGCCCCATCACCAGCAAATCATGCTCAGGCGCGTGGCTTCCTTCAGGCTGAACGCACACTGGGCAAGGGACTTGCACTAGTGCAATGCAAGGGAAACTCGCATTGCACTCGGACCAGTGTTGCCCTATCAGGCAGGGCACACTGGTGCGAGTCCTCCGCACCTAACTCGCATTGCGAATCAGAAGCGAGTGCAATCGAAGCATGCTGCGACTGCACGCGATTCTGATGCGCGTGAGCACAATGCAAGTGTATGTGGGGGCGAGATTCTCGCCCCCATACAGCACACAGTGCGATATTCCTGGACAATTTTATATTACAGGAGGATTTATGTAAACTAGAAGCTTGGGCTGCTAAATGGCAAATGAGCTTTAATGGGGATAAATGTAAAGTCATGCACTTGGGCAGAGGAAACAAAAGGTATAATTATGTGCTTAATTGTAAAACACTGGGCAAAACTATCACTGAAAAAGACCTGGGTGTATGGGTAGATGACAAACTCACATTTAGTGGCCAGTGTCAGGCAGCTGCTGCAAAGGCAAATAAAATAATGGGATGCATTAAAAGAGGCATAGATGCTCATGAGGAGAACATAATTTTACCTCTATACAAGTCACTAGTGCGACCACACTTAGAATACTGTGTACAATTCTGGTCTCCGGTGTATAAGAAAGACATAGCTGAACTAGAGCGGGTCCAGAGAAGAGCGACAAAAGTCATTAGAGGACTAAGGGGTCGGCAATACCAAGACAGGTTATTAAACTTGGGGTTATTTAGCTTGGAAAAACGAAGGCTTAGGGGTGATCTTATCTTATAATAATGTATAAATATATGAGGGGACAGTACAGAGACCTTTCTAATTATCTCTTTACTCTTAGGCCTGAGACTGGGACAAGGGCGCATCCTCTACGTCTGGAGGAAAGAAGGTTTAATCATAATCACAGACGTGGATTCTTTTCTGTAAGAGCAGTGAGACTATGGAACTCTCTGCCACATGATGTTGTAATGAGTGAGTCACTACTAACATTTAAGAGGGGCCTGGATGCCTTTCTTGAAAACTATAATATTACCAGTTATACATACTAGATTCTTTGATAGGGCGTTGATCCAGGGAACTAGTCTGATTGCCGTACCTGGAGTCAGGAAGGAATTTTTTCCCCCAATGTGGAGCTTAGTGTTGCCACATGGGTTTTTTTTTGCCTTCCTCTGGATCAACATGTTAGACTATGGGTTGAACTAGATGGACTTAAAGTCTTCCTTCAACCTTAAAAACTATGTTACTATGTTAGTCTGCTGCACAAATCGCTTCAACCTCGCCAGCTGTCAAAAGCCGGCGAGTTTGAATGTCCCACCATGCGCGTACAGTAAAAATCCTCCTGCCCCGCTGTGACAGCAGCGGGGCAAGATGATTATTATAATGTGCTTTAACACTCATGTCAGCATGTGTCCAGACACTGTCCAAGCACCCTGGACACACGCTGAGGTCATAAATGGCCAAATGTGTGTTTTATACATAAAAATCTGCAAAGCCGACAATTGTCGGCTTTGCAGTTTACTTTCTAAACTCCTGCGGCTCCTGTCAGTGAACGGCAGTAATGTACGCTGTCCGGGGTCCTGAGTGCTGAAGCAATCATCACAGGCAAACTACTGTGCCGATTACTTAGCTCTTCAGGACCCTGGACAGCGTACATTACCGCTGTTCAATGACTGGAGCCGCAGGAGTTTAGAAGTGGTTTAGGAGTGGTTCTCTGAAGCCGGGTTTTCAGCTAATTAGATTTTGGTGGAGGTGGGTGGAGAGGGCTGAATGGATTCTCTTCCTTCCTGCGATTCCCCGGCCCCTCCACCTGCTTTCAGTTTGTGAATGACAGGTCACTGCTGAGATTCCACACAGAGGAGGCAGGTGGAGCAGCCGGGGAATCACAGACAGGGAGAAGACAAGTGTACAGTCTGGACCCTGTTCACAGAAATAAAATTAGCAGAAAGCTTCAAATGGTGGTAAACAAAAGCAAAGCGATATCTTCACCAAAGGCATCAATTTAATCAGTGTAACAGCACCATTATAGCAATGTCTTTATTAAACATAATCAGGCTGACAGGTTCTATTTAAGGCCAAGTGCATACAGTGCATTTTCTGATTCTCTCTCTCCTAGCTTTATTTACACTGAATTAATTACTATAAAAAATGCAAGCAACAACCAAAAAAAAAAAAAAGGCCTTTTAGGTCAGGTGATGCAGATTTAGTGGAACCAAATTCTACATCAAATACTCAAGATGCGCACAAAGCCTAAGGGGTTAACCTTTCTGAGTATCGTTTTGATAATTATGTGGGTTAGGCTGGTTTCACAGAGATTTTTGGCCATCCGAAACTATCCGATGTAAGATCGGTTTTGGCGGGCAGGCTATTTAAACAGCTCAGCTGATGCGGCCATGTGACCAATCAGTTGATCAAGTTGCCCCGCATATATATATATATATATATATATATATATATATATATATATATATATATATATATATATATATATATATATATATACACACACACACACACACACACACACACACACACACACACACACACATATACATAGCGGAAGTGAAAGTGCCCCACTTGTCTGGCTTTTCTGTGTCCGGATCCGTGAAAAACACAGACAAGATACAGAAATGGCATCAGAGAAACACATCCGATCAGGTCCTTCCCTGTCCGTGGAGTCCTATAAAAAAAACAGGATCCCCACAGACGGGGGGGGGGGAGGGGAAACCTGGCAGTCAGCTGCGTTTTTTTCGCGGCCGCACCTGCCACAAGTGCCGAAACCGCACTTTCCGCACACTTAACGCAAGCCCCATAGACATTGTATGGGGCTTGCCGCAAGTGCGGCCGTTATGCGGTAATCGCGGCAGTTGCGGTTTTTTCACCGCAACTGCAACGAAAACTGCAGATGTGAAAGGGGCCTAATACACATAAAAAAAAAAGTTTAAAAAATGATGCTGATGTTGAGTAGACATACGGTAAACCTTAAGTATTTTGTATGGTATGATTGAATAATTTTATGTAATTATACCAAAGTTTTGACGTATTCATAAGATTATCAATATTTCCATAAACACAATCATACTGACCTAAATTTACTACCATCATGAAGTACAACATGCAACCTTTTTTTTAATTTAAACATGTACTGTAGAAAAATGACAAACCAAAAACAGCTAAAAAACACAGCAAAACCTGCTTTTTGTTAAGTTTTTTTTCTGCAAAGAGAGCAGGTTTTGTAGCAAAAAAGCAACATGTGAACACACCCTAAAGGGCCAGTCACACACTGCAATTTTGTGAGCGATCACACCTACGATCTCAGGGGTGCGCGCTCGTGGACAACATCGTTAGTAAGGTGTCACATGTATAGATATCGTTCACGATGCAGCAACGATGTTGAGTGCAGGTATCGTTCGCACAACCAGCGAACGATGCTTGTCAATGTTGTGAATAGGCGAAATCGTTAAGGAGATAGTTATCCTGGTGTCACACTGAAAGATGCAAGCAGATTGCATGATCGACATCATCTGATTTGGGGGTCCGGATCACAAAACTGCAATGAACGATCAGACCACTTATCGCTTGTAAAATCAACGTGTCTCACACACAACGACGGAAATCCCGTGACGTTTCAACAACATCGTTAATGATATCATTGAGTGTGACGGCCCCTTAAGACCCCATTTCACACTTGCGTTTTTTCAAATCAGGAAGATCAGTTAAAAACCTGATTCTTACAAGATCCAGTTTTTTGCCCATTCACTTTAAGGGTATGTGCCCACAGGACGTTTCTACAGTGTTTTTGCTGAGGTTTCCGCATGCAGTTTACCATTTGTTTTATGGTAAGGTATGCTAATTTGTTCCTGCGGTTTGGATTCCCAGCAAAACCAAGGTGTTTCACAGACCGCGGTTTTTTTCGCTGCCGCACCTGCCGCAAGTGCAAAACCGCACTTGCCGCATCTGCCGCAAGTCCCCCTATACTTCCTATGGGAAAAACCGCAACCGTGCCGCAAGTGGAACGGTTATGCGGCAAACGCGGCAGATGCGTTTTTTTCACCGCATCTGCCGCGAATTACGAAAAACGCTGATGTGAAAGGGCCCTTAGGGACCTTTCTCATCAGCGGTTTAGGCCGATGTGCGGCAGATCCAGCAGGTGGCGCCGCTTTCAGCGTTTTTTCTTTTCTTACGCGGCCGCAAGATCTGCTGCATCTGGCAGAAGCGCACTTGCTGCACTGGACAGCAAGCCCCATAGACAATATATGGGGCTTGCCGGATCCGGGCCGCAAGTCGGCCGTTAAGCGGAAGATCCAGCGCCACCTACCAGATCTACCGCACATCAGCGTAAACAGCTTATGTCATAAGGAGCCTGGATAAGTTTGTTTTATTTATTTACATCAAGATCTTTATTAAAAATCAAAACTAGCAATTTGGTCACTTGGTCCATTTAAAGACTCCTCATTCCTATCATATAAAAAAAAGTTTTCAGCAGGCTTTTTATTAGTCAAGATTACAAGACTTATCCCCTCATCAGAAATCACAGCCAGACGGGTCACACAGATCCCACCGCTGCCAACAACTTGTCGCAAAGAACCATCTGCTATCCCCCATCATCAGGACAATTGCACAATTGACTAACGAATAATGGTTGAAGCCACGGCTGTTATTACTATTACGGTAAGTTATTGGGGACATTATAGTGAGCCTACGACCTATTCCAATGCATGGAATATATATACATATACACCTCAGTGCAATCACTGCCCACAATAATCCAAGAAAGCTAATTGTTGCCACCACCAATTATTTATAAAAGCAGATTAGACACATGTTAAGGCAGGGTATGGATTCAAGGATGTGGTTTATAGAACAAAAGGAACAAAGCTATTGAATTTTATATATGTATACAGTATAGCACACAACAAGTATTTTCTCCTTGCAGATTTGGTCCAAATTTAAATTTGCAGTATGTTAAAGGGAACCTGTCACCTGGAATTAAGGCCCTGACCTATCACTAGCTGTCCCTACAGCTTCCTAGGTATTCCCCTAACCATCCCCCTCTGTTCTAAATGCGACTTGTAAAGAGATAGAAAAAAAAGGCTTTAAATTTACAGCATGTCGCTCTCTCAGGCGAAGGGAAAGGCGGCCCCAGGCTCCATTGTCCCCTCCTCGCAGGCTTCCAACACACCCCGCTGGGCGGCCTAATTCTTTATTTATGTCCTCCTGAATTTGGAATCTCCTGCCCTGTTTTCATGTGATGATGTACCGGCTGGTACGTCACATCCGGCGCTGATCACATAATCGGCCGCGGTGCACTATGACCTTGATCACGTGATCGGCCCAGCTCCGCGCATGCGCAATTCGCATATTGAAGCTTGGCCAATCACGTGATCAAGGACATGCACCGGGCCGGATGTGACGTACATGAATAAAGAATTATGCCGCGCAGCAGGGCGTGCTGGAAACCTGTGAGGAGGGGACAATGGAGCCTGGGGCCACCTTTCCCATCGCCTAAGAGCGACGTGCTGTAAGGCTGCATTCACACATTGCGTATTTTGCCGCGTTTTTTTACGCGCGCTTTTCAAAATACGCAATGTGCCTTTTGTCTGCCTGCAAAGTGAATGGGAAATTCACTTTGCAGTGCAGACATTGCGTAAAAATACGCACTGCGTTTTCCGGGAGAAAGCGCAGCTCCGTAAACAATTGATATGTCAATTGTTTACGCAGCTACTTCTGCGTATTCTCCCAGAGGGGAGGAAGAATCCTGCTTCCTCCTCCCCTCTTTGACAGCTGTGGCCGCCCATTAGATTTCACAGTGTATTAATATACACTGCGAAATCTAAATTAAACAGAGGCAAATGTATGTAAAATAAAAAAGAATGAAATACTTCACCTGTCCGACACCTTTTCCGGTGTTCGGTCTCCGATTCCCAGTGAGAGGTGTACTGACAGGACCTGTGGTGATGTCAGAGGGGCGTTCCCGGGCACTCGCGGTCATGTGATACATATCACATGACCGCGAACAGCCAATCAGCGCTGGGAACGCCCCGGGAACGCCCCCCCTCTGACGTCACCACAGGTCTTATCAGTACACCTCTCACTTGGAACCGGAGAGCGGCAGAAGGCACCAGACAGCGGGAGAAGGCAGCGGACAGGTTAAGTATTCATTCTTTTTTATTTTACATACATTTGCCTCTGTTTAATTTAGATTTCACAGTGTATATTAATACACTGTCAAATCTAATGGGGCTGTCACAGAGGGGAGGAGGAAGCAGGATTCTTCCTCCCCTCTGTGACATCACTGCGCTTTCTGGAGTAAAGAAAGTGCAGTGTGTGAAAGCCCCTGCGTATTTTGTTGCGCTTTTTCGCGTGGCCGAAAAACGCGGCAAAAAGCGCGCAAAAAACGCAAATGTGTGAACGCAGCCTAAGTTTTTTCTAACTCTTTCCAAGTTGCATTTAGAACAGAGAGGGATTGTTAGGGAGCACCTACGAAGGTGTAGGGATAGCTAGTGATAGGTCAGATGGGGGAGGAAGCATTCTTTCTTCTCCTGCTTTGTGATGTTGCAGAGCTGAACAGTTGGAGAAGAGAGAAGAGAAGAAAAGAGAAGAAGACCAGGAGGGCTGTAGAAGGGAGTAATAAAGATGGAGTCCCTAAGGTTGTCTATCTTTATTTCTAATAAACTTTCAAACTTTGCCTGACATTAAGAATCTCAGGCTTAATACCAGCTTGTATAACAAAGCTGGTATTAACCTCTTTATTATCCAGCGTGCCAGCGCCACAAGGGCCGCTGGAAGAGCCTGGTAAGGTGGCTGAAAATGGCGCTTAATAATGTGGGCGTTTTCAAGGGTGGCTATGGGCTGTTCTTTAGCGTAGGGGGCCCTATAACAATGGGCCCTCACCCCACTGGGAATACCAGCCCTCAGCTGCCTAGTTTTACCTTGGCTGGCATTGAAAAATAAAGCGAAGCCCACGGGAAAATTAGGCAGCTGAGGGTGGCAGTTCACAGCTGTCTGCCTTCATCGGGCTGGACTTAAAATTGCTGCGAAGCCCCACGCATTTTTTCTATATTAAATAATTATTAATTTCACACCCTATAATGCCAGGTTGGTTGCCATACACTAATGTGTAGGGCAACCAACCAGAATCACTGTCCAGATTGAGGAAAAGCACTCTGACTACAACAGCCAATCACAGAAGCTCTCAAACAGTGTGAGCTTCTCTGATTGGCTGTTTCTGACAGTGCAGTGAAAATCTAATTAGCTTAATGGGCAGCCCCAGAAGTAGCAGCAGGAGACTGGTGATCCCTATTCTATCCCATCTATCCTGTTTATTGTATTCTATCACTCTATTCTCTCAACTCTTTTCTCATGTTAATAACAATATCTCCTATTCCTGACGCTTTGCAAAATCGTTCATCTCCAAATCGCTGGTGCGTTGCCAAATGCAAGATCGTTAACGATATCCTTGCTTGTGACAGCGCACCAGCGATGTTGGAAGAATCTCAGTCACGTGACATAGGGAACGATATCGTTCACCTACAGTGCCTACAAGAAGTATTCAACCCCCTGCAGATTTAGGTGGTTTGATAAGATGCAAATAAGTTAGAGCCTTCAAACTGCAAACGAGAGTAGGATTTATTAACAGAAGCATAAATCTTACAAACCAAAAAGTTATGTTGCTCAGTTGAATTTAAAAAAATTTTAAACATAAAAATGTGGGTCAATTATTATTCAACCCCTAGGTTTAATATTTTGTGGAATAACCCTTGTTTGCAATTACAGCTAATAATCGTCTTTTATAAGACCTGATCAGGCCGGCACAGGGCTCTGGAGTTATCTTGGCCCACTCCTCCATGCAGATCTTCTCCAAGTTATCTAGGTTCTTTGGGTGTCTCATGCGGACTTTAATCTTGAGCTCCTTCCACAAGTTTTCAATTGGGTTAAGGTCAGGAGACTGACTAGGCCACTCCATCACCATGATTTTTTCCCTCTTGAACCAGGCCTTGGTTTTCTTGGCTGTGTGCTTTGGGTCGTTGTCTTGTTGGAAGATGAAATTACGACCCATCTTAAGATCCTTATAAATATATTACTGAACTACAAAGATTGATTAGTAAATTTATTTGGGTGGGTAAAAAACCCCGGATAGTGAGAAATATACTAGCCTTACCTATGGATAAAGGGGGAATGGGGATACCAGATTTAAGTTCATATCATAAAGCGTCTATAATAGGAGGGCTCCGTGATTGGTGGCAAATGCGGAAAGATCATAAATGGTTGGAGATTGAGAAGGTCTATTCTAGACGGGGCTCGACTCGATTTATAATGGAAGCGGAAATATTACAGCAAACTAAAACTGTACCGCCACTATTGACAATGCAAGCGGCCTTACGGGTTTGGAGATCATTAACCCCCAACCATAACAGGTCGATGAGAACATCATTATCTATCCTATCTATAGAACCACATATTCCATATCTAAACTTACAAAACTGGAAGGACGCAGGAATACAAATAGTAGGAGAGATAGAAGGACCAATGGGAGTACTACCGTTTGATCAAGTGGCTGGTAAATTTGAGGGAGTACGTAGATATTTCTACCAATATCTGCAAATTAAACATTATTTAAATAAAAATTCATATAGAGGATACGGAGTGCATGGGAAGGAAGAAGAAATTTTGAGATATATTATGACAGGAGGGAATAACATGAAATGCCTATCTAAATGCTATAAAATTTTAATTAATCCGGTGAATGGAAGTAAATTGGCCTACATGAAAAAATGGGAGCAGGAGTTAGGAGAGGAGCTAACATTGGAAGAATGGGGAAATAGTATAAGTGGAATTAAAAAATACACTGCGTGTATAAATCATGTAGAACAATTAAAAAAAACACAAATGAGGTGGTATTTATGTCCGGATAGAATAGCAAAAATGAATACCAATTATTCTAAATTATGTTGGAAAGGGTGCGGCCAGGTGGGATCTCTGATACACACTTGGTTTGAATGCCCGGTCTTAGGGTCCTTTTGGTCCGGACTGACAGAATTAATTAAAGAAATTACTGGAGAAACAATTCAAATAAAAATATCTCAGGTAATCCTACACATGGGTATGAATAGGTTACCAAAACAAATGAGAGGTATTGTTTCGCATGTGTTAATAGCCGCTCGTATGACGGTAGCAATCAAATGGAAAGAGGTCAATCCTCCACTTATAAAAAATGTAATAGAGAGGGTAAATATACAGTGTCAAAATGAAATGATGTTATACCAATCTAGAACCAGAGGGGAGGAAATCCGAAAGATGTGGAGACCATGGTTGATGTGTAAATATTATAAAGGTTAATTTATAAAACAGTGTATTTGCTTCTGTAATGTTGTGAACAAGGGTGTTGTTTTTTTTTTTTTTTTTTTTTTTGTTGTTGTTTGTGTTGTCTGTTACATTATGTACAGGAAATTCCAAATAATGGTGATCTTGTAGTGTCTTGTATTATATGGTGTTGAAAATGTATTTCCTTGTTTTTTTTTTTTTGTTTTTTTTTCTTCTTCTTTTTGTTTTGTTGTGTATTGTTTAAAGGAGAAAACTAATAAAAAAAATTTAAAAAAAAAGTAAAAAAAAAAAAAAAAAAAAAAAAAAAAAAGATCCTTGATGGAGGAGTGGAGGTTCTTGGCCAAAATCTCCAGGTAGGCCGTGCTATCCATCTTCCAATGGATACGGACCAGATGGCCAGGCCCCTTGGCTGAGAAACCGCCCCACAGCATGATGCTGCCACCACCATGCTTAACTGTAGGGATGGTATTCTTGGGGTCGTATGCAGTGCCATCCAGTCTCCAAACGTCACGTGTGTGGTTGGCACCAAAGATCTCGATCTTGGTCTCATCAGACCATAGAACCTTGAACCAGTCTGTCTCAGAGTCTTCCAAGTGATCATGAGCAAACTGTAGACGAGCCTTGACATGACGCTTTGAAAGTAAAGGTACCTTACGGGCTCGTCTGGAACGGAGACCATTGCGGTGGAGTACGTTACTTATGGTATTGACTGAAACCAATGTCCCCACTGCCATGAGATCTTTCCGGAGCTCCTTCCTGGTTGTCCTTGGGTTAGCCTTGACTCTTCGGACAAGCCTAGCCTCGGCACGGGAGGAAACTTTCAAAGGCTGTCCAGGCCGTGGAAGGCTAACAGTAGTTCCATAAGCCTTCCACTTCCGGATGATGCTCCCAACAGTGGAGACAGGTAGGCCCAACTCCTTGGAAAGGGTTTTGTACCCCTTGCCAGCCTTGTGACCCTCCATGATCTTGTCTCTGATGGCCTTGGAATGCTCCTTTGTCTTTCCCATGTTGACCATGTATGAGTGCTGTTCACAAGTTTGGGGAGGGTCTTAAATAGTCAGAAAAGGCTAGCAAAAGAGATAATTAATCCACACATGTGAAGCTCATTGTTCTTTGTGCCTGAACTACTTCTTAATACTTTAGGGGGACCAAACAGAATGCTGGTGGTTTGAGGGGTTGAATAATAAATGACCCTCTGAATTAACTTTTAACGCTTTAACAAAAAAAAAAAAAAATTTTTGGCTGCAGTGCATTTCCCACTTCCAGGCTGATCTACAGTCCAAATGTCACAATGCCAAGTTAATTCCGCATGTGTCAAGCAGCTAAATCTGCAGGGGGTTGAATACTACTTGTAGGCACTGTATATCCTTGTGTGTAATCCCACCATAAGATTGCTCCGTGTTTGCGGTGAACGGTGCCGTGCACAAGAGGCAGACAGGTGGCAGCTGCCTGCCTGTTAGTGCTTAGGCACAACTTTTTTTTTTATCCAGGATAACCCCTTTTATCCACTCTAATGAATCGGAATATTTAATCTACCCCACAATTTTTTATTTTAACCAATAAAGATTTTATTTAATTTTTTCGAACAATTATAAAACATCAGGTTGAATATGATCGAACCTTCATGACTTGGCATGAAAGATATGTCTAATAACAATAATCACAATTCTATATAAGCAAACCTGGGGAGAGCAAAAAAAAAAAAAAAAAGGGGGTGGGTGGGGCTTTCAGCAAGGTGGAATCTACCCCACTATTGCAACAATAAAATCTTCAGCATAGGCTACTTTTTGCACAGGTGTTTTTTCCAATCGGACACAAATCAGGTTTTTGCAGCAAAAAGTGCATCCTTTTTACCCTTTACCACATGATAGCAGATGGCACCGTACGGATTTTATTACAAATCCGATTGCCAAATAAAAAAAATAAAATAAACAGTACGACACCATCCAGTATTAGCCGTTTTTTAAATGGATCCTTTTGAGGATCCGCAGCTCACCGGTCTCCTCCTGCTGCTTGCTTCCATGGCCACTCATTTGCTTCGTAAATATTCACTGCACTGAACTGCAATGGCCAATCAAAGACGCTCACTCTCTGTGACAGTGTCTGATTGGCTGTTGCACTCAGACTGTGCCCCCAAATTTGTAATAGTGTCTGTGCTTAGTTGTCAAATGCTTTAGTGTATGCCAACCAACCTGTTGTCCTAGTGTGTTAAATAACTCTGCGCCTAGATTCACCTTTGTGCATCTGGAGTAGCAGCCTCAGCCACTGGCCAGAGGCATCTTTGTTTTGGAGCTTGGGTGTCAACTTCACAGCTGTAAAATTACAAACTGTCAGCATTTTGCAGTGTAGATGCACACACAAATTACACAAAAAGCCCGGACAACCCATTTAACACATGACAGCAGGTTGCTGCATACTAATGTATGCAGCAATCAAGCACAGACACAGATTGGCGTACTCTGAGTGCAACAGCAAATCAAGGACACTGTCACAGAGAGTGAGCGTCTGATTGGCTGCTCAGCAGTCAATGTGGTTATTATTTCATGAGATTAATGAGCGGGACCCAGAAGTGACCGCAGCGCTGAAAGTGACGAGTATAATGCTTTAAAGGGAACCAACCACCTCAGATGACGTGTATAAGCTGTTAATACATGTCCCTGGACCCTATGTACACCATTGCAGCTATGTTTTTGCTAAGAATATTGATAACAGCAAACCGAAATAAACAGTTTATAAACTTACATGATTTAGTACTTGAGGGCGTCTCCCTCGGGCTTTAGTACGAGAGGGCTGTGTGTTATGCAGCCTGAGTGGCTTTCCTCCCCCTCCCTCTCTGTTTGCAGGACGTCACATTAGGGCGTGATATTATCTTGGTGTGGGCGGGCACCCAAGGCAGCTCCCGTCCGTGCACGTCTTCTCAGTGACGTCCTGCAAACAGAGAGGGAGGGGGAGGAAAGCCACTCAGGCTGCATAACACACAGCCCTCTCGTACTAAAGCCCGAGGGAGACGCCCTCAAGTACTAAATCATGTAAGTTTATAAACTGTTTATTTCGGTTTGCTGTTATCAATATTCTTAGCAAAAACATAGCTGCAATGGTGTACATAGGGTCCAAGGACATGTATTAACAGCTTATACACGTCATCTGAGGTGGTTGGTTCCCTTTAATCATGGACTTCAGTGAAGTCAGTGTTCATGATCCATGCCTGAACACTTAGATGTTCAGTATGGACCCCACAATTTACATGATGTGACAATACCGTGCATGGTCAGTAGGCATGCTGGATCCGGTAGAACCTAGTGACGTCGATTACAGTTAATGCCAGATTCAGCAAGATGCGTTTTTTGTGAGCATAAAAAAAAAAAACAAAACAAAAAAACAACGGTGCATAGCATTTTTTGAGCTTGTTAAAAAATTGAATTCGGCAGCAACCTAAAGAAACTGGATGATCGCGGACTCCAATGAATATGAAAGAACAGAAACCGATTCCTCGCAGCATTCGGTTTGCTTAAAGAGGACCTGTCACCAAACCAGGCATGGTGAATCTAATTACAGCACTGGCAAGGGGTCCCCCAGCACTTGAGACGCCCTGTACCCCGAGTAAATACACTTAGAAAACTTACATCATGCAGCCATAAAGGAGGTAGCCAGAGGTTGGAGCTGAAGGGCAGATTCATATCCCCTGCATGTGTAATCTGCCCACCGTTGCCAATCATTGTTTCCCTCTTCTGCAGCATTAAACAGAGTTTCTCCCCCCCCCCCCCTTCCCAAGAAATGGCCGTTTAGCCTCGCCCCCTGTAGTGACGTCACTGCTTATACCCGCCCTGCTCTATGGTTAACATAGAGCAGGGCGGGTACAAGCGGTGACGTCTCCGCAGGGGGCGGGGCTAAACGGCCATTTCTGAAGGGGGGGGGGGGGGGGGATGGAAAATCTGTCTGCATCCAGTGCTGTAATTAGATCACCATGCCTGGTTTAGTGACAGGTGCTCTTTAAATGTCTCACACAGAGTGAAGGCCGAGACCAACATTCTGTGGGTCTTTCCTTCCGCCAATGAATTTTTCATCGTCACAAATGAGAAAACAAACGGCTCCTAAATAGAGTCGATGCTAAAATCCTACAAATCATGGCCAAAATTAACACCTAAACTTTAGAAGCTAGTATCTTGCAATGTAGATTAATTAGAAAAAAAGGAGAATTTTGTGTACTCACCGTAAATTCCTTTTCTCTTAGCCTCTCATTGGGGACACAGGACCGTGGGTGTTATGCTGCTGTCCACTAGGAGGTGACACTAAGTATACTTCTGAAACAAGAAAACAGTGTGGCTCCTCCCCTGCAGTATATACACCCTGGCTGACCTCAGCTTCACCAGTTTGTGAATAAAGCAGTAGGAGAAGCGCTAGCAGACATATATATATATGCAAATACACTTCAGTGAACTAAACTCTGTATAACAAAATTGAGACAATCAGAACTGAAATAACAAGAAAAAAGCCAATAGGCAACAGGGCGGGTGCTGTGTCCCCCAATGAGAGGCTAAGAGAAAAGGAATTTACGGTGAGTACACAAAATTCTCCTTTTCTCCTTCGCCTCATTGGGGGACACAGGACCGTGGGACGTCCAAAAGCAGTCCCTGGGTGGGAAATTAAACACATCCTGCCAATCTACAGGTGGGCAACCGCCGCCTGCAGAACACGTCTGCCCAGACTGGCCTCCGCCGAGGACTGGACATGAACATTATAATGTTTAGCGAATGTGTGAAGACTTGACCATGTGGCAGCCTTGCACACTTGTTCGGCAGAAGCTTGGTGCCGAATGGCCCACGAGGCCCCTACCGCCCGGGTAGAGTGTGCCCGAAGCCCCGTCGGCACGGACTGGCCCCTGATTTGGTAGGCTTCGATGATCGTAGTCCTGATCCATCTGGCAAGAGTAGCCTTGGAAGCAGGCAGACCCTTACGAGGACCTTCCGGAAGAACAAACAGAGCGTCTGCCCTCCGAAAAGCCGCTGTTCGGGAAATGTAAAGGCGAAGAGCCCGAACCAAGTCCAGTGAATGCAAGGCCCTTTCCACTCGATGAGTCGGCGCCGGACAAAAGGAAGGCAGAATTATGTCCTCATTCAGATGAAAAGGGGACACCACCTTCGGAAGAAAAGACGGAACCGGACGCAAGACAACCCTGTCCTGGTGGAAGGACAGAAAAGGAGGCTTGCAAGACAGAGCCGCTAGTTCCGATACACGACGTATAGAGGTGATCGCAACCAGAAACACTACCTTCTGGGACAAGATACGGAGAGGAACCTCTCTGAGAGGTTCAAAGGGAGACCTCTGCAGAACGTCCAGGACTAAATTTAGATCCCATGTATCCAGGGGTCTCTTGTAAGGAGGGACGAGTCGGGCGACTCCCTGTAGAAAAGTCCTGACCTGCGATCTGTTAGCTAGCTTGCGCTGAAAAAGTACGGACAAGGCAGAAATTTGTCCCTTCAAAGAAGCCAAAGAAAGACCTGAGTCAAGACCGGTCTGAAGAAAACCCAGAATGGCCGGCAGAGAGAACTGTAGGGGCGGTCGGCCCTGAGAATTACACCAAGAGAAAAAAGCTTTCCATGTGCGATGGTAAATGCGGGCCGAAGAAGGTTTCCGCGCTCTTAGCATAGTTGCAATAACCTCCGGAGACAAACCGGCCTGGGTTAGAACCCAGGTTTCAACGGCCACGCCGTTAAACTCAGGGCCGATGATCTCTGGTGGAGGAGAGGGCCTTGTGAGAGCAGGTCTGGACGATCGGGCAGGTGCCAGGGGGAGTCGCCGATCAGACGCACCAGATCGGCGTACCAGGCGCGACGTGGCCAATCCGGAGCGATGAGGATCACCGACACACCTTCCGCCTTGATCTTCTTTACCACTCTGGGAATCAGCGGCAGGGGTGGGAAGATGTAGCAGAGTCGGAACTGAGACCAGGACTGAACTAGAGCGTCTGCTCCCAGCGCCCAAGGGTCGTGGCATCTGGCCATGAACGAGGGAACTTTGTTGTTTAGCCGCGAAGCCATCAGGTCCACCTCCGGAGTCCCCCACCTGAGGCATATCTGGTGGAATACCTCGGGATGCAAACTCCATTCCCCTGAGGCGATGCCTTGGCGGCTTAGAAAGTCCGCCGCCCAATTGTCCACCCCGGGTATGTGGACCGCTGAGATCACCGATCTCGTGGATTCCGCCCACTGGAGAATTGGACGAACCTCGGACATTGCTCTTGTGCTGCGCGTGCCGCCCTGGTGGTTGACATATGCCACCGCCGTGGCATTGTCGGACTGGACTCGTATGTGACGTCCCGCCAGCAGATGATGAAAGTCCCGCAGGGCTAGAGAAATGGCACGGATCTCCAGTAAGTTGATGGGAAGCGAGGCCTACTGACTGGTCCATCTGCCTTGAGTTGTGTGATGACGATGAATCGCCCCCCAACCCATCAGACTGGCATCGGTTGTAAGGACGTCCCAGTTCACTGGTAGGAACGACTTCCCTGTCCGGAGAGAGAGAGGCCGGAGCCACCAGAGAAGAGACTGCCTCACCGGCGGAGGCAGTCGCAAGGTGCGATCCAGGGTGGCAGGGTTCCTGTCCCAGCAAGATAGGAGAGCTAGTTGCAGAGGTCTGAGATGCAACTGAGCAAACGGGACCCGCCTCCATAACCGCCACCATCATTCCCAAAACCTTCATTCCGAAACGAAGGGAGTGTGGTGTTGGACGAAGCAGGGTCCTGACGCGCTGACGTAGAGACACGGCTTTCTGTCGCGGAAGAAGTATTAAGCCGCGGCGGGTATCGAACACCATGCCTA
The DNA here is from genome assembly GCA_033576535.1 of Allobates femoralis. NCBI lineage: Eukaryota > Metazoa > Chordata > Amphibia > Anura > Aromobatidae > Allobates > Allobates femoralis. Next base: position 464,008,571 of record JARQOC010000001.1, read on the forward strand.
GAAAGGTGATGGTCTGGCTCGGGACCGGAGAGGATTTTGGTAGATTTAACAGCCAGCCTAGACGTACGAGGGTGTCTATGGTGATCTGAACACTCTCCTCGCAGTCTGTGAAAGATGGTGCCTTGATAAGAAGGTCGTCTAGATAAGGTAACACCATGACTCCCCTGGAGTGTAACACTTTCATGACCGCGGCCATGATCTTCGTAAACACCCTGGGGGCCGTCGCGAGTCCGAACGGTAAAGCCACGAATTGAAAGTGGTCTTGACCTATTGCGAAGCGTAGGAATCTCTGATGAACGTGGCAAATGGGAATGTGTAGATACGCATCCTTGATGTCGATCGATGCGAGAAATTCCCCTTGGTCCATCGACACTATGATGGATCTCAACGACTCCATGCGAAAGTGACGCAGTTTGATGGACCTGTTGAGGAGCTTGAGGTCTAGAATTGGCCGAACTGACCCGTCCTTCTTGGGTACCACAAACAGGTTTGAATAGAACCCTGTGTATCGCTCTGATTGAGGAACTGGGACAATGACCCCTGCCAGCCGGAGAGAGTCGACGGCCGTGAGAAAAGCGCGAGCCTTCGCTGGGGATTTTGGAAGAGAAGACGGGAAAAAACGATCGGCCGGACGTGATCGGAACTCTATGGAATAACCGGAAGAAATCACCTCCCTGACCCAGTTGTCGTCTACGACAGCGAGCCAGGTGTCCCGAAAAAGAGAGAGACGGCCGCCTACTCGGGAGGGATCTTCCGGAAGGGAGAAAGAGTCAGGAGGAAGGAAATCTTTGAGGACGGGGTCCCTTGGGGTCTTGGCTGCCTAGAGCGAGTCTGCCAGGCAGTCGTAGACCTTTGTGGGGGCTGAAAGTTCCTGTCTCTCCGAGGGGATCTGTTCGTGGCCTGAGAGGGGCGGGAGACCGACCATCCAAAAGAGTTGCGAAAGGATCGAAACCGAGTCTGTTGGCGTCTAAAGGGAGGCCGTTTTGGCTTGTGTTGTGGGAGGGACGTGCTCTTCCCTCCCGTGGCATCTGAGATTAGCTTGTCCAGCTTTTCCCCGAAAAGGCGTCCGCTGAGATATGGTAGACTTGTTAGGGACTTTTTGGAAGCAGAGTCTGCTTTCCATTCGCGGAGCCAGAGTGCTCTGCGGATGGTAATAGCATTAGCTGCCGCAACGGCCGAACAGCCAGCGGCGTCGAGTGCTGCGTGAAGCATATATTCCGCTGCGATGGAAATTTGGTTAGCCATGTTGGAGCCTTCTGGGGACTGTGATGTATTACGAAGAGAGCTTGCCCAGGAAACAACTGCTTTGGCCACCCACACTGAGGCAAAGGACGGAGCTAAAGCTGAACCGGAAGCCTCAAAAATCGAGCGAGCCAATTGCTCGACCTGGCGGTCAGTGGGGTCCTTAATAGACGACCCATCTGGAAGGGAAAGGAGAGTACGCGTGGCCAGCCTAGAGACTGGAGGATCGACCTGAGGGGAGTCTGCCCAGTCTTTACTGACGGCGGGGGGAAAAGGATAACGAGAATCCATGCTCTTTCTGTTGCCAAAGCGCTTGTCAGGACGAGACCTGTGTTTGTTCACCAGTTCCTTGAACTCATGATGATCAGAGAAACACTTGTGCGGGCGCTTTGCTCGCTTAAAAGATATCACGGACTCTGGGGTGTCTGCCGTATCGCTAGTAACATTCAGCGTCTGGTTAACTGCTGAGATCAGGTCCTGAATCATAGCCTGGGTATCAGGGTTGTCCAAGTCAAGGGACAGGTCCTGATCTGAGTCCGAATCATAAGGGGCATGGAGAGACGGGGAGCCGGTTTCCTGTCCCCGGGATGGGGAACCCTGAGAACTTCCCGAAGAGGAAGGAGGGGATTCCTGCGTGCTCTCTTACGAGTAGGAGCCTGATGAGAAGGAGAAGACTCCCCTTCTGGGTCCCTGGTACTAGATTCGTGAACCTCTGTATTGACCGGCTCTGGCTCAGGGGGCTCTGAGGGGCCTGGAGAGGGTCGGGCCTGCAGAACCTGAAGAAGGGTCGAGGTCAGCCTTTCCATGGACTGAGACATGGACTGAGTCAAGGACTGTGTTAGGAACGCTGCCCATTCTGGGGTGGCGTGAGGGCTACCGGCCGCAGCCGGGGCAGCGGGCACAGAAGAGGTCTCCGGGGCTGAGGAGGCTGCAACCACAGGCTCCGTACTAGATAATTCACAGGCCTGGCAAAGAGGGGTTGAATGACCGCTGGGCAACTGTGTTTTGCAGGTGGTGCAGAAGGAGTAGAAGGTCGCCATCTTAGGGCCCTTCCTGTTACCTTTGGAGCTCTGCATCGTCTCAATAGGTCACTGGGGGCACTAATACAAGAAATACAGGCAGGGTGCAGAACTGCTGGGAGAATGCCACAGATGAGAATGGCACAGCAGGCTTGCTGTGCCTCTTACCCTCCTAATGGACCGCCAGCCAGGTCCGGTGTCCCCCTGAGGCGTCCCATGTGCAGAGATGGCGGGAGCAGCCCAGCGATGTGAGGAAAATGGCGCGCAGGTAATCTCGCGATGAGCGAGAAGCGCCAGGGAGCCGCGGGATCCCGCCTCCTATGATGCACCGCGATGCAGGGAATTGGCGCGCAGGTAATCTCGCGTTGAGCGAGAAGCGCCAGAGAGCCGCCGGGTCCCGCCTCCTATGACGCGGCCGGGAGATTCACCCGGCCGAGTGACGTCAAAGAGGGCAGCGACGGAGGCGGCGACGGAGGCGGGCGGTGGGCGTTACTAGTATGAAGGCCGCAAGCCGGGGGCTAAAGTAGAAGCTTGCGGCCGACAAGCAGCGCGCATTGGCGCGGAAGACCGGACACAGATCCGGGATATGGAGGGCGACATGGACGGAGGAGCAGTAGCCTCAGGGCGACGGGGGGGGGCACATCAAGAACAAAAATGTATAGACATAAGGATAAATGAACATGCAGGGTCCGGAAGGAGCCCTGTGTACCTTGTGACGGCTCCTCAACCCAAGTGCCCCGGCAGGGGAATGGGGAGGGCATGCTGGCAGCTCGACTCATAATCCACGAAGAATATGAGGAGGTGACTGTGACCTGGCGTCCATCTCCTTGGAGGTGCATCTCAAGGTAAGAACTCCTTCTGTAGGGGAGATTCCCTCCACTGGTTGTCCTTGCTCTGATAGACGGAGGACAAGAATTTCCAAAGAAAACGCCGGTCTGGGGAGGACAGGGAGATCAGAACGCAAAGGAACCGTCGCCCTGTTCCCTATCCCACGTGGCAGAAGGGGTACGTGGAGGTGACACTCCGCGTTCCCGTCCGTTGTTGGTTCTGGGGAAATCGGTATGCGAAGATACCGTCGCCCCATATAATCCTTTGTGGTAGAAGAAAAAATAAAAATAAAAATCTAACCTAATATGTTGTAGTATTGTGGTCCGTGGACCGCATCTACCTCCTAATGAGACACTAAGCTAAAAACTGGTGAAGCTGAGGTCAGCCAGGGTGTATATACTGCAGGGGAGGAGCCACACTGTTTTCTTGTTTCAGAAGTATACTTAGTGTCACCTCCTAGTGGACAGCAGCATAACACCCACGGTCCTGTGTCCCCCAATGAGGCGAAGGAGAAAGCAACTATTCCCGTTTGCACTGTGTGGTCACATGCAGACTAGCCTTATTTGGATTTTCTCTTCTATTGAGAGAAGATGCAACTAGTTGGCCTGTGACCGCATGACTTGTACAGGGCATTCATTCTTACATTGGTTAATTCTTTTAGCAACTTCCATAAAAAAAATAAATTAAAAAAAAAAGCGTAATTAAAGAGGACCTGTCACCAAACCAGGCATGGTGATCTAATTACAGCACTGGATGCAGCATGTCTGCTGCATCCAGGCAAGGGGTCCCCCAGCCCTTGAGCCGCCCTGTACCCAGAGTAAATACACTTAGAAAACAGGGCGGCTCAAGGGCTGGGGACCCCTTGCCTGGATGCAGCAGACATGCTGCATCCAGTGCTGTAATTAGATCACCATGCCTGGTTTGGTGACAGGTCCTCTTTAAGGAGGTATTATAACTTTTCTGCAAGGTGAATTATTATTCTGCCTGTTGACCTATGTAGTGTTGATCATTCCTGATAGGATATAACCATGTGACTACCTAAGTATAAAGTGATCAACTCAACTGCTCCAAAATAAATGGAATTACAGTTAAGTGCATATCACACGGACAGTGTGATTCCAGCCTAAATCGGACGTGTCACGGATGATTAACTTGGACTGGCCTCCCCCCTCTCTGGAAGGGATTGTCAGCCGCTTAGGTTTATAAGCAGCTCCACACTTCTGTCCTGACAGGGGGAGGCAATTCCAAGTTAATCATCCGTGACACGTCCGATGTAGGCTTCTTTCACATCAGTGGTTTTTGCCGATCGCGGCAGATGCGGTGAAAAAACTGCATCTGCCGCGATTACTGCATAACCGCTGCACTTGCAGCACGGTTGCAGCAAGCCCCATAGAATGTCTATGCGGGCTTGCGGCAGGTGCGGCATCGGCACTTGCGGCAGCAAAAAAAAAAACGCGTCTGACCGCGTTTGTTTTTTCGCGGCCGCACCTGCCGCAAGTGCCAAAATCGCACCTGCCGCAAGTGCCGAAATCGCACCTGCCGCAAGCCCCATAGACATTGCATTAATTGCGTTAATCGCGGCAGATGCGGTTTTCTCACCGCATCTGCCGCGAACGGCAAAAACCGCTGATGTGAAAGTACCCTTAGATGCATATCACATGGACAGTGTGATTCCAGCCTCAGGATGAGTGCACACGATCAGGGTTATCAGCTTTTTGGATGCAGTTTGGGTTTTTGCTGTGTTGTACATTACAAGCACAGTGGTTGGCTTCATAAACAGACATATAGCGAGGCTTTTTGAGTCACACCATGTCAACTAATTCTTGCAGACACGTTAGTTTTCTGAGCAGAACACAGAAAATACATGGTAAGTAATCCTGATTGTGAGCATGGAGAGCGCCTTCTCCCCATTGGACACTTGTGCCTGAAGAGGAACAAACACGCTGCATCTAGAACGCTGGCTCTCCTGATTATGGGCACTTATCTTTATATAAGGCTGGCTTCACACCACGGCACAATCCGATCCGGGCTGTCAGGGATGAACCCGACAGCCCCGGACCGAATCAGCACACAGAACCGGCCGATGCGCAGCTGGACACATCTGCCGCTGCTGATAATTCAGGCCCGCGGCTCACGGGGAGCTAGCCGCAGTCCTGAAATTACATCAGTGTACAGCCGCAGGTGTCCAGTTCCCGGATCGAGGCAATCCAGCCCCATAGGCTTCCATGTTAGGGAGCACCAGATTGCCCCGAATACGGGAGCATTCGGGAGGATTCAATTTGGGGATATTTTTCTCTCCGGACACAAAAATGGTGCATGCTCCGATTTTGTGTTTGGGAGAAAAATCAGATTTATCCCGGACACATGGAAACCGGATGGCAGAGAGCTGCCATCCGGCTCCATAGGATACTATGGGGCCAAAATCTGGTCCAGGGCTGTCTAGTTTACACCGGACAGCGCTGGATCGGATTGTGCCGTGGCGTGAAGCCAGCCTTAGGGTATGTGCCCACAGGACGGTTCTTGCATCATTCTGACCGTCAGAAAACCGGTGGTGAACTTCTGGAGCCTACAGTCCTGAGCTCTGAAGAGTCCAGCGGTTTTCCAGCGTTATCCAGCGTTTTTTCAGCGGTTGTATAGCGGTTTTTTTGTCATGAGTCTTGGCCACTTTCCTTGCTCTAACCACTTTAAAAACGCACTTGAAAATTGACATGCTCAATCTTCACAAACCGCCTCAAAACCAGTGAACTGGATGAAGATGAGCATAATATAACCGGCATAGTAGGCACAGCGGTTTCCAATTGCAATAAGTTTCAAAGTTAATCCAAACGCTGGTTTGGATTAACATAAATTTAAATAAAACCAACGTTAAAACGTCGGCGGAAACCGCTGGAAAACCGCACTACAACCTTCCTGTGGGCACATACCCTTAGTAAACTTTTTCTACAGAATCTGTAAACATTGGCCAAGTAGATTGTAGCACAGATCTACTAATATGAACAAATAAGGCTACTTTCACACTACGATTTTGTAAAATCCGATGCTGTCCGATATAAATCGGACAGCATCGGATTCCTCTGATGCCTGGAATCGGATGCCAAATACGCATCCGATTCCGACAGAAAATAGGATGCCCGCCCTCCTGTCAGATCGCTCCCTAGCTGTCACTGTCTCTCCCCCTCTCCTCCCCTCTTGGCCCCCTGTGTCTCCCCTCTTGGCCCCCGGTCCTCCTATGTGTCCTCCCCCAGTCCTTCAATGTGGTCCCACCCGTGTGTCCTCCGGTCCGCCCCCCCCCCCCCCCCCGTGTGTCCTCCGGTCCGCCCCCCCGTGTGTCCTTCCCCCCCGTGTGTCCTCCGGTCCCCCCCCCCCCCGTGTGTCCTGCGGTCCGCCCCCCCCCCCCCCCCCCGTGTGTCCTCCGGTCCCCCCCGTGTGTCCTCCGGTCCCCCCCCCCCCCGTGTGTCCTCCGGTCCCCCCCCCCCCCGTGTGTCCTCCGGCCCCCCCCCCCCCCCCGTGTGTCCTCCGGCCCCCCCCCCCCCCCGTGTGTCCTCCGGTCCCCCCCCCCCCGTGTGTCCTCCGGCCCCCCCCCCCCGTGTGTCCTCCGGCCCCCCCCCCCCCCCCCGTGTGTCCTCCGGCCCCCCCCCCCCCCCCCCCGTGTGTCCTCCGGCCCCCCCCCCCCCCCCGTGTGTCCTCCGGCCCCCCCCCCCCCCCCCCGTGTGTCCTCCCGGCCCCCCCCCCCCCCCCCCCGTGTGTCCTCCGGCCCCCCCCCCCCCCCGTGTGTCCTCCGGCCCCCCCCCCCCCCCCCCCCCCCGTGTGTCCTCCGGCCCCCCCCCCCCCCCGTTTGTCCTCCGGTCCCCCCCCCCCCCCCCCCCGTTTGTCCTCCGGTCCCCCCCCCGTGTGTCCTCCGGTCCCCCCCCCCCCCCCCCCCGTGTGTCCTCCGGCCCCCCCCGTGTGTCCAAAGGCCCCCCCCCCCCCCGTGTGTCCTCCGGCACCCCCCCCCCCCCCCCGTGTCCTCCGCCCCCCCCCCCCCGTGTCCTCCGTCCCCCCCCCCCCCGTGTGTCCTCCGGTCCCCCCCCGTGTGTCCTCCGGTCCCCCCCCCCCCCCCCCGTGTGTCCCTCCGGTCCCCCCCCCCCCCCGTGTGTCCTCCGGTAACACCCCCCCCCCGTGTGTCCTCCGGTAACACAACACCCCCCCCGTGTGTCCTCCGGTAACACAACACCCCCCCGTGTGTCCTCCGGTAACACAACACCCCCCCCGTGTGTCCTCCGGTAACACAAACACCCCCCCGTGTGTCCTCCGGTAACACAACACCCCCCCCGTGTGTCCTCCGGTAACACAACACCCCCCCCCGTGTGTCCTCCGTAACACAACACCCCCCCCGTGTGTCCTCCGGTAACACAACACCCCCCCCGTGTGTCCTCCGTAACACAACACCCCCCCCCGTGTGTCCTCCGGTAACACAACACCCCCCCCGTGTGTCCTCCGGTAACACAACACCCCCCCCGTGTGTCCTCCGGTAACACAACACCCCCCCCGTGTGTCCTCCGGTAACACAACACCCCCCCCCGTGTGTCCTCCGGTAACACAACACCCCCCCCGTGTGTCCTCCGGTAACACAACACCCCCCCCGTGTGTCCTCCGGTAACACAACACCCCCCCCGTGTGTCCTCCGGTAACACAACACCCCCCCCGTGTGTCCTCCGGTAACACAACACCCCCCCCGTGTGTCCTCCGGTAACACCCCCCCCGTGTGTCCTCCGGTAACACCCCCCCCGTGTGTCCTCCGGTAACACCCCCCCCGTGTGTCCTCCGGTAACACCCCCCCCCCCGTGTGTCCTCCGGTAACACCCCCCCCCCGTGTGTCCTCCGGTAACACCCCCCCCGTGTGTCCTCCGGTAACACCCCCCCCCGTGTGTCCTCCGGTAACACCCCCCCCGTGTGTCCTCCGGTAACACCCCCCCCGTGTGTCCTCCGGTAACACCCCCCCCCCGTGTGTCCTCCGGTAACACCCCCCCCGTGTGTCCTCCGGTAACACCCCCCCCGTGTGTCCTCCGGTAACACCCCCCCCGTGTGTCCTCCGGTAACACCCCCCCCCCCCGTGTGTCCTCCGGTCCCCCCCCCCCCCCCCGTGTGTCCTCCGGTCCCCCCCCGTCTGTCCTCCCCCTCTCCTCCAATCTTTTCTCACCTGTCCACGACTCCTGCACGGTCCCACGCGTCTCCCGGTATCTTGCTGTTCTGTCTTCTGTGCTGCTAGGACCTCTCGTGATGTCACAATCACATGACTGCCAGTAACCAATAACCGGCAGTCATGTGATTGTGACAACACGGCAGGTCCTGGCAGCACAGAAGACAGAACAGCAAGATACCGGAAGACACCTGGAGACGCCGGGGGCCTCGTGGACAGGTGAGTATAGATTTTTTTTATTTTTTTAACCCTTTGTTTCACTTTTAGGAGCTATTTTAGTGTAGTGAGCATGCTCAGTACACTAAAATCGGGTCCGAGGAGACATCAGATGTTTCCTCGGACCCTTCTCCATAGGGCCCCATGTTATAGGGATCGGGTCAGATCAGATGTGCACTAAATGCCATCCGATTTGGTACTATCCGATTCTGTCAGATTTTATTTTCGGTGCAAAAATCGGTGCAGGCGCCGATTTTTGCACCGATAATAAAATCGGACAGAATCGGATCGGACCAAATCGGATGGCATTTAGTGCACATCCGATTCGGTCCGATGCCCATAGGGCTGCATGGGGCCAAATTCGGATCCGATGCTGTCCGAGTTTTATCGGACAGCATCGGATTTAGAAAAATCGTAGTGTGAAACCAGCCTAAGAGTCCAAAGACAACCATTACAAAAAAAAAAAAAAAAAAACAAGTAAGGCCCCTTTCACATCAGCGGATTTTTGAAATCGCGGCAGATGCGGTGAAAAAACCGCATCTCTGCCGCGATTACCGCATAACCGCGACACTTGTGGCACACTTGCAGCAAGTCCCATGCAATGTCTATGGGGCTTGCGGTAAAGGTGCGGCAGGTGCGGTTTCGGCACTTGCGGCAGCGAAAAAAACCGCAGTCAGCAGCGTTTTTTTTCGCGGCCGCACCTGCCCCTGCCGAAACCGCACCTGCCGCACCTTTACCGCAAGCCCCATAGACAATGCATGGGGCTTGCCGCAAGTGTGCCGCAACCGAGGCCGTTATGCGGCAAATGCATTTTTTTACTGTAACCGCCGCATTTTAAAAAAAAAACAAAAAAACACAGTGTGAAAGGGGCCTAAAACAGAAGTGTGACAGATTTTCATAATTCCAAACGAGATAGTGTAAAGTACGGAATGCATGTGTTTGGCGAGTAGCATACATAATGAAGTTTAACCTTCCTAGCGGTATTCCCGAGCCTGACTCGGGTTAACATTCACTGCCAGAAGCGGTAACCCCGAGTCAAGCTCGGGCTTACCCGCGGTCGCGGCAGATGCGGTGAAAAAACTGCATTTGCCGCATAGCCACCGCACTTGCGACGCAGTTGCGGTAATCGCCATAGTAAGTATAGGGGGACTTGCGGCAGGTGCGGCAAGTGCGGTTTTGCACTTGCGGCAGGTGCGGCTGCGAAAAAAAACGCACTTGACGCACCTGCCGCATGTCCCCCTATACTTATTATGGCGATTACCGCAAGTGCGGCGGCTATGCGGCAAATGCGTTTTTTTCACCGCATCTGCCGCGACCGCAGGTAAGCCAGCTTTTAGCACAAAATTCCTGACCTAATCATACCGTCAGGGAGGTTAACACAGGGATGCCCCCCCTCCCTCCATCTGCCACTACATCACGGGGATGCCCCCCCCACCTCCCACTACAACACGAGGATGCCCCCCCCCTCCTCCTATACCACGGGGATGTTCCCCTCCTGCCCATCCTCCTCCTATACCACGGGGGTATCCCCCCCCCCATCCTATACCACGGGGATATCCCCCCCCCCTCCTCCTATACCACGGGGATATCCCCCTCATCCATCCTCCTCCTATACCACGGGGATATCCACCCTCATCCATCCTCCTCCTATACCACGGGGATATCCCCCCTCATCCATCCTCCTCCTATACCACGGGGATATCCCCCCTCATCCATCCTCCTCTTCTACCACGGGGATATCCCCCCTCATCCATCCTCCTCTTCTACCACGGGGATATCCCCCCTCATCCATCCTCCTCTTCTACCACGGGGATATCCCCCCTCATCCATCCTCCTCTTCTACCACGGGGATATCCCCCCTCATCCATCCTCCTCTTCTACCACGGGGATATCCCCCCTCATCCATCCTCCTCTTCTACCACGGGGATATCCCCCCTCATCCATCCTCCTCTTCTACCACGGGGATATCCCCCCTCATCCATCCTCCTCTTCTACCACGGGGATATCCCCCCTCATCCATCCTCCTCTTCTACCACGGGGATATCCCCCCTCATCCATCCTCCTCCTCTACCACGGGGATATCCCCCCCTATCCATCCTCCTCCTATACCACGGGGATATCCCCCCTCATCCATCCTCCTCCTATACCACGGGGATATCCCCCCTCATCCATCCTCCTCCTATACCACGGGGATATCCCCCTCATCCATCCTCCTCCATACCACGGGGATATCCCCTCACTCCTATACCACGGGGATATCCCCCTCATCCATCCCTCCTATACCACGGGGATATCCCCCCTCATCCATCCTCCTCCTATACCACGGGGATATCCCCCCTCATCCATCCTCCTCCTATACCACGGGGATATCCCCCCCTCATCCTATACCACGGGGATATCCCCCCTCATCCATCCTCCTCCTATACCACGGGATATCCCCCCTCATCCATCCTCCTCCTATACCACGGGGATATCCCCCCTCATCCATCCTCCTCCTATACCACGGGGATATCCCCCCCTCATCCATCCTCCTCCTATACCACGGGGATATCCCCCCCTCATCCATCCTCCTCCTATACCACGGGGATATCCCCCCTCATCCTATACCACGGGGATATCCCCCCTCATCCATCCTCCTCCTATACCACGGGGATATCCCCCCTCATCCATCCTCCTCCTATACCACAGGGATATCGCCCCCCCATCCTCCTATGCCACAGGGATATCCCCCCCCTCCTCCTATACCACAGGGATATCCCCCCCCTCCTCCTCCTATACCACAGGGATATCCCCCCCCCTCCTCCTCCTATACCACAGGGATATCCCCCCCCCTCCTCCTCCTATACCACAGGGATATCCCCCCCCCTCCTCCTCCTATACCACAGGGATATCCCCCCCCTCCTCCTCCTATACCACAGGGATGTCTGTGTGTGTGTCCCCTCCTATAGCACAGGGATGCCGCTTGTCGCTTACTCTGACCGTCACGTACACACTGATCTGTGGACACATGTGTGTCCTGCAGCACTTCTCACCCATGGAACCTCTCACACCCCCGGGATCTCCCCCGCCTCTCACACACTCTCTATGACTCCTGCAGGCGCCATGCTTCCTCTCGAGGTCAGGACCGTGAAGGCCGCTCAATCTTCCGCTCCGCCATCTTTAACACTTAACACAACAAACAACAATCCCCCTGTAGACCGAGGCTAAAGCGCCGCAGTCTCCAGTCAGGCTGGCGGGCGACCCCCGATGTCTCACCTATGGCGGGGCTCCTCCGCCCGGGCCCCTGCTGTCCTCACCGCCCACTCACGAATAACCACGAATCCGGTGCAAAACTCGCTGTGTGGCAGCTTGTGCCGGTGACCGGGGCCCGTTATGGCTCCTAACACCCTCCGTTTCCCGCTCTTGACGATTTCTCCTGTTTTCCTAGGCACTCCTGCTTCTCTGACTGTAACGCACCCGACACAAAATGGCGGCGGAGGAGGCTATGATCCTTCAGCCAGCCTCCATGTTACACATGGCCCCTCCCCGGCCCTCACACAGCTCAACCAGCCTCCATGTTACACATGGCCCCTCCCCGGCCCTCACACAGCTCAACCAGCCTCCATGTTACACACAGCCCCTCCTCGGCCCTCACGGAGAACAGCCGGGACATTGGTCAAGTCTTCAAGGTTGAAAATGGCCATTTACTTACATTGGCATTACGGCGGGGGGCCTCCTGCTGCAGGAGTGTACTGAGGTTATTACAGGACTATGCTGACAGCCCCAGCTCACTGGTATATCACCTGCACAGAGGCGGGCTGTCCTGCTGTCCTACACTATTGTGTTTGGGATTTGAAGTACCGTAACCTCTCATAATTACCAGTGGCCCCAGTGCGGAATTTGCACCCTCTTAGTCCTCCATATGGTATAATGCACCCTCATAGCCTTCCATATATTATAATGCACCCTCATAGACCTCTATATGCACCCTCATAGCCCTTCGTATATTATAATGCAGCATCATAGTCCTCCATATAGTATAATGCAGCCTCATAGTCCTTCATATAGTATAATGCACCCTCATGTACCTCCATATAGTATAATTCACCCTCATAGCCCTCCATATATTATAATGCACCCTCTTAGTCCTCCATATAGTATAATGCAGCCTAATAGTCCTCCATATAGTATAATGCAGCCTCATAGTCCTCCATATAGTATAATGCAGCCTCATAGTCCTCCATATAGTATAATGCAGCCTCATAGTCCTTCATATAGTATAATGCACCCTCATGTACCTCCATATAGTATAATTCACCCTCATAGCCCTCCAAATATTATAATGCACCCTCTTAGTCCTCCATATAGTATAATGCAGCCTCATAGTCCTCCATATAGTATAATGCAGCCTCATAGTCCTCCATATAGTATAATGCACCCTCATAGCCGTTCATATAATGCACTCTCATAGCCCTCCATATAGTATAACTAGATGGTGGCCCGATTCTAATCCATCGGGTATTCTAGACTATGTATATAGTTTATTTATGAAGATTTAAGAATAATGCAAAGCGAACCTTAGCTTAAATCCTGCTCCAATATCGCTGTTTGCTGGCAACCGGACGGGCGCAACCAATCAGCGAAGCGTGGTTGAAATAGCGCGCGTTGTCCCTGTTGCTGATTGGTTGTGGGCGGCTGGCCTGACTAATCAGCAACGCAGGATTTACGTTACAGACAAACAGACAGAAGTAGACAATTATATAGTCGATGCACCCTTATATACCTCCATATATTTTAATGCACCCTTATAGCCCTACATATAGTATAATGCACCCTCATAGCCCTCTATACAGTATAAGGCACCCTCATTTACCTACATATATTATAATGCACCCTCATACTCATCCATATTGTATAATGTACCCTAATAGTCATCCATATAGTATAATGCACCCTCCTAGCCCTTCAATTAATATAATGCACCCTCATAGCCCTCTATAGTATAATGCACTCTCATAGCCCTCCATATAGTATAATACACCCTCATATACCTCTATATATTTTAATGTGTGGCGCCCCTGCAACCAGGGTGGCCATAGGTAGAAACTGCAGCCAGGCAGGAGGGTAGACAGTTTGTTTAGCAAACACCTCAAAACACATATCCACTGACATTGGGACCTAACCCAGAGCCTGGGAGTCTAGGCAGGCAAGGAGTAGTAGGGCTAGATATGAGTGGGTGAGCGTTGTCATGGTAACGGATGAGTATATAAGGGAGAAACAGGAAGCGGTTAGCCAGTAGGCCAGAGTGAGCTGAACTGAAAAGACCAAGAGTAGGCTGAGAGGAACAGATGAAGGAGTAGGCGGGTGCCGAGCAGAACAGACCGGACCAGTACCATCAGGTCCAGGGAAGTTGTGAGAGCCAGCAGCTGACTGACAAGAGAGCCTCCCTTATTATACTAGGAAGTTACACGGGAAGGAAAGGACCCGGTGATCCCTTGAGATACAGGGATACCTGTGGTTAGGCTGAAACCAGAGTGTCCTCTCTGAGGGGCTGAAGATTAACCCGGTGCTCCAGACAAACTGACGGGGAACACAGTCTCCAGAGCTGTATTCCCACCAGAGGATTGGGAGCACAGCAGCAACAGAGAGGACCCGGCTTACCGCCCAGAGATTTAGGGGGAAGCTACTAATAGGGACCGAGCTGCCGCTCCGCAATTCACCTAAAGCGGGAAAGTGGAGAATAAGCCTGAAAGGACACCTAGAAAGACTGAGGAGTCTAGGAGAGATAACCTAGCTGCAGTGGGTTCAAGTGTACCGGAGTCAACTGAGTGAAACTGTAAAGATCTGTATTGTACCGTGTACTATCTGACAAGAGAGATGGAGAAGTAAACCTGGGTGAACCCTGCTATGGTGTCTGTGTCTGATTTCAGGTATGAAGAACTGTTAGCCCTCCATTTGACCCTGTCAGGAGCCATCTCCTCATCATCCCCTTTCCCTGCAACACCTACAATAACCATCACAGACTTTCTCACCACTGCCCCGGGGAACAAGCTCTACCTGTGGAGAGGCATTCCATCTAAAGCTGCCAAAACATCATCCCCGGAGGTTCTGCAGCAGCGGTGGCCCCTAACTGACCACAACCCATGGGTGGCGTCACGACAAAATCAAATCCCCTGTAAATACACCCCATTTAATTGTGTGAACCCGGGACACGGTCCGGACCAGGACCGCCGTGACATTCCCCAGCAGAACCCCGGTCCGGCACCGAGTACCCCGTCCCAGTTGGCTCCACAACCTGGCGTCACGAACAGGATCTACTGTGCCCGGTATCGGGCATGGTGTGCCGTGATTAGTGACCGTTTTTGAATCAGCCGCCATTGCTGGGCGCGCGGCAAGCTGAATTTTAACTGCGCCACAAAGACTGAAAATGTCAAAATCCGCCATTACAGAGCGCGTGACGCGCGGGAAGAAAAACCGCTCACCGCTCTGACGTCATCGGCTGGAAAGAGAGAGTCCCTGTCGCACTGCAGAATCCAAGATGGATCCGGTCCGAAAGGAAGGGTCCACCCTGGCTCCCCTTAACTCCGGGGGAGCCAGCCGTCAATCCTGGGGAGGAACTTCCATCTCAAGTTGCAACAGGCAGTGAGAATATGGCGAGAGAGGAAGTCGTCATCTTGGAAAGGCGGGACAGGAAACCGGATGTGAAACAGCCACCATTACAGTATACCCGGACGGAAGGGAAAGACACTGAGGAGAGTGCTGCAAAAGAAAGACCTCAATTGATCCCGGAGGACCCACTGAACGTGAGTGTGGAGGAACCCGGCCAGGGAGAGATATTGGGTGATCATAGCGGCATGGTGGAAGGCGGAAAGAGATGTCCACCAGTCCGAGACTCCCGGAGGGGTGTTATGCGGCTGCTGCCCCTGCAGATAACCCGGGCCCAAATAGAGCAAAGAACCCGGATACAAATTGAAATTGACCTTTACCAGAATCAGCAGGCAATGTCAGTGCAGCCCGGCTGGGGTAGCGACTTCAATGCTACCTGGAGCAAGGAAGATCCCGGGACAGAAGTTCTGGTTGATGTGTCCATTCCGGAGGCAGCACCACAAAGTACTACCGGAGAGCTTGACCCACTTGGAGCCCTGAGTGAGGGATTCTTGCAGTAACCGGAGCCTCTGATACCCGTGCCTGCATCTACAGAGGTGAGAGGGGAGCAGCTCCGCTGTTGGTGGGAACGGGACGAGAAAGAGGAAGACATGATGGGATTCCCTGGGGACCCTGATAGTAACGCGGGCCCCGTAGAAATAATAACTAGAAACGAGTACCTACGGAGATGTGCCCAGAAATGGGATGAAGAAGAGGCAATAAGATTAGCCCAAAAACAAGCAATGATTGCTCGCACTATAAGTGCCAAAGCTGATGCCCGGCGGGATTTGAATATACACCAATCCCCGCGCCATGAAGGCAAAATTGTTAAAGTTAAGCCAGAACTGGGGTATGCTTTAGCCAGAGGACATGGAGCAAGCAGAGATGTTTTTATTAATAGAGGGGATGTGGAAGCACACCTTCCAGAGAAACACCCGGATAGGGAAGTACAGGTTGGAGAATGGGTTTCCTATATAATTGTTCAAGGAGAAAGAGGTCCTTATGGAATAAAAGTGAAACGGCTATCATTAGGAGCTCATGAAGACAGTGAACCACCAGAGTTAGAGGATCAAGCTGTTTACCCGGATCCTATAGAAATGCCAGAATTAGAGGATCCAGCTGTTTACCCGGATCCTACAGAATTGCCAGAAGACGTCGTAGAGGAGGCTGTACCAACCAAAGTGGACGTAGCAACACAGACAAGCTATAGCCATTTGCTATCCAGTGCTCTGGAATCTTTGGAACTGTTCCCGACCCGGAGAACTCCACAAGTTCTGCCCTGGAAGAAACAGGAGTAAGACCCAGATAGCTACAAGCAAGGACAGTAAGTGTGAATGTGACGTGATCTTTATTGGCCCCATCCCATTCCTGAATGAATGTTAGCCTTTTCGCCTGTTCGTCTTATATGTGTCATGGACAATTAATGTCATGAGCAGTGATATGGCATAAACTTTCTTGTACATAGTTGAGCACTCAGTGTGCTCCCCATTGGTTTTAAGACCAAAAAGTGCACTTTTGAGATGGTGCATAGAACTTGGACTGAACTGCTGAGTGCCTTTGTGAAGTTTTGCACTTTTGACTTTTTGAAAACTTTTTGCACTTTTGAAGCACTTGTGCCATGTTTTGCACTTTTTGAAATTTTTGGCACCTTTTTAAGAAGACTTTTTAACCTTTTAGAAGAGTAATATATATGTTATTTATTTTAAATGTAACGTTTTAAGATCCGTACCTCCGTAATAGGATGACAAATATGCTTAATGTTTAATGTTAATGTTTTGGAAGATAAAAATGTTTTTCAGGGGGATCCATGCCGGATGGCGTGAGGACGCGCCGGTTTTACTCCAGGGTAATGTGGCGCCCCTGCGACCAGAGTGGCCACAGGTAGAAACTGCAGCCAGGCAGGAGGGTAGACAGTTTGTTTAGCAAACACCTCAAAACGCATATCCACTGACATTGGGACCTAACCCGGAGCCTGGGACTCTAGGCAGGCAAGAGGTAGTAGGGCTAGATATGAGTGGGTGAGCGTAGTCATGGTAACGGATGAGTATATAAGGGAGAAACAGGAAGCAATTAGCCAGTAGGCCAGAGTGAGCTGAACTGAAAAGACCAAGAGTAGGCCGGAGTAGGCTGAGAGGAACAGATGAAGGAGTAGGAGTAGGCGGGTGCCGAGCAGAACAGACCGGACCAGTACCATCAGGTCCAGGGAAGTTGTGAGGGCCAGCAGCTGACTGACAGGAGAGCCTCCCTTATTATACTAGGAAGTTACACAGGAAGGAAAGGACCCGGTGATCCCTTGAGATACAGGGATACCTGTGGTTAGGCTGAAACCAGAGTGTCAGCTCTGAGGGGGGCTGAAGATTAACCCGGTGCTCCAGACAAACTGACGGGGAACACAGACTCCAGAGCTGTATTCCCACCAGAGGATTGGGAGCACAGCAGCAACAGAGAGGACCCGGCTTACCGCCCAGAGATTTAGGGGGAAACTACAAATAGGGACCGAGCTGCCACTCCGCAATTCACCTAAAGCGGGAAAGTGGAGAATAAGCCTGAAAGGACACCTAGAAAGACTGAGGAGTCTAGGAGAGATAACCTGGCTGCAGTGGGTTCAAGTGTACCGGAGTCAACTGAGTGAAACTGTAAAGATCTGTATTGTACCGTGTACTATCTGACAAGAGAGATGGAGAAGTAAACCCGGGTGAACCCTGCTATGGTGTCTGTGTCTGATTTCAGGTATGAAGAACTGTTAGCCCTCCATTTGACCCTATCAGGAGCCATCTCCTCATCATCCCCTTTCCTTGCAACACCTACAATAACCATCACAGACTTTCTCACCACTGCCCCGGGGAACCAGCTCTACCTGCGGAGAGCCATTCCATCTAAAGCTGCCAAAACATCATCCACGGAGGTTCTGCAGCAGCAGTGGTCCCCTAACTGACCACAACCAGTGGGTGGCGTCATGACAAAACCAAATCCCCTGTAAATACACCCCATTTAATTGTGTGAACCCGGGACACGGTCCGGACCAGGACCGCCGTGACATCCCCCAGCAGAACCCCGGTCCGGCACCGAGTACCCCGTCCCAGTGGGCTCCACAAATGCACCCTTATAGCCCTACATACAGTAAAATGCACCTGCATAGCCCGCTATACAGTATAAGGCACCCTTATTTACCTTCATATATTATAATGCACCCTCATTCAAAGACTCAAGATTCAAAGAAGCTTAATTGGCAGGACTAAATACACATCAGTTTTGCCAAAGCAAGTGTACAAAAGGGAATAGGGACTGTAGGGATGTTGGGCAGGGGCTGTAAGGGAGGTGGATGGGAGCAGGTCCAGGGTGGGGGCCTTAGAAGTCCATGGCATAGGGAGGGTAGATGGGGCAGATCCAGGGTGGGGGATATAGAGTCCACTGCATGTGGAAGGGGGCAGGTCTAGGGTGGGGGTTTTAAAAGTCCATGGCATAGGGAGGGTAGATGGGGGCAGATCCGAGGTGGGGGCTATAAAGTCCAAGGCATATCATAGTTCTCTTTCTCGCAGTCTATGACATTCGCTGACATACCGTGCTGCTATCTCCACTGCTCTCTCTTCTTCTCCCAGCAGGATATAGGTTTTCTCTTCTTCATGGTGATGAAATCTGGGAAGAGATGTGAGAGTCTCCTGAAGTGAGTGTCCCTCACTGCTGAGTATTTGGAGCAGTGTAGCAGGAAATGGGTTTCGTCCTCCAGGGCCTCCTGATCACAGTGTTGACACAGTCTTTCCTCCCTGGGCTTGTAGCTCTGCCTGTGTCGGCCGGACTCGATGGCCAGACTGTGGGCACTGAGTCTATATCTGCTCAGGATCTTGAGGTCTCTGGGGTCCGGGAGTTTCTCCAGATATGGGGCCAGTCTGTAGTCTCTCTATAGACTCCGGTACAATGGTCAGTTTCTGTGAGTTGATGATATCGTTCTTCCAGTCACTGACATACCTCTCCTGGTCCTCCTCTACCATCTTCCTGATTCCGGCTTTTGCCAGGTTGTTGTGATTGGTGTTCTGGTCGTGTTGGGTTTGGTTGGGCTGTTCCGTGGGTTCAGGTTTTTCTGTTTCACCTACATGTATCAGGGCTTTATGGTGATGGGAGCTTGGATTGCTTCTATGTAGGTGAGACCCGGAATGACAGTGCCCTCTCTAGAACCGTTAGGTGTAGAGGGAATCTGCCCAGCTCGGCCCGACAAGCACTGTTGGAGGTACTCCGATGGACCTGGAGAAGGTGCTTACAGAATTCCAGGTGGAATATTTCTGTTGGGCTGGAATCCCACCTTGACCAGTCTGGGTAGGTGTGAGGACCCCAGACTTCGCTGCCATATAGGAGATTGGGGAGATGATAGAGTCGAAGATTTTTAACCAGATCCTCACTGGTGGCTTCAGATGATAGAGCTTTCTTCGGATGGCATAGAAGGTTTTGCAGGCCTTGTCCTTCAGGTCTCTATGGCATGTTTCAAGCT
Organism: Allobates femoralis; assembly: GCA_033576535.1. NCBI lineage: Eukaryota > Metazoa > Chordata > Amphibia > Anura > Aromobatidae > Allobates > Allobates femoralis. The sequence continues at coordinate 464,028,162 of JARQOC010000001.1, forward strand.
TCCTGACCGGTGAATCTCTAGGCCCAGGTAGATATATTTGTCTGTTCCTGTGAGTGCACAGTTGTTGAGGGCAAATGGCGGTGCTGGTCTGATCTTCTCCTCCTCTGGAACACCATGATGTTGGTTTTCTTTCGGTTGACCGGTAGTGCCCAGGTGGAGCTGAAGTTCTCTAAGATATTCAGGTTGTCTTGGAGGCCTTTCTCGGTTGGTGACAGCAGCAGCAGGGTCATCTGCGCACTGC
>JARQOC010000001.1:464028502-464114801 GCA_033576535.1 Allobates femoralis
CTTGCTTTACAGGTGACCGGAGCATGAGGGGGGGGGGCCCTGCATTACTGGGGATGCTGGGGCTGCTTTATACCGCTGTATACAGCAGCCCCCGCACTGACTCGCGTATAAGCCGGGGGGGTACTTTTCAGCCCAATTTTTGGGCTGAAAAACTCGGCTTATACGCGAGTATATACGGTATTTGATATAAGTACTACATATTGGGATAGAATCTTGGATATGGGAATACCCTTTTAAATTTAGTAGACAAATCACACTTTGAAGGGCAAACACAAGGAATTGCATTAGTAAAATTAATTTTCAATTAATAAATCGCAGCCCGTTCTCTCATCAATTTACCAACAAAGGTATATTGTATCCCCTCTGCTACAAGAAAGTGTAGAAAGTAAAGGCCCCTGTTATTTCTATAATGCCAAAAGAGAGGAGACGGGATCTGGAAATCTGGTTAAACGGCTATGGAGAGAGTGCATCTTTATGCTCATATTAACTCCCAAATTTCTTAAGTTAGCGAGCATATCTTGCACCAATTAGACCACATTCACACGTTGAGCCATTGCAGATCCGCTATTGCAGTGAAAATGCAGTGACGTTGGTTGCTCCAGCCAAGTCAATGCATTTCACAATTCAGCATTCACACACTGCGCTTTTTACAGATCCGTTTTTGGGCTCAAGAAAGGACCTGTAAAAAGAATGATCATGTCAATTCTTTTGCGCATTTTGTGAATCACCAGTAGGATAAAAATGCTTATTACACCCCTGGAGGAATTCATTGAGGGGGTCTAATTTTCAAATTGGGGTCCCTTGTGGGGGATTTTCTGCTGTTTTGGCATGTCTGGGTCTCTGCAGTGTGGCATGGCATGACCAATCTATTCCAGACAAATTTACACACCAAAAATCAAACGGCACTCTTTCCTTTGCGAGCCCTGCCATGTGCCCAAACAGCAGTTGTGACTACATATAGCAATGTTTTCAGAAGAAATTCCTTAAGAAATTACACTGGTCAACACAAAAAAAAAAAAATCATCAGAAAAGGTAATATGTCTGTTTTAAGAAGTTTGATGTGCCCATCACAAAGTTTCTGAAACAGAAGTATTTTTGTTATTCTGCATTATTAAAGTATGTGATTTTTCCTGTTATTCCCATTTCTTTGCTTGTCTTAAATGTGAATTTTCTTACAGGGACAACATCAGTAAAGGTTTTAGTGAGTTTTATGGGGAGTATTGACAGTGCAGTCAACCATCCAGATCAGAGCGCTTAACAGGGATGTGTTTGAAGGAACTTTAAATGATAAAGAAACGAGATCCTGGAAGTGCCTCAAGTGGATCTGTGAAAACGTCTTAGGTCGGCTTCACACCACTGTTTCAGGGATCCTGGGATGTCCAGTGTGAACTGGACAGCCTCTGATCCGATTTTGGCCCCATCGTATTCCTATGGGGCCAGATGGCAGAGATTTGCCTTCCGGTTCCCTGCTGTCAGGGAGGATCCGGCAGAATTAGTTTTTTTTTCCCCGAACACAAAATTGCAGCTTGCCGTGTTTGTGTGTCCGGGGCAAAAATGTGGAAGAAAAATAAATAAATAAATAAATTGGATCCTGCCGGATCTGGTGCAATCCGGCGCCCCCTAACATGGGTGTCTATGGGAGCCGGATCCGACAGAAAACCTGTCCATTCCAGGACGCCGATTGCTGAAGCTCAGTGTTGGCCAGCACTGAAGAACTTCAGCACCGTGGAGAGCTCCCAGCTGAGATTTCAGAAATATCAGCAAGGGACAGCTCCAGCAGCAGCGGACTGCAGATTCCTGCAGAAAACAGGATAGGAGGGTATATTTGCCCTATGATTCTGTTCTGTCCGGGGCTGTCAGGCTGTGTCTGGTGCATCCAGCAAAACACCGGACACAGCCCAACAGCAAAAATCCGTGGTGTAAAGACAGCCTTAGGAAAAATAAAATCTCCAGAATATGTTGCAAGTGTTGATGAATTGCTAAATGCATACTAGTGTCTAGATGTTGCATGTCTCTTAAAAAATGCACTTTTTGCATACATATTTTTACGCAGCGCTTTTATAGGAAAAAGCGCCAGCATAAAAAGAATTGACATGTCAATTCTTTACACAGTGACTCTGGCGCTTTTTTCCCCATAGGGGCCAGCGCTGCAGGATCTGATGTCACAGAGGGGAAGAATAATCCTGGTTCCTCCTCCCCTCCGTGACACGTGTGACTGCCCCCATTTGATTTCACAGTGTATTAATATACACTGCGAAATCAAAATTAAAGCCAAATGTATTACCGTATTTTTCGCTTCATAAGACGCACCTGATTATAAGACGCACCCACAATATTGGTTAAGGAAAAGAGAAAAAAAACTTTTTTAATGTTAAATGGAGTTCGTCTTATAATGCCAGTGTCCGTCTTACAGATCATATACAAGTTCCTCATCCTGGTACATGAAACACCCATACTGGTATATATGTCCTCCATGCTGGCACACTGCCTCTCAAGGCTGGCACATACTACTTCCCCCAGGGTGGAGCACTGCCTCCAATGGTGTTGCACTGTCCCCCCTGGCTGCCACACACTGTCCCCCCTGGCTGCCACACACTGTCCCCTGGCTGGCACACTGTAGCCCCCCATCTTTGCGCACATGATACTCACCTAGCTTCACCGCTGCCTGCTGACCGCGATATCACCCGCCGTCTGTGCTCTGCCGGCATCCGGGTCCTGAGAGCGCCGCTCGGTAATGACGTCACTCGCAGCGACGCTCACAGCACCCGGATGCTGGCAGAACACCGACAGCGGGGATAGCGCGGTCAGCAGGCAGCGGTGAGGCTAGGCGAGTATCACATCCATGGTATAGTCAGTTCTTTCCACGCAATGCAAGCGTGGAAATCACTGACTATACAGACAGGCTGCAGCTGCGGACCCGGCTCCTGTAACATGGGCTGCTCCCGCTGGTGATTGACAGCGGGATGCAGTGTATATTACAGGAGATAATGAGCGGCCCCACGTGACCAGAGCCCGCAGCTGCAGCCCGCTCCTGGCCCCATCCAGCCCCCGGACACCGCTCCTGAGCCGCCTTTTCCACCCCCCAAAGCACACTTTCGCTTTGTAAGACGCATCCCACACTTTCCCCCAAATGTTTGGGGACTAAAAGTGCATCTTACAAAGCGAAAAATACGGTAAATATAATAAAGAAGGAATGCTTACCCTTTCCGATGCCTTTTAGCGCTATGCGGTGCAGAGCCAAGGCCCAGGTATCGAACGAAAGGACCTTGCATGAAGTCATTGATGACGTCTTGGGCGCTGATTGGCCGCTCGCGGTTATGCGATACATATCACATGACCGCGAGCGGCCAATCAGCGCCCGTGACGTCACGCAAAGTCTTTTCACATTGGTGCCTGGCTCCCGGATAACCCGAACAAGCCAGCGGGGAGATGTTCATTATTTATTATTTTTAATACATTTGGCTTTATTTAGTTTTGATTTCACAGTGTATATTAATACACTCCGAAATCAAATGGGGGCTGGCAGACATGTCACAGAGGGGAGGAGGAACCAGGATTCATCCTCCCCCTCTGTGACATCACTTCTCCCCCGGGCCATAATAAAGTGTGCTGTGTGAAAAGCACTGTTTTTTTTTTTTTTTTTTTGCACGGGTGCAAAATGCTGGGAACATAGCCTTTGATGCGTTTTTAACTGCTGCATTTTTTTCCCCCATATACAATGGTTTTAGGGAAATAACAGGAGAAAGAACTGATCATTAATTGACATGTTCATTCATTTTCTGGATGTGTTTACTGCCCCAAAAATGGACCAGTAAAAAATGAGCATCTGAACTGCATTTCTAAAAACCCATTGAATTTGCTCGAGATCAAAGGAAGGATCTTTTCTCCATGCAAAAATGAATAAAAAAATATGGATCAAAAATACACAGTCTAAACATATCATTAGGGTGAGTGCCCACAATCCGGATTAGCAGCATTGTGGACGCAGTGTATTTTCACTGTGTTGTACAGTACAGAGTAGATGGGATTTTTTAAAAACCTCATCCCCACTGTGCTTTTTCCGCAGCATGAACTGACATGTGTGCGACTTCCTGAGCCCAAAAATGTTAATCTATGCTTCCAGAGATGCGAGTGTTCTCAGTGGCAGAAGACAGCGAATATCTGCAGCGTCCAGAATCCTGATCGTGAACAGAAACGCTGCGATCTCTTATGGTCCCTTTACACGCCACCACAGGAAGGTAGAAACCGCCAGGCATCGGACACAATTGTGCCCGTTGCCATGAAAAGACCACGATGTGGCGGCGTGTAATTCAGGAATTTCTTTCCTGTGTCTTCGGATACCTGTGCCTGAGCAGTGCTCAAAAACAGGAAGGCATAATCCCTATGGTGGTGGCGTGTAATTGGGGCACAGGCAAGGTATTTGTGTGCCCTAGTGAATTCCCTGGGGCGTGCCACAGTGTCATGTATACCACGCCCCATCAGCTATCATTGGTGGGGGCTACTGTGTAACCATTGGCTGTCCCTGCACAGGGCAGCATATTTAACGAGCTGACCAGTCACACTACACATTTGCAATAGCGTCATGTATTAGCCAGCCTTCCTGCGCTGGCTGGCCAATCATGATGTTATTGCATTGTCCAATCACCGTACGAGCGTCACGTAATACACAACTCTGTCATGCTTATGTACTTGCGGCGCGCAATATGTACGCCCATATTCCCTTGTGGTAGTGGTGTGTAAATCAGGGAAGGTGCTCCACAGAAGGTAACCCGTGGCACCCGTCGGCACTTCCGGGGAACGCAAATACCTTCTGTGGAGCACTTTGTGGCGGCGTGTATATGCGACATTGGCAACCGTTAGCAACAGGTAAAAACGCACGCGTGCGATGCCTACCTGTTGCTACCCTCTGTGGCGGTGTGTAAAGGTACCATTAGAGCACTCGTGTCTCTGCAAGAGAAATTACGCTGCATCTAGAACACAGTGGGCCCGATTGTTGCACTGACCCTAAAGGGGTGCTCATGCTTCACAACCACAATATTATAATTGTTTTTCATTCCTCCCCCTCAATAAGATTTGTTTCTTAATGCAGTAATGATGCAGATTATAGAAGCCATTAAGGCTATTATCATATAAAAATCGATTTAATTTTCATTCAGAAAAGTTGGATGATTTTTTTTTTTTTGTCATCTATTCACAATTTCTTTCCATACTCAGCAGCTATTTACAAAACCAGTTACAGTTTCCTATGCTGCAGAATTGCAATGCATCCGTAATTCATTTATATAACAGTCGGACTACTATAATCACCTCAAAGAAAATCTCAAAATCCGGCAGTAATAAGCTAAAGGCCCAGTCTCGCACTACGATATCGTAAACAATATCGTTAGTACGTTACGGGTTTTCAGTCGTTCTAACGACATCCTAACGACGTCGTTCGGTGTGACATGCACAAACTATCAACGATAATCGGACAGATCATTGATGGGAGGTTGGTGAACCGGGCCTTAAACCAAACGATGAGTGTTCGTTCAACCTGCAGCATGGGTGTGTGTGACACCTTGATAACGATGTTGTTACCGACTTCGCCTATTCAGAACTGAAGGACGTAGGCGATCAAACGACCACAAGTATCGTTCGCTTGTCGCGGAATCATTGTTGCGTTGTTAACAGATATCTATACGTGTGACACTTCACTAGCGATCATTGAACGTTCGAGCAATCATTTCGGTTCTCAGACACATTGAAGCGTGAGACAGGGCCTTTAGACTTTTCAGAGAACTAGTCCTTTGTTATTCAGGGTGAGGCACAGGTATTTAATTGAAACAATAAATATAAATTAAAAAAATAAAAAAAAACCACAACTATTCACCCTTTTGCAGTCTATTACAACGAGAATGGACAAATAAAATACAATAGTGCTAGGATATTGAAGTGCTTACTTTGTGATTCAATAGCTGTTAATTTGTTCCACCCCCATGTTAGGGAGCGCCGGATTGCCCCGACTCCGGGAGAGTCCGGCCAAAACCAGGATCCGGTAAATTGGGGAGATTTTTCTCCCCGGACAAAAAAAATGATGCAAGCATCATTTTTGTGTCCGGAGAGAATAATCCGTTTTCCCCCCGGATTGTCCCGGAGTGATGAAACCAGATGGCAGAGCTGCCATCCAGCTCCATAGTCTGCTATGGGGCCAAAAAATGGTCCGGGGCTGTCTGGTTTACACCGGACAGCCCCGGATCAAAAAAACCGTGGTGTGAAGCCAGGCTAAGAGGGGCAAATTGATGAAAAGCTCAGTTTTAGGCCCCATTCACACAATGCTTTTTTTGCTGCATATTTTTACGCACAAGCTCAAAAAAAAGCCAGGAGAGGAACAATCAAAACCGGGAGTGGCACACTCAGAGGAAAGGTCTAAAGGCCACGTTACACACACAGATATATTGGTCACAGATCTCTGGTTGCAGTGAAATCATGGACACATTGTTTTATTGTACACAGCCACAAAATAGAGCAATGTGTCCATGATTTCACTGCAACCAGAGATCTGTGACCAATATATCGGTGTGTGTAACGTGGCCTTAAGGGTAGGGACACACTTCAGTTCCTGATCAGTTTTCCTGATCAGTGTTTATCAGTTTGTGTGCCAAAACCATGAGTGAACCTTGCAGAGAAAAAGTATAATTGAAAGATTGACACCTGTGGTGGGTTTTGGAGACACTCCTGGTTTTGAAACGAAAACTGATCAGGACAACTGATCAGGACAACTGATCAGGACAACTGATCAGGACAACTGATCAGGACAACTGATCAGGACAACTGATCAGGACAACTGAAGTGTGTCCCTACCCTAATAGAAACAAGTGCTCCACTTATATGTTTAATCACCCACTCCTGGTTAGTGATGAGCTTGTGCTTAAAAATATGCAGCAAAAAAGCAGTGTGTGAATGGGCCTTAAGGCCACTGGCACACGTTCAGTATTTGATGAGTTTTTTTACCTTATGGTGGGTTTACACGTCCTGATATCGGGCCGATATCGGGACCAACGACGCGGGAGCGCGCTTTTCCCGCTATCGCATCGCTGTTTTACACAGCCCGATATCGGGATACAACGTCCCGACGATATGTACGCCCCTCAACCCAGGAACGACCATTTAACATGGGAGTGAATGGGCGACGTGGGCGTACACATCGTAGTTGGGCTGTCACATGGGACGATGCGGCTACAACGGCCATCCGATATCGGGCGGTTGAATAGCACGCTCATTCAACCCCGATATCGTTTTGGCATCGTTCCAGCATTGCATTGTACGTTCAAACCGTACAACGCGCAAACGATATCGGGTCCAACTCCCGAACCACGTGACTTTTTGTCGGAGTTGGATCGGAGTTGGACGCCGATATCGCGGCGTGTAAACCCACCATTAGGATTTGTAGCCAAAACCAGCAGTGGATAATTAAATACAGAAGTGGTGCAGGTGTTTCTATTAGACTTTTCCTCTGATTGTTTCACTCCTGGTTTTGGCTACAAATCCTGAGGTAAAAAACTCAAATCCTCAGCTTGTGCACGTGGCCTAAGACTTTTATTATTCAGACTATTTTGTTTTATTTTAAAGCTTGATGAAGTAACTACTATATTCTTCTTAATAACATGAAAAAGGACATGTCTAGTGTCCTAACTAATTAAAAAAACAATGCACATATATCTAAATATTGCTTTTTGTATTTCAGTATAAGGCTACGTTCACACATTTGCGTAATTTGTTGCGTTTTTTTGGCGCACGCTTTTTGCTGCATTTTTCGGCCGCGCAAAAAAGGGGAACAAAATACGCAGGGGCTTTCACACACTTCACTTTCTTTACTCCAGAAAGTGCAGGTGATGTCACAGAGGGGAGGAAGAATCCTGCTTCCTCCTCCCCTCTGTGACCGCCCCATTAGATTTCGCAGTGTATTAATATACACTGCGAAATCTAAATTAAACAAAGCCGAATGTATGAAAAAAAGAGAATTTTGTTTACGTACCGTAAATTCTTTTTTCTTGAATCATCAATGGGAGACCCAGACAATGGGGTTTAGGGCGCTGCCCTCCGGAGGTCACACTAGGTACTACAAGTTTGTAGCACCGCCTCCTCCGCTTATAAACCCCCACCGTAGGAGACATCCTCAGTTTAGTCCATAAGCTGCGAGGAGAAATAAACCACACCCGAAACATCGGGAAGAATGCCGTGCACAGACGGTGTAACAACCCGGAAACACTGTCTCAACAGAGAACAGATCAAATGCAAACATGCAACGTAACAACTGGGTGGGTGCTGGGTCTCCCATTGATGATTCAAGAAAAAAGAATTTACGGTACGTAAACAAAATTCTCTTTTTTCTGATCATCATAATGGGAGACCCAGACAATGGGGATGTCCTAAAGCAATACCCCAGGGCGGGAAGAGTTCCTCAACAAGACGGAAAACACATGGTTCCCTTTTAAAGGTGGGCAACCGCCGCCTGGAGAACCCGCCTGCCCAAACTCGCATCCGCAGAGGCATGGGCATGCACCATATAGTGCTTAGAGAAAGTGTGCAGGCTGGACCAAGTGGCCGCTTGACACACCTGTAGAGCAGAAGCTCGATGTCGCAAGGCCCAAGAGGCACCTACAGCTCTAGTAGAGTGTGCCTTCAAACCCACCGGGAGAGGCAAACCAGAAGACCGGTAAGCCTCCTGAATGGGAGCCTTGATCCATCTGGCCAAGGTTGACCTTGAAGCCGCGGACCCCTTACAGCGACCCATCGTGAGGACAAATAAGGAATCCGAACTCCTAAAGGAGGCGGTCCTGGACACATAAATGCGTACAGCTCTCACGAGATCCAGAGTATGGAGGTCGCGCTCAACCTGATGAACGGGAGCGGGGCAAAATGATGGGAGAACAATCTCCTGGTTCAAGTGGAATGTTGAAACCACCTTCGGCAAAAATTCAGGCCGTGGGCGCAACACCACCTTGTCCTGGTGAACCACCAGAAAGGGTGACTTGCACGAAAGTGCAGCCAATTCTGAGACCCTTCTCAGAGACGTAATCGCCACCAGAAAGACCACCTTCTGGGACAGACGAGAGAGAGAGATGTCTCTCAGTGGCTCAAACGGCGGTTTCTGCAGTGCCGCTAGGACCCTGTTGAGGTCCCAAGGGTCCAGGGGCCGCCTGTAGGGCGGAACCACCCGAGACACCCCCTGCAGAAATTGGCGGACCTTCGGGAGGAGCGCCAAGCGCCTGTCAAATAGCACAGAAAGTGCTGATACTTGACCTTTCAGAGAGCCAAGGGATAATCCCAACTCCAAGCCCGACTGTAGGATGGCCAACAATGTCGGAATAGACAACGGCCACGGTGAGTGACCACCAGAGGCACACCAGGTAAAAAAGATTTTCCACGTTCTGTGGTATATTTTCCTGGAAACAGGTTTCCTTGCCCGATTCATAGTGGCAACCACTGTAGGAGAGAAACCTCTGGATGTCAGCAGCCAGGCCTCAAGAGCCATGCAGTCAATCTGAGGGCCCTGGAATTGAGGTGGAAGAATGGGCCTTGCGCGAGAAGATCTGCGCGCTCTGGAAGAGCCCACCGGTGTCCGCCTGACAGTTGCCACAGGTCCGGGTACCAGGACCTCCTGGGCCAATCTGGAGCCACTAGAATGGCTACTCTGCATTCCGTCCTGATCTTCCACAGGACCCTGGGAATCAGAGCTAGAGGCGGGAACACATATGGCAGCTGGAAGCTGGACCAACTCAGGATCAGGGCATCCGCCCCCAGAGACTGAGGATCCCATGATCTCGCCACGTATTGGGACACCTGATGATTCAGCCGTGAGGCCATCAGATCTACGTCCGGAGTGCCCCATCTGCCGCAGATGTCCCGGAAGACGTCTGGATGAAGGGACCACTCTCCGGCGTCCATCCCCTGTCGGCTCAGATAGTCGGCCTCCCAGTTCTCGACCCCTGGGATGTGAACTGCGGAGATCAGGCAGCCGTTTTCCTCCACCCAAGCTAGAATGCGGTGGACTTCGGTGAGGGCCTGAGCACTTCTGGTCCCTCCCTGATGATTTATGTAGGCGACGGCCGTCGCATTGTCGGACTGTACCCGAATGGGTTGTCCTGACAGGAATTTCTGAAACGCCAGTAGCGCCAGATAGACCGCCTTGATCTCCAGCACGTTGATCTGCAACGCCGACTCCGACTGAGTCCAGAGGCCTTGAGCCCTGTGGTGCGAGAACACCGCACCCCAGCCCTTCAGACTGGCGTCGGTGGTCACCACTAACCATGACGGTTTTAGGAAGGACCGTCCCCGTGACAGATGATGTGGCTGTAGCCACCACTGTAGGGAATCCCTGGTTGGTTGTGACAGCGTCACACCGATTCAACGAAATCGTCCTCTTGTCCCATCTGCGAAGAATCTCCAGCTGGAGAGGACGGAGGCGAAACTGTGCGAACGGCACCGCCTCTATCGCCGCTACCATGCGACCCACCAGTCTCATCAATACCCGTAGGGATGACTGTGGAGACAGGAGGACATTCTGCACTCCTGATTGGATCGCAAGCTGCTTGGCTTGAGGTAGGGACACCAGGGCCGAGTCCGTGTGGAAGTCCATGCCCAGATATGTCAATGACTGGGTCGGAACCAGGGTCGACTTTTGAATGTTGATAAGCCACCCGAACCGTTCCAGGGACTTCATGGTCGCCTCCAGGCTCACCCGACAAAGGTCTTCCGATGGCGCCCTGACCAACAGGTCGTCCAAATAGGGTATGACGGCGTGTCCCTGCGCATGCAGGAGAGCCATCATGGAGGCCATCACCTCTGTGAACACCCGTGGTGCTGAGGCTAGCCCGAATGGCAGTGCCACAAATTGGAAGTGCTCTTCCCCCACTGCGAATCTCAACCAGCGCTGATGAGCTGGTGCAATGGGGACGTGAAGGTAAGCGTCCCTGATATCGATGGACGCTAGGAAGTCTCCCTGTGACACAGCAGCGATCACTGAGCGCAGGGATTCCATGCGGAACTTCCGAACCAACACGTGACGGTTGAACAACTTGAGGTCCAACACCGGGCGAAAAGAGCCGTCCTTCTTTGGGACAATAAAGAGGTTGGAGTAAAAACCCCTGAACCTCTCTTCCATGGGCACAGGGACCACCACTCCGTCTCTGCGGAGTCCCTCCAACACCAGGTGAAAAGCCTGAGCCTTTTCTGGTGATGGAACCGACCGATGGAATCGGTGTATTGGTCGTGACGTCAGCTCTATCCTGTAACCTCTTGAGACTACGTCTCGAACCCACTGATCGTGAATGTGAAGAAGCCACTTGTCCTGAAAGCGGGACAGGCGGCCCCCCACCTGTGGGGAGGCAGGATGAGAGAGCGAGTCATGTCGAGGCGGGCTTGGGGGTGGCAGCCGCTGCCCCCGCCGGCTTCTTCTGACGACTCTTGGAACGCCACTGAGTAGCAGGCTTGCCCCCTCGGTCTGAGCGAGTGGACGCCGTTGATGACTGTGAACCGGAGCGAAAGGACCACTGCTTAGGGTTCCTTTTCACGGTGTACCGTGGCTTAGGCTTGTTCTGCGGTATCTTAGACTCAGCAGAATCCTTTATCAATTTGTCCAGTTCGGTGCCAAAAAGCCTGTCACCAGCGAACGGAAGATTTTGTAAAATCTTCTTAGATGTGGCATCTGAGTCCCAAAGACGCAGCCACAACAGCCTGCGGATCGCAATTGCATTGGCCGAGGCCACAGCAGAGCGAGTGGCAGTTTCCAAAGATGCCGTCCTGGCATAGTCCGCATAGGCCCTTGCTCTCTCAGTGAGAGCCAGGACCTCTGGACTGGACCTAGCTATATCAGTGATACCATCCAAACAGATAGTAATCGCTTGTAGGGTCCAGACCGCGGCAAAATTAGGGGCAAACGAAGACCCCACAGCCTCATAGGAAGACTTGGCGAGTTGCTCGACCTGTCTATCAGTAGCATCCTTCAATGAGGAGCTATCAGAGGCAGAAAACAAGGAGCGCGCAGCAATCCTAGTCATGGAAGCATCCACCTTGGGAGACTGCGACCATTCCTGGAGCGCCTCCTGGGGAAAGGGAAAGCGATTGTCCTTAGTTTTACGGACATAACGCCGCCCAGGATGCAACCTGGGAGCTTTAATCACCCTTCCGAAATTAGTGTGGTCCATGAAGGAGCCACTTGGTCTAGCCTCTGGCCGCAGCCATTGGTATATCTCCTTGGGGTGTACAGTCACCTCCTCAGGAGGAGTGACAAGACGCAATGTCTCATTGATGGAGGACACCAGATCCTCCACCCCATCTGGAGGTTCAGACATAGACCCAAGAGTAGAACCCCCATCATCTTCCTCACCATCAGAGGAACGCTCCTCCTCAGAGAGAGTCTGGAGCTCAGGAGAAGCCTCACGGGCTCGCTTAGGGGGTCTTACAGCAGAAGTAAGAGACACCCGGGGGTAACTAGGAGGAGTAGCTGGGTTCTCCAGTCTCCTATGCAGTGCCTCCAGGGTTTGCGACATGGAGGACATCTGGGACAGCAGAGATTCATTGATCTTATTCTGCGTTTCCCATGGCCCTGGGATCACCTGGACCTCAGGGTATAATCCCGGATTTGCAGACTCAGTAGTAGCAGACCGGGCCTCTGGGCGTCCGCAGTTATTGCAGGACCCCTCCACCAGTGTCCCGTTGCATGTAGCGCAGGTAACGGTGCCCACTGCCGCCTTAGCAGCATGCTTCCCAACTGAGGACATCTCCACAGTGAGGGGAATATAAGCCAAAGTTCACAAACAAACCGGGAATCCCGGTGGCTTACCGACCGCAGTAAAGCGGTAGGAGGAAGCGGTGTGTGTGTGTGACCTCCGCGAGTTCCGGTCTCCCTTGCAAGTGCAGACACGCGCTGCAGCCAGATCCCAGCCGGGAAGTGAGGGAGAAGATGGCCGCCGACAGTGAAGATGTGGGCGGAGCCAGGAACACGCGGGAAGAACACACAACACGCCCAGCGGTGATGTCACCATAAGGGCTGCCTCCTCCTCCTCCAGACTGCCTCAGCAATGGAGGTGCCGGAGCCCGCAGCGCGGGAAAAGAGTGTGAATATCACCACACACACTCTCAGACTGCATGTACACATAAAAACACTCGCAGTCTACAGCCTCAGCCCCTGTGACACACAGGGCGGTCAGCCAGGGCGACCCCAGCACAGGGTCACCGCCAGAACCGCGGACCCGAGGGTAACCGCGCGGTCTGAGTGTCGTGACACCACAGTGACAGACACTACCCCCAGGCACACAGGAGACACACCAGGTGCCTCAGTGCCGGTCCGGTCTGTAAGCACCTTTAGGGAGGCCTCGGACGGGGGTACAGCACCAGTCCGGAGTGTAAGCACCATTTAGGGAGGCCTCGGACTGGGCTGGCTCCGTCCGGTCTGTAAGCACCATTTAGGGAGGCCTCGGACGGAGCGGAGCTGTGCAAGGCTCCAGGCTCCCCCTTACCAGAGCCTCCATGGAGGGATGGAAAGGAAGGAGCGCGACAGCGTACCGGGAGAACACTGAAGTGTCCAGGCTAAAAACCCTCCGGTACCTCCACCAGCGTGTTCCGCAGAGGGTGAGCGGGGAGGCTGTCGGGGGTCCCGAGCGGGACCATTTTACCTTGTCTTCATACGCCATCACGTAAGCTGTGAGAATGCAGTGAAGTGCAAGCAAAGCGTGATCCTCCGAGCACACTAAGTTTAAAACTGAGGATGTCTCCTACGGTGGGGGTTTATAAGCGGAGGAGGCGGTGCTACAAACTTGTAGTACCTAGTGTGACCTCCGGAGGGCAGCGCCCTAAACCCCATTGTCTGGGTCTCCCATTATGATGATCAGAAAATAACAAATAATGAAATACTTACCTCTCTGACGCCTATTCCCGGTGTCCGGTGGCGAGGCCAGATGTGTGTTCTGCCAGGACCTGCCGTGATGTCAGAGGAGCGTTCCCGATGCTTATTGGCCGCTCGCGGTCATGTGATACGTATCACATGACCGCCAGTGGCCAATCCGCGCCCGGAACGCTCCTCTGACATCACGGCAGGTCCTGGCAGAACACACATCTCCTGGCCTCGCCACTGGACACTGGGAATAGGCATCGGAGAAGTATTTCATTCTGTTATTTTACATATATTTGGCTTTGTTTAATTTAGATTTCGCAGTGTATATTAATACACTGCGAAATCTAATGGGGCGGTCACAGCTGTCAAGAGGGGAGGAGGAAGCAGGATTCTCTGTGACATCTCAATTCTTTACGCAACTGCGTTTTCTCCCTGAAAAAGCACTGCATATTTTTACGCAGTCTTTGCACAGCAAAGTGAATTTCCTATTCACTTTGCTGGCAGACACAAAACACATTGCGTATTTTGAAAAGTGCGCGTAAAAAAGCATGGCAAAATACGCAATGTGTGAACGCAGCCTTAAACTTATCATTGGGATGAGACTATTTGGGAAATCCCACCTAAAATATGATCCCAAAGAGAGCCTTCTTGAATCCTTGTACAAATGTATACACAAGTAATACGTCTTTTTGAAAATTTTTAACGTTTTTTCAAAATTGAGCATCAACATTTTTAATTTGACCCCTCAAAAGCAAAATATCAATTGTGTGACATACCAAATGAAACTATCATTCTAACCAAAATGGTGCCTCTCCAATCTCTCTCATGTCTAACCAAAGTTATGTTTAAAAAAAAAAAAAAAAGTCATCATACAAGCCTGAAACTCAAACATTCAAACTTAAGAATCTATAAAATAAATAAATAATGAAGATGAACTTTTTTTTTTTACATTCACTAAAGTAGCACTTAAAAAAAGAAAAGCAAAGTAAAAAAAATATGAATACATTGGGTAAAAAAATATATTCATATTTCGATCACTTGCCATAGAATGACCCACCCCTTTGGGAGTTCACCTACGGTTGTAGTGACTATTTGTTGTTACCTATGGAGTCAAACGCTGTTAATGTTGCAGAATTAACATTTGCCGATAAGCCCTTGTAGTGCCCGTGCATTGTTGTGCTCTAAAGGGAGTGGAGCATTTGTATTTTGCTGGCTTTCTTTTGGAGGGCGAAGAGCCACAGCATTTTTCTGAAGCTTTTGTGATAACAATAAGGTGGAAGCTATTTCCATTAACAGATGACAGACAGGAGTGGGGACTTGTTTTTTGTGGGTTGAGTGCTATTGGAGGCAATACGGAACATTATGGATCAGTCCACATTTATCCTGTGCTCTATGAGGAGCACTTACATTAAGGTTTTCAGCTACACTTCCAAAATGGTACAGCCCCCAACAGATCAATTATGAGGCAGCAGAGTGAAGGCCCCGTCACACACTACAACGTCCCAGCGATTCCACCAACGATGTGGATTGCTGGGACATAGTTATCTCATCGCTGGTGAGTTGTCTAACAGGCAGACTCACCAGCGATCAGGACCAGCGAGAATGCTGGTAACCAGGGCAAACAGCGAGTAACTAAGCAGAGCACTGCGCTTAGTTACCTGCTGTTTACCCTGGTTACCAGCTCCCAGCGCTTGCTGTGTGGCGCTGGGTGATCGCTCATCGTTAGTCTCCCGCTGCCACATGCGCCGATGCTGGCCACCCAGTGGGAGACCAACGATAATCGTTGGTAAATGACCAGGACCATAAATTTAAAGACCTCATCGTTGGTCTTTGGTAAATGTCACACGCAAAGATGTCGTTTCGACATCGCAGAAACATCACCAAACCGGTGACGTTGCAACGATATCGTTAATGATATTGTAGTGTGTAACGGGGCCTTTACTCTGGACTCTGGCTTCTGCTCAGCGGTATCCTTTTCAAAGGTGCACAAAACTGGTTGACCGCACTTTTGTGCATGTGTAAAGAGATGGACACTGCTGGACCACAGGCAAGATGGAAGTTCAATGTGACCGTATTTGCCTAATTAATGATTTTTTTTGTGGCTGAATCACGTTTTACAGAGATTTACACGTAATCCCTAATGTAAGCGCTCAGCATAAAGCGCAGGATAAATGTGAGTAGCAGGCAGAATAAAACGCAAAGCAGTTGAAGAATTGGTTTTATTATTATATCTTATGCCATTCACCTTGCGGTCTAAGTGATTAGGCAGCCTTATTTGTCTGGTAAGTACGATCACAGCGATACCAGATTTATATAATTTTTTTTAGGTTGGCTGCTAGGACACTAAAAACTGGGTTTTTTTACTAAAAGCTTTTTTGCAGCATTATATTTTTGTTAGGGCCCTTTCACATCAGCGGTTTTTGAAATTCGCGGCAGATGCGGTGAAAAAAACCGCATCTGCCGCGATTACCGCATACCGGCTGCACTTGCGGCGCGGTTGCGGTAAACACCATGCAAAGTATAGGCGTACTTGCGGCAGGTGCGGCAAGTGCGATTTTGCACTTGCGGCAGGTGCGGCCGCGAAAAAAACGCGGCTGACCGCGGGTTTTTTTTTCGCAGCCGCACCTGCCGCAAGTGCAAAATCGCACTTGCCGCAAGTACGCCTATACTTTGCATGGTGTTTACCGCAACCGCGCCGCAAGTGCAGCCGATATGCGGTAATCGCGGCAGATGCAGTTTTTTCACCGCATCTGCCGCGAATTTCAAAAAATGCTGATGTGAAAGGGCCCTTATTTGTATATTAACAGTCATGTGAGGACTTGTTTTTTTTGCAGGATGAGTTAAAGTTTTTATTGGCACCATTTCAAGCAATGTTATATCTTTCTTGCTTTCTATTCCGGCAGAATCAAGACGACAAAAAATTCATTTTTATTTCTTTTTGCTGTTCACCGTATCGTAAAAGTGATGACAGCTTTACATTTCGGGTTAGTACGAATACCATGTGATACCACATTTAATAGTTGTTTTTTTTAAGTTTTACTGCTTGTACACCATGAAAATATGGATGGCTCTTTGGCACGGTATAAAAACAGGAAAAACTTTATAAATGCCTGTCATCACAAGTGAAAGCTGACAGTGGAGGCTGAATGGCACTGTTGTGCTACAGCTCATGGCAAAGGTATAAGTGATAGTTTAGTAGGAATCATGAAATGCCTGGCATCAACTTTTCAACTGGAGTGAGAAAAACATTCCTAACATGAAGTTCATGTACTTTACAAACGAGGACTACAAAGAGGAGGAGAATTTGTTAAAACATTACAGAAAGCAGAACCTAATCAATAGGAACACTTGGCAATACCACATTTTAATTCCATGTAGTGAAACAAATACAAACAAGGATTTTTTCATTCAGCAATGGCGCAAAGTCAATGAAGTGTTCGAAGGCAGCACAAAATTGGTAATGGATGACATAACTGGTAATGAGACCTGTGAATATGATCAGCAATGGTGGGTGGATAATGTACTCTCCAAAGATTAGGATAATCTTAACTATACATATGAGGCCACAGATTATAGACTGCTGAAAAAAATCCTACCTGTGTGTCTCAAATTAGATGTCTTGTTGTGGAGAAAGTATCTTTATACAAATGAGCTGTTCCATGCTATGGGGTGGGTGCTGCCTGGAAGATAAATCCACCTCCAGAGCTTGTTTAAAATAAAAGGGGAGTTACAGTGCGAGACAAGTAAGGCTGCTTTCACATCACGATTTTTGTTCACCCGTGGCTATCTGTTGCAAAAATACGGATCTAAATTTGGTCTCTATGTATCCCTATGGGCACAGATGTGCACGGATTGGTCCTTATTGGCATCCGATTCAGTTGCGTCAGTTTTGTGATGAATCTGTTTATGTCAGATTCTTTCCTGTCCCCAAAATCGGAGCCTGCTCAGATTTTGGCCTGCCTTGAAACAAATTTCTATCGAAACGGATACGTTGCTGTCAGTTTCAAATAACACGGAGCTCTATGGTGACGAATCAAAGCGGGTCAAAAAAATGGGATCCGTAAAACGGATCCAATTTGCTGTACTGCGCATGCTCAAAAGCAAGGCACAGCCCCATCTCTGCTGATGACGGATCCGTGGAAAACACGGATCAGTGCGCATCAGTGGCATCTGTTGGCACAGATCCGTGCCTGTCCGCGTGATCCTTGAAATTTAAGGATCACCACAGATGTGCAAAAATCGTGATGTGAAAGCAGCCTAAAGGCTCCGTCACACACTTCACTGTCCGAGCGATCCGATCAACGATCCGACTTGACCTACTAGCTGGAACAATGTTCAATGATCGCTAGTGAAATGTCACACGTAAAGATATCTTTAACGACGCAGCAACAATTCCGTGACAAGCAAACGATACTTGCGGTCGTTTGATCGCCTACGTTGTACAGTTCTGAATAGGCGAAGTTGTTAACAACATCGTTATCAAGGTGTCACACACACACTAACGCTGCAGGTTGGACGGACGAAAATCGTTTGGTTTTAGGTCCGGTTCAAGAACCTCATTAAACATCAGCCGACTTATCGTTGATAGTTTCTACTTGTCACAATGACGTTGTTACAAAGTCATTGCTCCACCCAAAAAGCTGTGACATTCAAACTATATTGTTAACGATATTATAGTGCGTGGACGGGCCTTTAGGCTGCCTTAACACTATTTGTGATCCGTGCCTATCCATTTTAACACGGATGGCCACGGATTGGATTTAAGTGACCATCCGTGTGTGTCAGTTTTTTATGTACCCAGAATCGAAGACTTTTGCGATTTTGGGCTGCCTTGAAAAAAGCGGACACAAACGGACAGACACGGATCCGTAGCTGACCGTGTCAAAAACCACGGGGGTCTATGGAGACACACAAGTACGGATCCGTGAAAAAAAACAGATACATTTTGCTGTACTGAGCATGCTCAGGGGTGGGAGAAGCTGTACAATCTATCACATAATGATTTTTTCCTGTCCAGGGGAATCCTGTTTTTTGCAGGACCCCACAGACAGGTCCAGGCCCCGATGTGTACCTCCGGATGCAATTTCTGTGTCCGGATCAGAGGAAGAATCCTGTGCTCCTCTCCCCCCTGTGACATGTCAGGGCTATTGTTTTGCTTTCCCAGTGTATCTACATACACTGGGAAAACAAAATCAAAGAGAAAACCTGTATTAACAATTAAAAAAATAAAATCCTCTCCTCTCCGCCGGCTGTCAAGGAACAGAGAAGACGTCTAGATGCAGCCAGGACCTTAAAGATCTGTGATTGGCCGGTAGCGATCATATGATATCACATACCGCCTAATTGCTACCGGCCAATCACATTTTAGATCCAGGTCTTGGCAGCATTCAGCCGTCTTCTCGGGTCCCGGGCAGCCGGAAGAGAGGCAAGTATTTTATTTTTAATACATTGCTTTAACTTCACTTTAGCAGTGTATGTAGTGTATGTAGATACAGTCCTAAAGTGAAATTACACTGAGCAGAGCAGTTTTAGGATCTGGGAAACAATTCTGTTTTTTCCTGGATCTGAGCTCCATAGACCCCCATGTTATTTGAATCAGACAGTGTCGGATCTGATGCTGTCCGCTGTGCCCAAAATCACAGCAGTCAATGATTTAGGGGGACGTGCCTGATGATAGACCATTAAAAAACAGTTGGCATCTGTTGGCACAGATCAGTACCTGTCCGTGTGGGCCTTAAAATTCAAGGAACCATATGGATGTACAAATCATGCAGTGTGAAGGCAGCCTTAGGCTGCGTTGACACACAGCGTAATTTTTTAATCTTTTTACAGGCGCTTTTCCTGCGAAAGCGCATCTGCCGACAGTGAAAGGAAAGCGCGCACGTTAAAAGAATGAACTTGTCAATTCTTTGTGCAAATACGTGCGCGCTTTCTCCCATAGACAATGCTGTATTCCAGCGTCTATTATTGCGGGCGGAAGAATTTGGTGTTCCTTCCCCCGTGTGACATGTCGGGCCTAAAGTTTCACTTTCGCAGTGTATCTACATATACTGCGAAATAAAAGTTAACAAAAGGTATTAAAAATAAAAAAATAAAATACCTCTCCGCTGTATGTCCCAAGACCCAAGGAGAAGGCGTTCGCTGCAAGGACCTTTAAAGATGTGACTTGACAAAACGGAAGTCACATGACACATCAGCTGATCGTGACACACACTATCAGCTGATCTGTTTAAAACGTCCGCCAAAATCAATCGGTTTTGGCAGGCGATTTAGGTTATGTGCCCACAGGACGTTTTCCAAGCAGCCCTGAAGGCAGCAAAACTGGTACTGGTTTCAAGGATCTCTAGAGTCCTTGCAAGGAGATTTTCTGCGTTCAGGTCCTGTGTTTTTACAGTGTTTTTTTACCTAGTCCATGGTAATTACACCCCTGGCCATATCTTCAAGCTCGCAAGGGCTGGATAGTGACTTAAGGGCTACTAATACCCTGGGCTAGGTCCTTCCCTGGTGGGATAACTGGCTGGTGTCCATGTTGTAGACTCTTAACCGAGGCTCCATGGACTTCATCTGCATATTCAAATTCTAGGGAGCAATGCACCTTGGGTTTCACTGTGTTGAGTGCTTTAACTGGTGCCCGCAGTCACACCGCAGCTTGCTGGAGCCATCGGTGGATCCTGGACAGGCGAGCACAGATATTTATTTTTATTTTTTATCATTACTTTTACTTAATTTCGCTTCCGCAATGTATATATATACATTGTAGAAGTGAAATCAGATGGTAAGGAAAGTTTTAGTGTACTGAGCATGTTCAGTACACTAAAATCGGGTTCGAGAAACAATCCTGTCTTTTCTCGGACCCGTGCTCCATTGGCTGGGGATCG
This sequence comes from Allobates femoralis, assembly GCA_033576535.1. Taxonomy (NCBI): domain Eukaryota; kingdom Metazoa; phylum Chordata; class Amphibia; order Anura; family Aromobatidae; genus Allobates; species Allobates femoralis. Next base: position 464,049,254 of record JARQOC010000001.1, read on the forward strand.
GATTGGATTTGGCCTAATTGCCATCCGATTTTGTCACATCCGATTTGTGCCCGATATTTTCTGTGTCCAATTTTGGGTACAGCAATAAATCGGACACAAATCGGATCCCACAAAATCGGATGGCGTTAGGCCAAATCCGATCCAAACCCCATAGGATAACATGGGGGCCAAATCAGATCCGTGGCTGTCCATTTTACAACGGACAGCCACGGATCCTCCAAAATCGCAATGTGAAACCAGCCTGACTCAGTAAATGTAAGCGCACAGGGAGGCTAGAGTCATGAGGGACCCCTTCTGTGAATGCAGCAGACATGCTCCATTCAGCTGCATTTAGTTTGTCATGCAGCAGGTAGGGGGGGGGGGGGGGGGGGTGTGATAGGTCCTCTTTAATGATCTCAAGGCAGCTGGGACCATTGTCACCAAGAAAACCATTGGTAACATATTACACCGTAATGGATTAAAATTCTGCAGTGCCCGCAAAGTCCCACCACTCAGGAAGGCACATGTGCAGGCCAACCTGAGGTTTGCCAATATTGTAGAGGTAAGAGTATGAAGGCCACTTTACACACACAGATATCTGTGTCAAACTTCTGAACAGATCTCTGGTTGCAGTGAAATCATGGACACATTGCTCCATTTTGTACACATCCACAAAATGGAACAATGTCCATGATTTCACTGCAACCAGACATCTGTTCAGAAGTTGGACACAGATATCTGTGTGTGTAAAGTAGCCTTGAGTGTGTGGACAAGAGTTTTTAATACAGGTGACAACTTAAGACACCTGTCTTTAAAGAGGACCTGTCGCCCCCCTGGTGCTTGGCAAACTACCGTATATACTCGCGTATAAGCCGAGTTTTTCAGCCCAAAATTTGGGCTGAAAAGTCCCCCCTCGGCTTATACGCGAGTATACAGCAGCAGCCCCACAGGTATAAAGGCCCCCCATCAAGATCCAGAAGAAGCCCCATGGCAGTGCTGACTCCATAACCAGAAATGCCCTCCGGACTCACTATATGTAAGCTTTCTAAAGTCTATTTCTCATGGTACAGGACTGCTAGAAACATAGGGGAGCCCTTCCCTGAATGCAGCAGGCATGCTGGATTCCATAGTGCATTTGGTTTGCCAATGCACCAGGGGGGCGACAGGTCCTCTTTCATACAGGTGATGCAGGAGTTAATTAGGAGCGTCTATCTGGTCTGTAGGAGCAAGAAATCCTAATGGTTGGTAGCGGATCTAATACTTAATTCTCTCTGAGCATTGCAAATACATTTATAAAATTTAGACAATTTGAATTTCTAGATATTTTTGATATTCTAATCTCTCACTGTTAAAATTAATCTACCCTTAAAATTATAGACTGTCAATATCTTTTCAGTGGGCAAACCTACAAAATCAGCAAGGAATCAAATACTTATTTCCCCCACTGTATATCAGGGGCAGGATCGTACTGTGAGCATGGGGCCGGCGGCCACACAACCTGTTCATACAGAGGTGTGAGAGGGCAGGATTGTAAGACAACCCTGGAGACCCCAAGGTCCACGCCCTAGACACCTCCGGGTCTCTGCTGCTGCATGAGGCTGAATTGCTTTGTCCCCGTATGGAGGGGGTGAGAGCTGAGGAGCAGATATGATTTTATTGATTTATAAACAATCTAAACATCCTAGAACTGTAGTGCCCAGCTCTGCTTCATCATGTAAGAGGACAGAAACAGTACAAAAATGTTTTCATCTCCCCAGAGTTATTCTTTAAGTAGGTGTTTCAAGTAAGATACAAGTAAACAGACAAAAAGGAAAAAAGAAATTTATTTTCTTGCAAACACTTTTTTTCCACCTCCAAGTTCTGCTTACCGTATATACTCGAGCATATGCCAAATTTTCCAGCACAAAAATTGTGCTGAAAAGTTCCCCCCTCGGCTTATAATCGAGTCATACAGTCGGCTGTGGGGTGGGAGGCGGTGACCGGGGTCTGGAGGAGGCTGCAGAATGAGCAGGCGGTCACGTGGGTCCGCTCAGTGTAATGAATATGCACTGCATCCCCCTGTCCATCAGCAGCAGGGGGAGCGGTGCATATTGCACTACACTAAGTGTATTCGTTCCCCCCAATCATAGGTTCTGTCCCCCATGCTGCAGCACACATTAAATCAAACCATTTATACATCACCTTTCCGGCGAAAACCTGCAGGCACCGCCACGTTCTCCGGTCTTCCTGCTTATGCCAGCATCAAGTGACCAGCGCAGCAATGACGTCACTTCTGCGCCAGTCACAAGATGCCGGCATAAGCAGGAAGACCGTAGAACGTGGCGGTGCCTGCAGGGATTTGCCGGAAAAGTGATGTATAAATGCTCTGTTTTAATGTGTGCCACAGCATGGGGCACAGGTACTATGATTGGGAAAGGGGGGAGGAGGGCTATATACAATGGTGGGGACCATGAGCCAGCATTTGGGGGCTATATACATTGAAGGGGGGGGCATGTGCCAGCATGTGGGGGTTATACCCAAAGGTGGGGTGCATGTGCCAGCATGGGGGGGGGCTATATACAATGATGGGGGGCATGTACCAGGATGAAGTGGCTATGTACAATGATGGGGGCCATGTACCAGGATGAGGGGCTATATACAAAGGTGGGAGCTATATATAGTCATGAGGGGCTATATACTATGATGGGGAATATATACAGGGATGGAGGCGCTATATATCAGGATGGGATAGGCTATATACAGTGACTATATAACAGAATGGGGGCTATATACTAGGATGAGGAGTTATAAAAAGTGATGGGAGCTATATACCGTGATGGGGGGCTGTTTACTAGGATAGGGACAGATATACCAGGATGAGAGCCTGCGGCATTTCTACACCCTAGGCTTATACTCGAGTAAATAAGTTTTCCCAGTTTTTGGGGGTAAAATTAGGGGCCTCGGCTTATACTCCAGTACAGACGGTAATTGCAACACTGGCTGCACATGAGATGAAAGCTGGAGCTGTGAGAGGAATCTGCAGATTTGTCAGCTACAATCACAGACAGTTCTGCAGTAAGATCAGCAGTGCAGAGGGGCCTTTACTTTTCACATTGGTAATGGCCATTTCTATTTGACCCATTCCTGACCCTAGACGTAATACAACAGTCAAGGGTCCCAATGTTTGATGTGAGCTCCGATGCGGCACTCAGATCAAACCCCCAACATCTCGAGATGTAGGGCTTCTAGCACCAATCGAATCTTGATTTGATCGGTGCTGTTAACCCTTTGAGTCCCACTGTCAATCACTGACAGCAGAATCAAAAACCGACGCGGCAGGGATCAGGCTGTTCCATACCTGCACCAGAGATCCCGCAATGACATCACGAGATCTCTGGTGCCAACGTGATAGCTTCCGGAGTCTCGGCAGGATCCTGGGCTACCACTGATCACTACCTGTGAGTGATTGGCAAGTGCTGAGTTCCTCTCGCAGTGCGCCTTTGTGACAGGTCCCGATGTGCTGCAGCACATCGGGACCTGTCACAAGCGATTGAACTATGCAGCAGTCTGGCGCCCTATGGGGCAGTGTAAAATGAAGAATGAATTGTAAAATAAAGTTTATAGAAATATGGAAAATAAAACAGAAAAAAAAAAAAGGAAAAGATCAAATCAACCCCTTTTTCCTCCAATTCAAAATTTAAAAAAAAAACGCACAAATTTGGTAATGTTAAATTCAGAAATGCCCAATCAGTATATAAAATCAGTTAATGAGAGCCGTAAACTGCGTAATGAAAAAAAAAAGGTCCAATCGACAAAATTATGTTTTTTTTTGGTCGCTGCAACATTGCTATAAAATGCAATAACAGGTGATCAAAACAGCACTTCCACCCAAAAATTGTGTCATTAGAAACATCAGCTCAAGCCACAAAAAATAAGCTGTGTCACAACCCCAGATCCCGAAAAATGAGAACGTTACCAGTTGCAGAACATGGCGTAAAAAGTGATTTTTATTTTTCTTTCAAACTTCTGAATTTTTTTCACCACTTACCGTACATACCAGTAAAAGTATACAAGTTTGCCATCTATGAACTTGTACTGTCCTGAGGCATCACACCGCCACATCAGGTTTACCATATAATGAACATGGCAACTAAAAAACCCAAAAAAACAAATATGTAATTGCCCTTTTTTTTTTTTTTAGAATTTCACAGCACTTGGAATTTGTTCCCATTTCCTTTCACTACATGGTACAATACAATGAAAATAAATGCAATTTGAAAGTACAAATAGAACAATAAAAAGTTATGGCTCTTGGAAGCAAAAAACGAAATTGCCGGGTGGTGAAGGGGTTAAACGAAACCTGATGGGTCCCCTATGCCCTCCCACCTACCAGTATTTATATATTACTAAAAAACCCCACTTCAAGAGCCCTTTATACTGCCTGACAACTAAACACACACATTGAAAAAAGGCTGCCTAAAGTTCCCTTTTTTATATGTAAAGTAGCCCTTTGACAAGTCAATGGGGCATTAGTTCTCCAAGATAGTCACCCCTCTTCGCACATTATCACACAACTGTCGGCATGATAACATGATTTGCAGAAAGCCAGCCCCATCACCAGCAAATCATGCTCAGGCGCGTGGCTTCCTTCAGGCTGAACGCACACTGGGCAAGGGACTTGCACTAGTGCAATGCAAGGGAAACTCGCATTGCACTCGGACCAGTGTTGCCCTATCAGGCAGGGCACACTGGTGCGAGTCCTCCGCACCTAACTCGCATTGCGAATCAGAAGCGAGTGCAATCGAAGCATGCTGCGACTGCGCGCGATTCTGATGCGCGTGAGCACAATGCAAGTGTATGTGGGGGCGAGATTCTCGCCCCCATACAGCACACAGTGCGATATTCCTGGACAATTTTATATTACAGGAGGATTTATGTAAACTAGAAGCTTGGGCTGCTAAATGGCAAATGAGCTTTAATGGGGATAAATGTAAAGTCATGCACTTGGGCAGAGGAAACAAAAGGTATAATTATGTGCTTAATTGTAAAACACTGGGCAAAACTATCACTGAAAAAGACCTGGGTGTATGGGTAGATGACAAACTCACATTTAGTGGCCAGTGTCAGGCAGCTGCTGCAAAGGCAAATAAAAAAGAGAATTTTGTTTACGTACCGTAAATTCTTTTTTCTTTAATCATCAATGGGAGACCCAGACAATGGGGTTTAGGGCACTGCCCTCCGGAGGTCACACTAGGTACTACAAGTTTGTAGACACCGCCTCCTCCGCTTATAAACCCCTACCGCAGGGAACATCCTCAGTTTGGTCTACAAGCTGCGAGGAGGAAATAAACCACACCCGAAACATCGGGAAGAATGCCGTGCACAGACGGTTCAACAACCCGGCAAACGCTGTCTCAACAGAGAACAGAGCAAATGCAAAACATGCCAAGGAACAACTGGGTGGGTGCTGGGTCTCCCATTGATGATTTAAGAAAAAAGAATTTACGGTACGTAAACAAAATTCTCTTTTTTCTGGTCATCATAATGGGAGACCCAGACAATGGGGATGTCCTAAAGCAATACCCCAGGGCGGGAAGAGTTCCTCAACAAGACGGATAACACATGGTTCCCTTTTAAAGGTGGGCAACCGCCGCCTGGAGAACCCGCCTGCCCAAACTTGCATCCGCAGAGGCATGGGCATGCACCATATAGTGCTTAGAGAAAGTGTGCAGGCTGGACCAAGTGGCCGCCTGACACACCTGTAGAGCAGACGCTCGATGTCGCAAAGCCCAAGAGGCACCTACGGCTCTGGTAGAGTGAGCCTTCAATCCCACCGGGAGAGGCAAACCAGAAGTCCGGTAGGCCTCCTGGATGGAAGCCTTAATCCATCTGGCCAATGTCGATTTCGACGCCGCGGACCCCTTACAGCGACCTGTCGTAAGAACAAATAAGGAATCCGAACTCCTAAAGGAGGCGGTCCTAGACACATAAATGCGTATAGCTCTCACGAGATCCAGAGTATGGAGGTCGCGTTCAACCTGATGAACGGGAGCGGGGCAAAATGATGGGAGAACAATCTCCTGGTTCAGGTGGAAAGTTGAAACCACCTTCGGCAAGAATTCTGGTCGTGGACGCAACACCAACTTGTCTTGGTGAACCACCAGAAAGGGTGACTTGCACGATAGTGCGGCCAATTCTGATACCCTCCTCAGAGAGGTAATTGCCACCAGAAAAGCCACCTTCTGGGACAGACGCGATAGAGAAACATCTCTTAGCGGCTCAAACGGAGGTTTCTGTAATGCCGCCAGGACCATGTTAAGGTCCCAAGGGTCTAGAGGTCTCTTGTAGGGCGGAACCATCCGTGACACCCCCTGCAGAAATTGACGGACCTTCGGGAGTAGCGCCAATCGCCTGTCAAACAGCACAGAAAGTGCTGATACTTGACCTTTCAAAGAGCCAAGGGATAATCCCAATTCCAAACCCGACTGTAGGAAAGCCAACAACGTCGGGATGGACAAGGGCCACGGAGACCGTCCGCCAGAGGCACACCAAGTAAAAAAGATCTTCCACGTTCTGTGGTACATCTTCCTGGAAACTGGCTTTCTAGCCCGATTCATAGTGGCAACCACCGTAGGGGAGAAACCCCTGGATGTCAGCAGCCAGGCCTCAAGAGCCATGCAGTCAATCTGAGGGCCCTGGAATTGAGGTGGAAGAATGGGCCTTGCGCGAGTAAATCTGCGCGTTCTGGAAGAGCCCACCTGTGTCCGCCTGACAGTTGCCACAGGTCCGGATACCAGGACCTCCTGGGCCAGTCTGGAGCCACTAGAATGGCTACCCTGCATTCCGACCTGATTTTCCACAGCACCCTGGGAATCAGAGCCAGAGGCGGGAACACATATGGTAGATGGAATCTGGACCAAGTCAAGATCAGGGCGTCCGCTCCCAGAGACTGGGGGTCCCATGACCTCGCCATGTATTGCGGAACCTGATGATTCAGCCGCGAGGCCATCAGATCCACGTCCGGAGTGCCCCATCTGCTGCAGATGTCCTGGAAGACGTCTGGATGAAGAGACCACTCTCCGGCGTCCATCCCCTGCCGGCTCAGATAGTCGGCCTCCCAGTTTTCGACCCCTGGGATGTGAACTGCGGAGATCAGGCAGTTGTTGTCCTCCGCCCAGGATAGGATGCGGTGGACTTCGGCCAGAGCCTCTGCACTCCTGGTTCCTCCTTGATGATTTATATAAGCGACGGCCGTCGCATTGTCGGACTGAACCCGAATGGGTTGTCCTGAGAGGAATCTCTGAAAGGCCAGGAGTGCCAGATAGATCGCCTTGATCTCCAGTACGTTGATCTGCAACGCCGACTCCGACTGAGTCCAGAGGCCTTGGGCCCTGTGGTGCAAGAACACCGCCCCCCAGCCCTTCAGACTGGCGTCTGTGGTCACCACTAACCATGATGGTTTGATGAAGGACCGGCCCCGAGACAAGTGATGTGGCTGTAGCCACCACTGCAGGGAATCCCTGGTCGGTAGGGAAAGGGTCACCAGCCGATTCAGAGAGATCGTCCTCTTGTCCCACCTGCGGAGAATCTCCAGCTGAAGAGGACGGAGGCGAAATTGCGCGAACGGCACCGCCTCTATTGCTGCCACCATGCGCCCCACCAGTTTCATCAACACCCGTAGGGATGATTGGGGTGACAGGAGGACTGCTTGTACTCCTGATTGGATCGCCATCTGTTTGACTCGTGGCAGAGACACCAGGGCTGAGGCTGTGTTGAAGTCCATGCCCAGATATGTCAAAGACTGGGTCGGAACTAGCGTTGACTTCTGAATATTGAGGAGCCAACCGAACTGTTCCAGGGACCGCATGGTCACATCCAGGCTCTCTTGACAGAGGTGTTCTGATGGCGCCCTGACCAGCAGGTCGTCTAAATAGGGAATGACGGCATGTCCCTGCATGTGCAGGAGAGCCATCATGGAGGCCATCACTTTTGTGAACACCCGCGGTGCCGAGGCCAACCCGAACGGCAGCGCCACAAATTGGAAGTGTTCTTCCCCCACTGCGAATCGCAACCAGCGCTGATGAGCCAGTGCAATGGGTACGTGAAGGTAAGCGTCTCTGATATCTATGGACGCTAGGAAGTCCCCCTGTGACACAGCTGCGATCACGGAGCGCAGTGATTCCATACGGAACTTCCGAACCAACACGTGATGGTTGAACAACTTCAGGTCCAGTACTGGGCGGAAGGATCCGTCCTTCTTCGGGACGATAAAGAGGTTGGAGTAAAAACCCCTGAACCTCTCTCCGGAAGGCACCGGGACCACCACTCCGTCTCTGCGGAGACCCTCCAACACCAGGTAAAAAGCCTGAGCCTTTTCTGGTGATGGGACCGACCGATGGAATCGGGATATCGGCTTTGACGTCAGCTCTATCCTGTAACCTCGCGAGATCACGTCTCGAACCCACTGATCTTGAACGTGAAGTAGCCACTTGTCCTGAAAGCGAGACAAGCGGCCCCCCACCTGTGGGGAGGCAGGATGAGAGAGCGAGTCATGTAGAGGCGGGTTTGGGGGTGGCAGCTGCCGCCCCCGCCGGCTTCTTTGGACGACTCTTAGAGCGCCACTGAGAAGCGGGCTTTCCCCCCTCGGTCCGTGCGAGCGGACGGTGCTGATGACTGCGAGCTGGAACGAAAGGACCACTGTTTTGGGTTCCTTTTAACGGTATACCGTGGCTTAGGCTTATTCTGCGGTATCTTAGACTCAGCAGAATCCTTTATCAGCTTGTCCAGTTCGGTGCCAAAAAGCCTGTCACCAGCAAACGGAAGATTCTGCAAAATCTTCTTGGATGTGGCATCTGAGTCCCAAAGACGCAGCCACAACAACCTGCGGATCGCTATAGCATTGGCCGAAGCCACAGCTGAGCGAGTGGCAGTTTCCAGAGTCGCCGTCCTGGCGTAGTCCGCATAGGCCCTTGCCCTTTCGGTAAGTGCTAGGACCTCTGGACTGGATCTTGCCAGGTCAGAGATACCATCCAAGCAGGTAGTAATCGCTTGTAAGGTCCAGACCGTGGCAAAATTAGGGGCAAATGAAGACCCCACAGCCTCATAGGAAGACTTGGCGAGTTGCTCGACTTGTCTATCCGTCGCATCCTTCAGCGAGGAGCTATCAGAGGCAGAGAAAAGGGAGCGTGCAGCAATCCTGGTCATGGAAGCGTCCACCTTCGGGGACTGCGACCACTCCTGAAGCACCTCCTGGGGGAAGGGGAATCGATTGTCCTTGGGTTTACGGACATAGCGCCGCCCAGGATGTAACCTGGGAGCTCTAACCACCCTTCCAAAATTCGTGTGGTCCATGAAGGAACCACTTGGTCTAGCCTCTGGCCGCAGCCATTGATAGACCTCCTTCGGGTGCACCGTCACCTCCTCAGGGGGGGGTCACGAGACGTAAGGTCTCGTTGATAGAGGACACCAGATCCTCCACCCCGTCTGGTGGTTCAGATACAGACACAGACCCGAAATTTGAACCCCCATCATCGTCCTCACCATCAGAGGAACGCTCCTCCTCAGAGAGAGCCTGGAGCTCGGGTGACTCCTCACGACGAGCCCGCTTAAGGGGTCTCACAGCAGAAGAGGGAGACACCCGGGGGTAACTGGACGGAGTAGCTGGGCTATCCAGCCTCCTATTAAGTGCCTCCAGGGATTGCGACATGGAGGACAGCTGGGACAACAGAGATTCATTGATCTTATTCTGAGTCTCCCATGGCCTGAGATCACCTGAACCTCAGGGTATAGCACCGGAGCTGCTGACTCAGCAGTGCCAGCCCGGGCCTCTGGGCGTCCGCAGTTATTGCAGGACCCCTCCACCAGTGTTCCATTGCATGTAGCACAGGTAATGGTGGTCTCTGCCGCCCTAGCAGCACGCTTCCCAGCTGAGGACATCGCCACAGTAGGGGAAGATAAGCCAAATTGCAGACAACAAAACCGGGTATCCCGGTGGCTTACCGACCGCAGTAAAGCGGTATGAGGAAGCGGTGTGTGTGTGTGACCTCCGCGACGGTTTCCGGTCTCCCCTTTGGAGTGCAGACGCATGCTGCATACGAATCCCAACCGGGAAGTGAGGGTAAAGATGGCCGCCGACAGTGAAACTGTGGGCGGCGCCGAAGTCACGCGGGAAACACACACACACGCCCATCGATGACGTCACCGCACGGGCTGCTTCCCATCCTCCAAGCAGCCTCAGCATGAGGGAGCCGGAGCCCGCAGCGCGGGAAAAAGTGTAAAAAGTTATACACAGACTGCATGTACAAACAAACATCCGCAGCCCACGGCCTCAGCCCCTGTGACACACAGGGCGGTCAGCCAGGGTGACCCCAGCACAGGGTACACCCGCAGAACCGCGGACCCGAGGGTAACGCGCGGTCTGAGTGTCATGAAACACATAAAGTGCCAGACACTCCCCCCAGGCACACAGGAGACACAGAGTGCCTCAGTGCCGGTCCGGTCTGCAAGCACCATTTAGGGAGGCCTCGGACGGGGGTGCAGCACCAGTCCGGAGTGTAAGCACCATTTAGGGAGGCCTCGGACTGGGCTGGCTCCAGTCCGGTCTGTAAGCACCATTTAGGGAGGCCTCGGACGGAGCGGAGCTGTGCAAGGCTCCCATCTCCCACTCTCCAGAGCCCCCCAGAGAGGGATGGAAAGGAGCGCAACAGCGTACCGGGAGAACACAAAGTGTCCAGGCCCTAGGCCCTCCGGTACCTCCACCTGCGTGTTCCACAAAGGTGAGCGGGGAGGCTGTCGCAGGTCCCGACTGGAACCTTTTTACCTTGTCTTCAGACGCCATCACGTAAGCTGTGAGAATGCAGTGAAGTGCAAGCAAAGCGTGATCCTCCGAGCACACTAAGTTTAAAACTGAGGATGTTCCCTGCGGTAGGGGTTTATAAGCGGAGGAGGCGGTGTCTACAAACTTGTAGTACCTAGTGTGACCTCCGGAGGGCAGTGCCCTAAACCCCATTGTCTGGGTCTCCCATTATGATGACCAGAAAATAATGGGATGCATTAAAAGAGGCATAGATGCTCATGAGGAGAACATAATTTTACCTCTATACAAGTCACTAGTGCGACCACACTTAGAATACTGTGTACAATTCTGGTCTCCGGTGTATAAGAAAGACATAGCTGAACTAGAGCGGGTCCAGAGAAGAGCGACAAAAGTCATTAGAGGACTAAGGGGTCGGCAATACCAAGACAGGTTATTAAACTTGGGGTTATTTAGCTTGGAAAAACGAAGGCTTAGGGGTGATCTTATCTTATAATAATGTATAAATATATGAGGGGACAGTACAGAGACCTTTCTAATTATCTCTTTACTCTTAGGCCTGAGACTGGGACAAGGGCGCATCCTCTACGTCTGGAGGAAAGAAGGTTTAATCATAATCACAGACGTGGATTCTTTTCTGTAAGAGCAGTGAGACTATGGAACTCTCTGCCACATGATGTTGTAATGAGTGAGTCACTACTAACATTTAAGAGGGGCCTGGATGCCTTTCTTGAAAACTATAATATTACCAGTTATACATACTAGATTCTTTGATAGGGCGTTGATCCAGGGAACTAGTCTGATTGCCGTACCTGGAGTCAGGAAGGAATTTTTTCCCCCAATGTGGAGCTTAGTGTTGCCACATGGGTTTTTTTTTGCCTTCCTCTGGATCAACATGTTAGACTATGGGTTGAACTAGATGGACTTAAAGTCTTCCTTCAACCTTAAAAACTATGTTACTATGTTAGTCTGCTGCACAAATCGCTTCAACCTCGCCAGCTGTCAAAAGCCGGCGAGTTTGAATGTCCCACCATGCGCGTACAGTAAAAATCCTCCTGCCCCGCTGTGACAGCAGCGGGGCAAGTTGATTATTATAATGTGCTTTAACACTCATGTCAGCATGTGTCCAGACACTGTCCAAGCACCCTGGACACACGCTGAGGTCATAAATGGCCAAATGTGTGTTTTATACATAAAAATCTGCAAAGCCGACAATTGTCGGCTTTGCAGTTTACTTTCTAAACTCCTGCGGCTCCTGTCAGTGAACGGCAGTAATGTACGCTGTCCGGGGTCCTGAGTGCTGAAGCAATCATCACAGGCAAACTACTGTGCCGATTACTTAGCTCTTCAGGACCCTGGACAGCGTACATTACCGCTGTTCAATGACAGGAGCCGCAGGAGTTTAGAAGTGGTTTAGGAGTGGTTCTCTGAAGCCGGGTTTTCAGCTAATTAGATTTTGGTGGAGGTGGGTGGAGAGGGCTGAATGGATTCTCTTCCTTCCTGCGATTCCCCGGCCCCTCCACCTGCTTTCAGTTTGTGAATGACAGGTCACTGCTGAGATTCCACACAGAGGAGGCAGGTGGAGCAGCCGGGGAATCACAGACAGGGAGAAGACAAGTGTACAGTCTGGACCCTGTTCACAGAAATAAAATTAGCAGAAAGCTTCAAATGGTGGTAAACAAAAGCAAAGCGATATCTTCACCAAAGGCATCAATTTAATCAGTGTAACAGCACCATTATAGCAATGTCTTTATTAAACATAATCAGGCTGACAGGTTCTATTTAAGGCCAAGTGCATACAGTGCATTTTCTGATTCTCTCTCTCCTAGCTTTATTTACACTGAATTAATTACTATAAAAAATGCAAGCAACAACCAAAAAAAAAAAAAGGCCTTTTAGGTCAGGTGATGCAGATTTAGTGGAAACAAATTCTACATCAAATACTCAAGATGCGCACAAAGCCTAAGGGGTTAACCTTTCTGAGTATCGTTTTGATAATTATGTGGGTTAGGCTGGTTTCACAGAGATTTTTGGCCATCCGAAACTATCCGATGTAAGATCGGTTTTGGCGGGCAGGCTATTTAAACAGCTCAGCTGATGCGGCCATGTGACCAATCAGTTGATCAAGTTGCCCCGCCTATATTATATTATATTATAATATATATATATATATATATATATATATATATATATATATATATATATATATAATACACACACACACATATATACACACACATACACACACATACACACACATGTATACATAGCGGAAGTGAAAGTGCCCCACTTGTCTGGCTTTTCTGTGTCCGGATCCGTGAAAAACACAGACAAGATACAGAAATGGCATCAGAGGAACACATCCGATCAGGTCCTTCCCTGTCCGTGGAGTCCTATAAAAAAAACAGGATCCCCACAGACGGGGGGGGGGAAGGGGAAACCTGGCAGTCAGCTGCGTTTTTTTCGCGGCCGCACCTGCCACAAGTGCCGAAACCGCACTTTCCGCACACTTAACGCAAGCCCCATAGACATTGTATGGGGCTTGCCGCAAGTGCGGCCGTTATGCGGTAATCGCGGCAGTTGCGGTTTTTTCACCGCAACTGCAACGAAAACTGCAGATGTGAAAGGGGCCTAATACACATAAAAAAAAAAGTTTAAAAAATGATGCTGATGTTGAGTAGACATACGGTAAACCTTAAGTATTTTGTATGGTATGATTGAATAATTTTATGTAATTATACCAAAGTTTTGACGTATTCATAAGATTATCAATATTTCCATAAACACAATCATACTGACCTAAATTTACTACCATCATGAAGTACAACATGCAACCTTTTTTTTAATTTAAACATGTACTGTAGAAAAATGACAAACCAAAAACAGCTAAAAAACACAGCAAAACCTGCTTTTTGTTAAGTTTTTTTTCTGCAAAGAGAGCAGGTTTTGTAGCAAAAAAGCAACATGTGAACACACCCTAAAGGGCCAGTCACACACTGCAATTTTGTGAGCGATCACACCTACGATCTCAGGGGTGCGCGCTCGTGGACAACATCGTTAGTAAGGTGTCACATGTATAGATATCGTTCACGATGCAGCAACGATGTTGAGTGCAGGTATCGTTCGCACAACCAGCGAACGATGCTTGTCAATGTTGTGAATAGGCGAAATCGTTAAGGAGATAGTTATCCTGGTGTCACACTGAAAGATGCAAGCAGATTGCATGATCGACATCATCTGATTTGGGGGTCCGGATCACAAAACTGCAATGAACGATCAGACCACTTATCGCTTGTAAAATCAACGTGTCTCACACACAACGACGGAAATCCCGTGACGTTTCAACAACATCGTTAATGATATCATTGAGTGTGACGGCCCCTTAAGACCCCATTTCACACTTGCGTTTTTTCAAATCAGGAAGATCAGTTAAAAACCTGATTCTTACAAGATCCAGTTTTTTGCCCATTCACTTTAAGGGTATGTGCCCACAGGACGTTTCTACAGTGTTTTTGCTGAGGTTTCCGCATGCAGTTTACCATTTGTTTTATGGTAAGGTATGCTAATTTGTTCCTGCGGTTTGGATTCCCAGCAAAACCAAGGTGTTTCACAGACCGCGGTTTTTTTCGCTGCCGCACCTGCCGCAAGTGCAAAACCGCACTTGCCGCATCTGCCGCAAGTCCCCCTATACTTCCTATGGGAAAAACCGCAACCGTGCCGCAAGTGGAACGGTTATGCGGCAAACGCGGCAGATGCGTTTTTTTCACCGCATCTGCCGCGAATTACGAAAAACGCTGATGTGAAAGGGCCCTTAGGGACCTTTCTCATCAGCGGTTTAGGCCGATGTGCGGCAGATCCAGCAGGTGGCGCCGCTTTCAGCGTTTTTTCTTTTCTTACGCGGCCGCAAGATCTGCTGCATCTGGCAGAAGCGCACTTGCTGCACTGGACAGCAAGCCCCATAGACAATATATGGGGCTTGCCGGATCCGGGCCGCAAGTCGGCCGTTAAGCGGAAGATCCAGCGCCACCTACCAGATCTACCGCACATCAGCGTAAACAGCTTATGTCATAAGGAGCCTGGATAAGTTTGTTTTATTTATTTACATCAAGATCTTTATTAAAAATCAAAACTAGCAATTTGGTCACTTGGTCCATTTAAAGACTCCTCATTCCTATCATATAAAAAAAAGTTTTCAGCAGGCTTTTTATTAGTCAAGATTACAAGACTTATCCCCTCATCAGAAATCACAGCCAGACGGGTCACACAGATCCCACCGCTGCCAACAACTTGTCGCAAAGAACCATCTGCTATCCCCCATCATCAGGACAATTGCACAATTGACTAACGAATAATGGTTGAAGCCACGGCTGTTATTACTATTACGGTAAGTTATTGGGGACATTATAGTGAGCCTACGACCTATTCCAATGCATGGAATATATATACATATACACCTCAGTGCAATCACTGCCCAGCTCCACAATAATCCAAGAAAGCTAATTGTTGCCACCACCAATTATTTATAAAAGCAGATTAGACACATGTTAAGGCAGGGTATGGATTCAAGGATGTGGTTTATAGAACAAAAGGAACAAAGCTATTGAATTTTATATATGTATACAGTATAGCACACAACAAGTATTTTCTCCTTGCAGATTTGGTCCAAATTTAAATTTGCAGTATGTTAAAGGGAACCTGTCACCTGGAATTAAGGCCCTGACCTATCACTAGCTGTCCCTACAGCTTCCTAGGTATTCCCCTAACCATCCCCCTCTGTTCTAAATGCGACTTGTAAAGAGATAGAAAAAAAAGGCTTTAAATTTACAGCATGTCGCTCTCTCAGGCGAAGGGAAAGGCGGCCCCAGGCTCCATTGTCCCCTCCTCGCAGGGTTCCAACACACCCCGCTGGGCGGCCTAATTCTTTATTTATGTCCTCCTGAATTTGGAATCTCCTGCCCTGTTTTCATGTGATGATGTACCGGCTGGTACGTCACATCCGGCGCTGATCACATAATCGGCCGCGGTGCACTATGACCTTGATCACGTGATCGGCCCAGCTCCGCGCATGCGCAATTCGCATATTGAAGCTTGGCCAATCACGTGATCAAGGACATGCACCGGGCCGGATGTGACGTACATGAATAAAGAATTATGCCGCGCAGCAGGGCGTGCTGGAAACCTGTGAGGAGGGGACAATGGAGCCTGGGGCCACCTTTCCCATCGCCTAAGAGCGACGTGCTGTAAGGCTGCATTCACACATTGCGTATTTTGCCGCGTTTTTTTAAGCGCGCTTTTCAAAATACGCAATGTGCCTTTTGTCTGCCTGCAAAGTGAATGGGAAATTCACTTTGCAGTGCAGACATTGCGTAAAAATACGCACTGCGTTTTCCGGGAGAAAGCGCAGCTCCGTAAACAATTGATATGTCAATTGTTTACGCAGCTACTTCTGCGTATTCTCCCAGAGGGGAGGAAGAATCCTGCTTCCTCCTCCCCTCTTTGACAGCTGTGGCCGCCCATTAGATTTCACAGTGTATTAATATACACTGCGAAATCTAAATTAAACAGAGGCAAATGTATGTAAAATAAAAAAGAATGAAATACTTCACCTGTCCGACACCTTTTCCGGTGTTCGGTCTCCGATTCCCAGTGAGAGGTGTACTGACAGGACCTGTGGTGATGTCAGAGGGGCGTTCCCGGGCACTCGCGGTCATGTGATACATATCACATGACCGCGAACAGCCAATCAGCGCTGGGAACGCCCCCCTCTGACGTCACCACAGGTCTTATCAGTACACCTCTCACTTGGAACCGGAGAGCGGCAGAAGGCACCAGACAGCGGGAGAAGGCAGCGGACAGGTTAAGTATTCATTCTTTTTTATTTTACATACATTTGCCTCTGTTTAATTTAGATTTCACAGTGTATATTAATACACTGTCAAATCTAATGGGGCTGTCACAGAGGGGAGGAGGAAGCAGGATTCTTCCTCCCCTCTGTGACATCACTGCGCTTTCTGGAGTAAAGAAAGTGCAGTGTGTGAAAGCCCCTGCGTATTTTGTTGCGCTTTTTCGCGTGGCCGAAAAACGCGGCAAAAAGCGCGCAAAAAGGAGATTTTTGTGTACTCACCGTAAAATCCTTTTCTCTTAGCCTCTAATTGGGGGACACAGACCGTGGGTGTTATGCTGCTGTCCACTAGGAGGCGACACTAGGCAAATCTGCAAAAGAGTTCAGAAACTCCTCCTCCACAGCATTACACCCTGGAGCAGGAAGCAATTCTCCAGTTTTGTGCTAAAGCAGTAGGAGAGTCAACAAATAACAGTGACACAGAAGGTACACACAGTCAACCCGTGTAAACAATATAGTTAACAAGGTAATAATAGTGGAACACGGCTTGAAACCGAACAGGCACGTGTGTAAACAGTGAAGAATTAGCAGAGTAATATTAGTACCACAAGGCCTGTAGGTAAGCAGGCGCATGTGGAAAACAGTGAAGAGTTAACGAAGCATATGATCGTATAACAAGACCTGATTTAAACAGGCCCATAGTAGTACAAGGCCTGAGCTAAACAGGCACAAGTTTAAACAGCCAACAATTAACAGAGTGATAATAGGCAAACACGGTAAACGTGGTAACCAGGAAATGTGAGAACTGAAGAAAAGGCCCATAAGAGCAATAGGGTGGGTGCTGTGTCCCCCAATTAGAGGCTAAGAGAAAAGGATTTTACGGTGAGTACACAAAAATCTCCTTTTCTCCTTCGCCTCATTGGGGGACACAGACCGTGGGACGTCCCAAAGCAGTCCCTGGGTGGGAAAGAACAAAGGAACTAGATATACTGAGTAAGGTCAGAGAAGAACCATGCCCCAGGAACTAGTGACACTGAGCATGATCAGTGAAGAACAATGAGCCAACAGGCGAGCTGCCGCCTGGAGGACACGCGTACCCAGACCTGCGTTTGTTGCGGACTGAGTGCAAGCGCTGTAGCGGCTGGGGTATGGGTGTAGGCTGGCCATATTGGCTGCCTATACACTTGTTGCGCCAAAGACTGGTACCGAACTGTCCAGGAGGCCGTCCTGGCCGAGTAGAATGTACCATGACCTTCTGGAAGGGATGATTCATCGATGGAATAAGCGTCCTGGATGGTTAGAGGAGCCTTAGAGGCTGACGTGTTCTTAGTTCTGTCCATTGGAAGAATGAGAAAAGAGAATCCGACCTCTCAGGAGGGCACTAACAACTAGATGCGTAGGGCCCAGACCAGGTCCCGCACCTGTAAGTCCCTCGCGACCGGACGGACTGAAGTCGGGCGTAGCGATGGCAGAGAGACGTCGTCCTGTAGGTGGAAAGGGTAAACCTATCCTGAAAGAAAAAAGGAAACAGCCATAGGAAAGTCTTGTTCCGATGAAAGACTAGAAAAAAAGATGGATTACGCGAAACCGCTGCAAATACCGATATGTCTGCAGAGACAAATAAAATGCCGCCGAACCATACCGCTATGTGAATGAGGATGCTATAGGTAGTATTCCATCATGGCTGAAAACTGGATTCTTGCCGGCTGCGAGTATCAAGGTCAGTTCCCCACGGATCCAGTCTTGTTGTATGGGGACTAGAAATAGCAGACCCTTCGAGGAATGGTTTCATAGAAGTCTGGTGGCAAGACGTGCTTGTAAGAGGGTGAAAAACCTGCTGTGTGAGAGACCCAAAGGATAGCCCTGAGTCTAGGTCTGGGTGGAAGACGGAGAGTCCCTGGTAAGAAGTAGGGCCAAGGGGAATGACTGTTAAAGGAGTCCCAGCAAAAAAACCAAAATGAGTACACGTGTGTGATGGGATATTGCTGATAAAGCTGGTGTCCTCCTCTGTGACTACGCTTGTTACAATATCCTGGGAAAAAACCTCTTGGGTTAAATTCTAAATCTGAAAAGGCTACGGTATTAACCTCAGATGTGAAGAGTGCTGAGGAAAAACAGGCCGTGAGCGAACAGGTCTGAACTGTCCGTTAGAGGCCCTGGTACTGCGCCATAAATTGGGCAAGCTTGCGCGCCAAGGGCGAGTGGATCAGTCTGAGACTATAAAGAAGCCCCGGTGACATTCTCGTTGTGATATTCCCGACTATTAGAGGGGAAGAAATGTAGGAGAGGCGGGTACCGGTCCAGGCTTGGACTAGTGAGTCTGTGCCACTGACAGCGGATGCTGAGACCAGGCCAGGAAGGCCGGGACCGTGGCAGTGAGGTGTGACTCCATCAGCACCATATCTATGGGTACCTGGCGTCGGCGTTTCGACGGAGGACGTGTAGGGGAAGGGGCTGGTTACCCTGAGTCCATGCCTTGACGAATTAGGAAAAAAGAAAACGCCACCCAGAAGAATACACCTGGTATGAGAACAGCTGGCATTGCCGTGTTGTAGGATTCCACCTAGTGAAGAATGTGGCGAACTTGTCATCGCTTAGAGACTGCGGGTTCCACACTGGTGGTTGACATATGCCACGGCTGTGGCAGTGTCTGACTGCATCCTGACGTGTCTGAATGCCAGAAGGTGGCCGAACGATGCCAGTCCTAGAGATACTACTGAATGTGCGTAGATTTAGGGGTATGTTCGAGACAGGGTAAGATCACTGCCCTGAGCATTGTGAGGGGGTACAGCGCCCCCCATGCAGTATTCGTGCAACGCCTGAGCATGGAGAAATGCAAAGGCCGGCGATTCGGCTGAGACCATGGAACTGGCTACTATGCTGACCAGGACTCTTATAGCAGCTGTGAAGGATTGCGGAAAACCCTGACGAAAACTGCGGAGTCCAAGATGAAGAATCTGTGCTTTGTCTGGGAAACTGACTAGCGCTGTAAATGCGTTGCAACTAACGGCAGCCATGAGCATGCGATGCTGTGCGTCCCATATGGCCGAGACTCTATACGTGACGCTGCAGCATGGGGCGTCAAGGGCACGCAGCGGAGCAGGGGTTCCTGGATATATGTGCTGTGTCGCAGCACGCGCCCTGGAGGTTGGGTAGACCCGGAGAAGGTCGAACCCACTTACGCGGATATGGAAGACTGCTGAAAAGCAGTATATACGTCGCCATTTTCAGGCGGGGAAAAAACTATGTAATCCTTTCGCTTCAGTCCTTTCAGCGTGGCCCACCGCCTGAGCTGAAGGTTCGGAATTTCCGACGGCAGGTGGAGGGCGGGTAGAAGGCGGGCTGAGAACGGGCGGGAAAGCCAGAGATGTCACGGCTAGGCCGAAGCCGGGCCCTGCTAAAAAACGCGGGGCTTGGGAACCGCAGAGGCCCGTCGCGGAAGGTCCGGAGAAAACCGGAAGACAAGAGCAGTGCTGATCATGACCGTTCGGTCGCTGGCGTCCTGCGCTGCACACCGCGAGCACTATCCCACTGGTGACTCCTGAATCGAGAAGGGACAGAGTGCGTGGAAAAAAGGCTCGGGCCATGGTCTTACGGGGGCAAGAAGGGCCCATTCATTGGATCAATGCGGTCAGGGGGCCGCAAGGTCCCGTCTTGAGGCAGGCTGTGCAGAGCACGTGTCATCTTAAGCCAAATACCCATATAGGTCTAGAGAGGAGATAGGCAACAGAATTCGTATTCCGCGTTGTGCTACCTCGAGTTACGTCTTTGTAGTCAGGTGACGGAGGCCGGCCAGGCCTCATGCCTGCGCAGTTTCAACCCGAATCCCCAGTGGAGAGTCGAGGAAGAAGCTTGGCATATAACAATATCGGCTACAACCCAGCGCCTCCGACAGTGGGGAGCTGAGGAGGAAGTATGTTATGGGTCTTTGGTTCCAGAGACCCGAGCTAAATCACTCGAGCAGGACTGATCATGGAGTTCATTCTGTGTTTTGAAGGACTTGACTGTCATCCCTGCAAACCGGAACTCTAGCAGAAAAGTGTTTGCAGTGGGGCTCGAACCGGGCACCTTTGCATCGGTAGGCAGTAGTGTATACCACTACACCACGGCTCCTTTGTGGGATTGGAAAAAATTGGTAATAGTCCTAGGACCCTTGCAGTTGTCAGATAATTGTAGGTTACATCAACTTCAACTGGACTCTCCGACAATGGAGGACCCAGGAAGAACCTGTGAGTTAGACTCGCCGTAATTCCACCGCAACCAAGTTCTCTCAACTGAGTAGGGGCCAGGGAAGGGATGAATGAGTATCTTATGTCTGAATATCAACAGGTTTCCCAACGTTGAGGGGAACCGAGGAGGAGGGCATGTCGGTATATCACTTAAACGTAGCTACCCTCCCCGGGTAAGGCTATTAGATCGGGAAGGTGTACCAACAGGTACCTGCATCAGGCACGGTGGTAGGAACAACTATAAGTGGTCCGTGTGCCAGACAGAGGGACTCTGGCTGTACTGCTCTGTGAATTAGCAGTATTCCTAGTAATGTGATGTTACTCTGACAGAGTACAGGGGTAGCATTACTGTCACATGCGTGGTGTACAGGGAGGGGGGGGGGGGACGTACAAGTTGAAGCAGGCTGTACCATGCTGGCTACATGGTAACATCAGGCCCCGGGAACCCGATTCGAAGGCTCCAATGGGCCCCCAAGTATTGCAAATGTTTAAGAGTATTAGTCTTTTTCCATAGGACAAAGGACTTTTGGGGCCCCCTAGGCTGCCGGGCCCGGGTGCGATCGCAACTTCTGCACCTGGTGTAGGTACGCCACTGCTGGCTGCCCGTCAGGAACTATCAGAGACTGGCGCACAGCGAAGCCGTATTAGTTGTGCTGTGTTGGGTCCCTGTATACCCCGTACAGTGGATGCAACAGTATGTCTTTTTTGTGAGACTTGCTGTAATGTGGCCCAAGAATCGGAGCTAAGCTGTGTATCCCTATTATCTCCACCTGGGAGAATAGGGACCAAGGGATGCCTCAGCAGGGGCAGCATGAGCCTGCTGCCATCTGCCCCATTAGTGGGTGCCCCTGCAGGCATTCTGCCCAGAGCAAAATCCTATGTGCAAACCCCAGTGGTTGTAGTGGCAAGACATCTGACCACCAGCCACAGATGGCTTGGTCAGCCTGAGTCCCCTGATGCCCCAAGCGCTGTTCGCCGCTGTATACAGCGGTGACAACGCCGGGGCTGCAATGGCGGCGGTGCCATGAAGAAGGGGGCGGAGCCAGCGCGAGAGCGCGCAGAAAAACTGAATGGCGCCCTTTTCAGACCTGTCCCGCCCCCGTGCTGACGCTGAAAGGCTCCCGTCCAATGGGACGAGCCGGTGGGCGGGACGGTGACGTGCGGCTAGGCCGAAGCCGGGGCCTCGCGTAAAACGCGGGCCCGGGAATGGCGGGGGGCTGGCGCGGAGGTCCGGGGCCGGAACTGGGAGCACGGCGCCCGGCACCGGAGGCTGCAACCACGGTGGGGCAGCGCCCCATCGGCACCCAGGGCCCGCTATGAGCCGCCGCTGCTGTGCTCCCTTCCATGGGAGCGGGCGCAGCACAAATAGTCCAGAGGAGGGGGGACCCGAGGTGGGAGAGCCTGCACTCAGAGACCCTCACAGTAGAGTTCTGCAGCTTACAGGGCTGCAGCTGGTCGGCTCAGGGGGGGAAAATAAAGAACACATGCAGGGTCCCAGGGGAGCCCTGATTACCTGAGTAGGCTCCTCAACCCAGACCCTGGCAGGGAATGGGGAGGGCATCTTGGGCTTGCTCGACCCATAACCCAGACGGGAGATGGGGAAATCTGTGCCTGGCGTCCTGATGTGCCCCGCAGGATCAGCTCTTTTCTGCTGTGAATTCTCTGCAAGCCTGCAGAAGTCACCCTGAGGTTCCCAGTGGGGACAGGGGAAACTGTGGAAGCGCCGGCCATGGGAGAAAAACAAGGAGATCGGAACGCAATGGAACCGTCGCCTTGCTCCCTATCCATCGTGGCAGGAGGGGATACGTGGAGGTAACACCCCGCGTTCCCGCCTGTTGCTGGTTTTGGGAGATCGGTATGCGGAGATACCGTCGCCCTCTCATATCCTTGGTAAAAAAGAATAAAAAATCTAAGTAAAAAAAAATATCTAACTATGTAATTTGGAGTGGTCCTATGGACCATGTCTACCTCCTATCGACACTAAGCAAAAACTGGAGAATTGCTTCCTGCTCCAGGGTGTAATGCTGTGGAGGAGGAGTTTCTGAACTCTTTTGCAGATTTGCCTAGTGTCGCCTCCTAGTGGACAGCAGCATAACACCCACGGTCTGTGTCCCCCAATGAGGCGAAGGAGAAAAACGCAAATGTGTGAACGCAGCCTAAGTTTTTTCTAACTCTTTCCAAGTTGCATTTAGAACAGAGAGGGATTGTTAGGGAGCACCTACGAAGGTGTAGGGATAGCTAGTGATAGGTCAGATGGGGGAGGAAGCATTCTTTCTTCTCCTGCTTTGTGATGTTGCAGAGCTGAACAGTTGGAGAAGAGAGAAGAGAAGAAAGAGAAGAAGACCAGGAGGGCTGTAGAAGGGAGTAATAAAGATGGAGTCCCTAAGGTTGTCTATCTTTATTTCTAATAAACTTTCAAACTTTGCCTGACATTAAGAATCTCAGGCTTAATACCAGCTTGTATAACAAAGCTGGTATTAACCTCTTTATTATCCAGCGTGCCAGCGCCACAAGGGCCGCTGGAAGAGCCTGGTAAGGTGGCTGAAAATGGCGCTTAATAATGTGGGCGTTTTCAAGGGTGGCTATGGGCTGTTCTTTAGCGTAGGGGGCCCTATAACAATGGGCCCTCACCCCACTGGGAATACCAGCCCTCAGCTGCCTAGTTTTACCTTGGCTGGCATTGAAAAATAAAGCGAAGCCCACGGGAAAATTAGGCAGCTGAGGGTGGCAGTTCACAGCTGTCTGCCTTCATCGGGCTGGACTTAAAATTGCTGCGAAGCCCCACGCATTTTTTCTATATTAAATAATTATTAATTTCACACCCTATAATGCCAGGTTGGTTGCCATACACTAATGTGTAGGGCAACCAACCAGAATCACTGTCCAGATTGAGGAAAAGCACTCTGACTACAACAGCCAATCACAGAAGCTCTCAAACAGTGTGAGCTTCTCTGATTGGCTGTTTCTGACAGTGCAGTGAAAATCTAATTAGCTTAATGGGCAGCCCCAGAAGTAGCAGCAGGAGACTGGTGATCCCTATTCTATCCCATCTATCCTGTTTATTGTATTCTATCACTCTATTCTCTCAACTCTTTTCTCATGTTAATAACAATATCTCCTATTCCTGACGCTTTGCAAAATCGTTCATCTCCAAATCGCTGGTGCGTTGCCAAATGCAAGATTGTTAACGATATCCTTGCATGTGACAGCGCACCAGCGATGTTGGAAGAATCTCAGTCACGTGACATAGGGAACGATATCGTTCACCTACAGTGCCTACAAGAAGTATTCAACCCCTGCAGATTTAGGTGGTTTGATAAGATGCAAATAAGTTAGAGCCTTCAAACTGCAAACGAGAGTAGGATTTATTAACAGAAACATAATCTTACAAACCAAAAAAGTTATGTTGCCAGTTGAATTTAAAAAAATTTTAAACATAAAAATGTGGTCAATTATTATTCAACCCCTAGGTTTAATATTTTGTGGATAACTCCTTGTTCAATTACAGCTAATAATCGTCTTTTATAAGACACTGATCAGGCCGCCATCAGGCCATGATTTCTTGGCCCTCTCCATGCGATCTTCTCCAGTTACCTGGCACTTTGGGTCTCATCGATTTTAATCTGGAGATCCTTACAATTTTCATTTGGGTTACAGAACTAACTAGCACCTCTCACCTGAATTCCTCAACCAGCCTTGTTTTCTTGGCGTGTCATGGTCTTTACTCGATTGAAAATCAAAATCATACTTTAACCATGGACATTCGTAAACCGATTTTTTTTTTTAATCTGTTAATCGTACACACCATCACACCTCGTACACACCGTGCACACTCCGTACACACCTGCACACTCCGTACACACCGTGCACACTCGTACACACCGATGCACACTCCGTACACTACCATGCACTTACATCCGTACACACCATGCACACTCCGTACACACCATGCACACTCCGTCACACCATGCACACTCCGTAACATGCACACTCGTACACACCATGCACACTCCGTACACACCATGCACACTCCGTACACACCATGCACACTCCGTACACACACATGTAACACATCTCCGTCCGTAACACCATGCACACTCCGTACACACCATGCAAACACCCTCAATCCGTACACACCACTCGTACACACAATCCGTACACACCATGCACACTCCGTACACACCATGCACACTCCGTAACTACACTCGTCACACATGCACACTCCGTACACACATGCACACTCCGTACACACCATGCACACTCCGTACACACCATGCACACTCCGTACAACCAGCACACTCGACACACCTGCACACTCCGTACACACCATGCACACTCCGTAACACCATGCACACTCCGTACACACCATGCACACTCCGTACACACCATGCACACTCCGTACACACCATGCACACTCCGTACACACAGCACACTGTAAACTGCAACCTCCGTACACACCATGCACCCGCCCAATGATCCGTACACACCATGCACACTCCGTACACACCATGCACACTCGACCCAGCATCGTACACACCATGCAACTAACATGCACGTACACACCATGCACACTCCGTACACCCATGCACACTCCGTACACACCATGCACACTCCGTACAACCACACATGACCACACACGTACCCATGCACATCCGTACACACCATGCACACTCCGTACACACCACCATCACACCCATCACACCGTACACACCATGCACACTCCGTACACACCATGCACACTCCGTACACACCATGCACACTCCGTACACACCATGCACACTCGTACACACCATGCACACTCCGTACACAACCATGCACACTCCGTACACACCATGCACACTCCGTAACAGCACCGTACACCATCTCCTCGTACACACCATGCACACTCCGTACACACCATGCAACTCCGTACACACCATGCACACTCCGTACACCAGCCATCCGCACAGCACTCGTACACACCATGCACACTCCGTACACACATGCCATCGCCACCATGCACACTCCGTACCACATGCACACTCCGTACACCCATGCACATCCGTACACACCATGCACACTCCGTACACACCATGCACACTCCGTACACACCATGCACACTCCGTACACACCATGCACACTCCGTACACACCATGCACACTCCGTACACACCATGCACACTCCGTACAACCATGCACACTCCGTACACACCATGCACACTCCGTAACACATGCACACTCCGTACACACACATGCACACTCCGTACACACCATGCACATCCGTACACACCATGCACACTACCGTACACTCAAATGCACATCCGACAACCATGCACACTCGTACACACCATGCACATCGTACACACCATAACTGTACACACCATGCATTAAAAATAACATAATGCAATTAACCCTAATTGTAAACCTGCAATTACACTAATCGTAAGACCTGACAGCGCACACTCGGATCTTGCCACTCTCCATGCATCTTCACCAGATCGTCTGTGTCATGCATTAACGACCTCCAGCTCATGAATCAGAACACTGCACTCACACTGTTCCTCTGCCGGCTGTAACTGCTGTATGCCTGTCTGACCTGACATGACAAATCAATTCATTTACCCATGACATTGATTAATCTCGTCTGTTATATGTACAGATACACACCACGACACACTCCGTACCACTGCACATCGTACAACCTGCACACCGTACACACACTGTCGCACACTCCGTACACCTGTGTACACTCCTGTACACAATGACATCCGTACACACTCTCGCACACTCTCGTAACACATGAACTCGTACACACCGAATTACACACCTTGACACCTCACTACCCCTCAATCCGTACACCACACATGTAACCAGCACGTACAAGACATCGTCACCTACACTCGTACACCTGCAATGTAAAATGCAATAGTCACGCACGTAATACGACAACACACATATGCCATGTAAAATTAAAGCAAATCCGTAAATGACCTCTACACAATGCACACGACCGATATGCCCCTCCCATGACCTCGTACACTGCCATCGCACTGACTCTACACATGAATCGAACACAGCCCTCCTCACATCCTCACCCGTTCCTGCTCGTAAATCAATCCGTAACCCATGACATCGTAATCATTAACATATACTGCAAACTATCCACACTACGTACACGTCAACATCGTAAACGTGCACACTCCGTACACACCTGACCTCGTACCACCTGCTCGCCACCTACATCACCATGCACTGCTCTCTACACACAATCGACCCCAATCCGTACACCCATGACACTCCGTCACATGCACACTCGTCACACAGTGACACGACTCACAACCATGCACACTCCTACACTGCATCGACTCACTTAACACCTCTATGCACACTCCGTACACACCATGCACACTCGTACACACCATCCGTAACAACGTAACATCGTACAACCATGCACATCCGTAACACATGCACACTCGTACACACCAGACACTCCGTACAACACATCACACTCCGTAACTCATGCCACCATATCCGTACACACCATGACACTCCGTACACACCATGCACACTCGTACACACATGCACTACTCCTCACCTGCACACTCCGTACACACCATGCACACTCGTCATACACCATCACACTCCGTACACACAGCACACTCCGTACACACCATGCACACAACTCCGTACACACCATGCCCCACTCTCACACCATGCACACTCCGTACACACACATGCACACTCGTACCACCATCACTCGTACAACATGCAACTCCGTACCACCATGACACTCGTAACAATGCACCTCACACAATAAACCGTACAACATCCATCTACACCTGCCACTCCGTACACACCACACTCCGTACACACCATCACACTCGTAACCAGCCACTCCGTCCCATGCACACTCCTACAACCTGCACACTCCGTACACACCTGCACATCGACCACATGCACACTCCTCACACATGCCACTCCACACACATGCACACTCCGTCACACCATGCACACTACACCAACCGTACACACATGCCACCCACCCCACCATGCACACATGCACACTCCGTACACATCACACGACACTCCGTACACACCAGCACACTCTACACATCCACACACCCATGCACACTCCGCACCACCGTCCACACCATGCCACTCCGTACACCCATGCACACTCCGTACACACCATGCACACCTACACACCATGCACACTCCGTACACACATGCACACTCCGTACACACCATGCACACTCCGTACACACCATGCACACCCGTACACACCATGCACACTCCGTACACACCATGCACACTCCGTACACACCATGCACACTCCGTACACCACACACTCCGTACACACCATGCACACTCCGTACACACCATGCACACTCCGTACACCACCATCACCACTCCACAACCTCACACTCCTCGTACACACCATGCACACTCCGTACACACCATGCACACTCCGTACACACCATGCACACTCCGTACACACCATGCACATTTCCACCACTACACACACACTCCGTACACACCATGCACACTCCGTACACACCATGCACACTCCGTACACACCATGCACACTCCGTACACACCATGCACACTCCGTACACACCATGCACACTCCGTACACACCATGCACACTCCGTACACACCATGCACCGTACACCATGCAATCCGTACACACCATGCACACTCCGTACACACCATGCACACTCCGTACACACCATGCACACTCCGTACACACCATGCACACTCCGTACACACCATGCACACTCCGTACACACCATGCACACTCCGTACACACCATGCACACTCCGTACACACCATGCACACTCCGTACACACCATGCACACTCCGTACACACCATGCACACTCCGTACACCATGCACACTCCGTACACACCATGCACACTCCGTACCACACCATGCCACACTCCGTACACACCATGCACACTCCGTACACACCATGCACCTCGTACAACCATCACTCCGTACACACCATGCACACTCCGTACACACCATGCACACTCCGTACACACCATGCACACTCCGTACACACCATGCACACTCCGTACACACCATGCACACTCCGTACACACCATGCACACTCCGTACACACCATGCACACTCCGTACACACCATGCACACTCCGTACACACCATGCACACTCCGTATACACCATGCACACTCCGTATACACCATGCACACTCCGTAACACCATGCACACTCCGTATACACCATGCACACTCCGTATACACCATGCACACTCCGTATACACCATGCACACTCCGTATACACCATGCACACTCCGTATACACCATGCACACTCCGTATACACCATGCACACTCCGTATACACCATGCACACTCCGTATACACCATGCACACTCCGTATACACCATGCACACTCCGTATACACCATGCACACTCCGTATACACCATGCACACTCCGTATACACCATGCACACTCCGTATACACCATGCACACTCCGTATACACCATGCACACTCCGTATACACCATGCACACTCTGTATACACCATGCACACTCTGTATACACCATGCACACTCTGTATACACCATGCACACTCTGTATACACCATGCACACTCTGTATACACCATGCACACTCTGTATACACCATGCACACTCTGTATACACCATGCACACTCTGTATACACCATGCACACTCTGTATACACCATGCACACTCTGTATACACACAGTGCACTGGATACTCACAGAACTCGGCGATGTACACTCACAGGACACAGCGTAGTTCTCCTCACACCAGTCCAGGGCGGAGGTCGGCGGCCCCCGGTGTCCGGGCCTGTCAAGCGCCGGAGCCATGCTGCGCTCTGCTGCCAACCACCGCTGGCCGGGGAGGAGGCGGAGGTCGGCGGCCCCCTAGTGTCCGGGCCTGTCCAGCACCGGCCGGGGAGGAGGCGGAGGTTGGCGGCCCCCAGTGTCCGGGCCTGTCCAGCACCGGCCGGGGAGGAGGCGGAGGTCGGCGGCCCCCAGTGTCCGGGCCTGTCCAGCACCGGCCGGGGAGGAGGCGGAGGTCGGCGGCCCCCAGTGTCCGGGCCTGTCCAGCACCGGCCGGGGAGGAGGCGGAGGTCGGCGGCCCCCTAGTGTCCGGGCCTGTCCAGCACCGGCCGGGGAGGAGGCGGAGCGCACCGCAGTGTGCACCGGAAGTACCAGGTGACGCGGACCGGAAATGCCGCCATTTTAAATCGAATTTCACGATTGTTGATAAAACAACAATCGTGGCCACATCAGGGGGCGAATTAATCGAATTAATTCGATTAATCGCCCAGCCCTAGGTCGTTGTCTTGTTGGAAGATGAAATTACAACCCATCTTAAGATCCTTATAAATATATTACTGAACTACAAAGATTGATTAGTAAATTTATTTGGGTGGGTAAAAAACCCCGGATAGCGAGAAATATACTAGCCTTACCTATGGATAAAGGGGGAATGGGGATACCAGATTTAAGTTCATATCATAAAGCGTCTATAATAGGAGGGCTCCGTGATTGGTGGCAAATGCGGAAAGATCATAAATGGTTGGAGATTGAGAAGGTCTATTCTAGACGGGGCTCGACTCGATTTATAATGGAAGCGGAAATATTACAGCGAACTAAAACTGTACCGCCACTATTGACAATGCAAGCGGCCTTACGGGTTTGGAGATCATTAACCCCCAACCATAACAGGTCGATGAGAACATCATTATCTATCCTATCTATAGAACCACATATTCCATATCTAAACTTACAAAACTGGAAGGACGCATGAATACAAATAGTAGGAGAGATAGAGGACCAATGGGGAGTACTACCGTTTGATCAAGTGGCTGGTAAATTTGAGGGAGTACGTAGATATTTCTACCAATATCTGCAAATTAAACATTATTTAAATAAAAATTCATATAGAGGATACGGAGTGCATGGGAAGGAAGAAGAAATTTTGAGATATATTATGACAGGAGGGAATAACATGAAATGCCTATCTAAATGCTATAAAATTTTAATTAATCCGGTGAATGGAAGTAAATTGGCCTACATGAAAAAATGGGAGCAGGAGTTAGGAGAGGAGCTAACATTGGAAGAATGGGGAAATAGTATAAGTGGAATTAAAAAATACACTGCGTGTATAAATCATGTAGAACAATTAAAAAAAACACAAATGAGGTGGTATTTATGTCCGGATAGAATAGCAAAAATGAATACCAATTATTCTAAATTATGTTGGAAAGGGTGCGGCCAGGTGGGATCTCTGATACACACTTGGTTTGCATGCCCGGTCTTAGGGTCCTTTTGGTCCGGACTGACAGAATTAATTAAAGAAATTACTGGAGAAACAATTCAAATAAAAATATCTCAGGTAATCCTACACATGGGTATGAATAGGTTACCAAAACAAATGAGAGGTATTGTTTCGCATGTGTTAATAGCCGCTCGTATGACGGTAGCAATCAAATGGAAAGAGGTCAATCCTCCACTTATAAAAAATGTAATAGAGAGGGTAAATATACAGTGTCAAAATGAAATGATGTTATACCAATCTAGAACCAGAGGGGAGGAAATCCGAAAGATGTGGAGACCATGGTTGATGTGTAAATATTATAAAGGTTAATTTATAAAACAGTGTATTTGCTTCTGTAATGTTGTGAACAAGGGTGTTTTTTTTTTTTTTTTTTTTTTTGTTGTTGTTGTGTTGTCTGTTACAGTATGTACAGGAAATTCCAAATAATGGTGATCTTGTAGTGTCTTGTATTATATGGTGTTGAAAATGTATTTCCTTGTTTTTTTTTTTTTTTTTTCTTCTTCTTTTTGTTTTGTTGTGTATTGTTTAAAGGAGAAAACTAATAAAAAAAATTTTAAAAAAAAGTAAAAAAAAAAAAAAAGAAAAAAAAGATCCTTGATGGAGGAGCGGAGGTTCTTGGCCAAAATCTCCAGGTAGGCCGTGCTATCCATCTTCCAATGGATACGGACCAGATGGCCAGGCCCCTTGGCTGAGAAACCGCCCCACAGCATGATGCTGCCACCACCATGCTTGACTGTAGGGATGGTATTCTTGGGGTCGTATGCAGTGCCATCCAGTCTCCAAACGTCACGTGTGTGGTTGGCACCAAAGATCTCGATCTTGGTCTCATCAGACCATAGAACCTTGAACCAGTCTGTCTCAGAGTCTTCCAAGTGATCATGAGCAAACTGTAGACGAGCCTTGACATGACGCTTTGAAAGTAAAGGTACCTTACGGGCTCGTCTGGAACGGAGACCATTGCGGTGGAGTACGTTACTTATGGTATTGACTGAAACCAATGTCCCCACTGCCATGAGATCTTTCCGGAGCTCCTTCCTGGTTGTCCTTGGGTTAGCCTTGACTCTTCGGACAAGCCTAGCCTCGGCACGGGAGGAAACTTTCAAAGGCTGTCCAGGCCGTGGAAGGCTAACAGTAGTTCCATAAGCCTTCCACTTCCGGATGATGCTCCCAACAGTGGAGACAGGTAGGCCCAACTCCTTGGAAAGGGTTTTGTACCCCTTGCCAGCCTTGTGACCCTCCATGATCTTGTCTCTGATGGCCTTGGAATGCTCCTTTGTCTTTCCCATGTTGACCATGTATGAGTGCTGTTCACAAGTTTGGGGAGGGTCTTAAATAGTCAGAAAAGGCTAGCAAAAGAGATAATTAATCCACACATGTGAAGCTCATTGTTCTTTGTGCCTGAACTACTTCTTAATACTTTAGGGGGACCAAACAGAATGCTGGTGGTTTGAGGGGTTGAATAATAAATGACCCTCTGAATTAACTTTTAACGCTTTAACACAAAAAAAAAAAAAATTTTTGGCTGCAGTGCATTTCCCACTTCCAGGTTGATCTACAGTCCAAATGTCACAATGCCAAGTTAATTCCGCATGTGTCAAGCAGCTAAATCTGCAGGGGGTTGAATACTACTTGTAGGCACTGTATATCCTTGTGTGTAATCCCACCATAAGATTGCTCCGTGTTTGCGGTGAACGGTGCCGTGCACAAGAGGCAGACAGGTGGCAGCTGCCTGCCTGTTAGTGCTTAGGCACAACTTTTTTTTTTATCCAGGATAACCCCTTTTATCCACTCTAATGAATCGGAATATTTAATCTACCCCACAATTTTTTATTTTAACCAATAAAGATTTTATTGAATTTTTTCGAACAATTATAAAACATCAGGTTGAATATGATCGAACCTTCATGACTTGGCATGAAAGATATGTCTAATAACAATAATCACAATTCTATATAAGCACTCCTGGGGAGAGCAAAAAAAAAAAAAAAAAGGGGGGTGGGTGGGGCTTTCAGCAAGGTGGAATCTACCCCACTATTGCAACAATAAAATCTTCAGCATAGGCTACTTTTTGCACAGGTGTTTTTTCCAATCGGACACAAATCAGGTTTTTGCAGCAAAAAGTGCATCCTTTTTACCCTTTACCACATGATAGCAGATGGCACCGTACGGATTTTATTACAAATCCGATTGCCAAATAAAAAAAATAAAATAAACAGTACGACACCATCCAGTATTAGCCGTTTTTTAAATGGATCCTTTTGAGGATCCGCAGCTCACCGGTCTCCTCCTGCTGCTTGCTTCCATGGCCACTCATTTGCTTCGTAAATATTCACTGCACTGAACTGCAATGGCCAATCAAAGACGCTCACTCTCTGTGACAGTGTCTGATTGGCTGTTGCACTCAGACTGTGCCCCCAAATTTGTAATAGTGTCTGTGCTTAGTTGTCAAATGCTTTAGTGTATGCCAACCAACCTGTTGTCCTAGTGTGTTAAATAACTCTGCGCCTAGATTCACCTTTGTGCATCTGGAGTAGCAGCCTCAGCCACTGGCCAGAGGCATCTTTGTTTTGGAGCTTGGGTGTCAACTTCACAGCTGTAAAATTACAAACTGTCAGCATTTTGCAGTGTAGATGCACACACTAATTACACAAAAAGCC
Organism: Allobates femoralis; assembly: GCA_033576535.1. NCBI lineage: Eukaryota > Metazoa > Chordata > Amphibia > Anura > Aromobatidae > Allobates > Allobates femoralis. The sequence continues at coordinate 464,083,062 of JARQOC010000001.1, forward strand.
CGGACAACCCATTTAACACATGACAGCAGGTTGCTGCATACTAATGTATGCAGCAATCAAGCACAGACACAGATTGGCGTACTCTGAGTGCAACAGCAAATCAAGGACACTGTCACAGAGAGTGAGCGTCTGATTGGCTGCTCAGCAGTCAATGTGGTTATTATTTCATGAGATTAATGAGCGGGACCCAGAAGTGACCGCAGCGCTGAAAGTGACGAGTATAATGCTTTAAAGGGAACCAACCACCTCAGATGACGTGTATAAGCTGTTAATACATGTCCCTGGACCCTATGTACACCATTGCAGCTATGTTTTTGCTAAGAATATTGATAACAGCAAACCGAAATAAACAGTTTATAAACGTACATGATTTAGTACTTGAGGGCGTCTCCCTCGGGCTTTAGTACGAGAGGGCTGTGTGTTATGCAGCCTGAGTGGCTTTCCTCCCCCTCCCTCTCTGTTTGCAGGACGTCACATTAGGGCGTGATATTATCTTGGTGTGGGCGGGCACCCAAGGCAGCTCCCGTCCGTGCACGTCTTCTCAGTGACGTCCTGCAAACAGAGAGGGAGGGGGAGGAAAGCCACTCAGGCTGCATAACACACAGCCCTCTCGTACTGAAGCCCAAGGGAGACGCCCTCAAGTACTAAATCATGTAAGTTTATAAACTGTTTATTTCGGTTTGCTGTTATCAATATTCTTAGCAAAAACATAGCTGCAATGGTGTACATAGGGTCCAGGGACATGTATTAACAGCTTATACACGTCATCTGAGGTGGTTGGTTCCCTTTAATCATGGACTTCAGTGAAGTCAGTGTTCATGATCCATGCCTGAACACTTAGATGTTCAGTATGGACCCCACAATTTACATGATGTGACAATACCGTGCATGGTCAGTAGGCATGCTGGATCCGGTAGAACCTAGTGACGTCGATTACAGTTAATGCCAGATTCAGCAAGATGCGTTTTTTGTGAGCATAAAAAAAAACAAAACAAAAAAACAACGGTGCATAGCATTTTTTGAGCTTGTTAAAAAATTGAATTCGGCAGCAACCTAAAGAAACTGGATGATCGCGGACTCCAATGAATATGAAAGAACAGAAACCGATTCCTCGCAGCATTCGGTTTGCTTAAAGAGGACCTGTCACCAAACCAGGCATGGTGAATCTAATTACAGCACTGGCAAGGGGTCCCCCAGCACTTGAGACGCCCTGTACCCCGAGTAAATACACTTAGAAAACTTACATCATGCAGCCATAAAGGAGGTAGCCAGAGGTTGGAGCTGAAGGGCAGATTCATATCCCCTGCATGTGTAATCTGCCCACCGTTGCCAATCATTGTTTCCCTCTTCTGCAGCATTAAACAGAGTTTCTCCCCCCCCCCCCCCTTCCCAAGAAATGGCCGTTTAGCCTCGCCCCCTGTAGTGACGTCACTGCTTATACCCGCCCTGCTCTATGGTTAACATAGAGCAGGGCGGGTACAAGCGGTGACGTCTCCGCAGGGGGCGGGGCTAAACGGCCATTTCTGAAAGGGGGGGGGGGGATGGAAAATCTGTCTGCATCAAGTGCTGTAATTAGATCACCATGCCTGGTTTAGTGACAGGTGCTCTTTAAATGTCTCACACAGAGTGAAGGCCGAGACCAACATTCTGTGGGTCTTTCCTTCCGCCAATGAATTTTTCATCGTCACAAATGAGAAAACAAACGGCTCCTAAATAGAGTCCATGCTAAAATCCTACAAATCATGGCCAAAATTAACACCTAAACTTTAGAAGCTAGTATCTTGCAATGTAGATTAATTAGAAAAAAGCAACTATTCCCGTTTGCACTGTGTGGTCACATGCAGACTAGCCTTATTTGGATTTTCTCTTCTATTGAGAGAAGATGCAACTAGTTGGCCTGTGACCGCATGACTTGTACAGGGCATTCATTCTTACATTGGTTAATTCTTTTAGCAACTTCCATAAAAAAAATTAATTACGCTTTTTTTTTTAATTTAAGAGGACCTGTCACCAAACCAGGCATGGTGATCTAATTACAGCACTGGATGCAGCATGTCTGCTGCATCCAGGCAAGGGGTCCCCCAGCCCTTGAGCCGCCCTGTACCCAGAGTAAATACACTTAGAAAACAGGGCGGCTCAAGGGCTGGGGGACCCCTTGCCTGGATGCAGCAGACATGCTGCATCCAGTGCTGTAATTAGATCACCATGCCTGGTTTGGTGACAGGTCCTCTTTAAGGAGGTATTATAACTTTTCTGCAAGGTGAATTATTATTCTGCCTGTTGACCTATGTAGTGTTGATCATTCCTGATAGGATATAACCATGTGACTACCTAAGTATAAAGTGATCAACTCAACTGCTCCAAAATAAATGGAATTACAGTTAAGTGCATATCACACGGACAGTGTGATTCCAGCCTAAATCGGACGTGTCACGGATGATTAACTTGGACTGGCCTCCCCCCTCTCTGGAAGGGATTGTCAGCCGCTTAGGTTTATAAGCAGCTCCACACTTCTGTCCTGACAGGGGAGGCAATTCCAAGTTAATCATCCGTGACACGTCCGATGTAGGCTTCTTTCACATCAGCGGTTTTTGCCGATCGCGGCAGATGCGGTGAAAAAACTGCATCTGCCGCGATTACTGCATAACCGCTGCACTTGCAGCACAGTTGCAGCAAGCCCCATAGAATGTCTATGCGGGCTTGCGGCAGGTGCGGCATCGGCACTTGCGGCAGCAAAAAAAAAACGCGTCTGACCGCGTTTGTTTTTTCGCGGCCGCACCTGCCGCAAGTGCCAAAATCGCACCTGCCGCAAGTGCCAAAATCGCACCTGCCGCAAGCCCCATAGACATTGCATTAATTAATTGCGTTAATCGCGGCAGATGCGGTTTTCTCACCGCATCTGCCGCGAACGGCAAAAACCGCTGATGTGAAAGTACCCTTAGATGCATATCACATGGACAGTGTGATTCCAGCCTCAGGATGAGTGCACACGATCAGGGTTATCAGCTTTTTGGATGCAGTTTGGGTTTTTGCTGTGTTGTACATTACAAGCACAGTGGTTGGCTTCATAAACAGACATATAGCGAGGCTTTTTGAGTCACACCATGTCAACTAATTCTTGCAGACACGTTAGTTTTCTGAGCAGAACACAGAAAATACATGGTAAGTAATCCGGATTGTGAGCATGGAGAGCGCCTTCTCCCCATTGGACACTTGTGCCTGAAGAGGAACAAACACACTGCATCTAGAACGCTGGCTCTCCTGATTATGGGCACTTATCTTTATATAAGGCTGGCTTCACACCACGGCACAATCCGATCCGGGGCTGTCAGGGATGAACCCGACGGCCCCGGACCGAATCAGCACACAGAACCGGCCGATGCGCAGCTGGACACATCTGCCGCTGCTGATAATTCAGGCCTGCGGCTCACGGGGGAGCTAGCCGCAGTCCTGAAATTACATCAGTGTACAGCCGCAGGTGTCCAGTTCCCGGATCGAGGCAATCCAGCCCCATAGGCTTCCATGTTAGGGAGCACCAGATTGCCCCGAATACGGGAGCATTCGGGAGGATTCAATTTGGGGATATTTTTCTCTCCGGACACAAAAATGGTGCATGCTCCGATTTTGTGTTTGGGAGAAAAATCAGATTTATCCCGGACACATGGAAACCGGATGGCAGAGAGCTGCCATCCGGCTCCATAGGATACTATGGGGCCAAAATCTGGTCCAGGGCTGTCTAGTTTACACCGGACAGCGCTGGATCGGATTGTGCCGTGGCGTGAAGCCAGCCTTAGGGTATGTGCCCACAGGACGGTTCTTGCATCATTCTGACCGTCAGAAAACCGGTGGTGAACTTCTGGAGCCTACAGTCCTGAGCTCTGAAGAGTCCAGCGGTTTTCCAGCGTTATCCAGCGTTTTTACAGCGTTTTTTTCAGCGGTTGTATAGCGGTTTTTTGTCATGAGTCTTGGCCACTTTCCTTGCTCTAACCACTTTAAAAACGCACTTGAAAATTGACATGCTCAATCTTCACAAACCGCCTCAAAACCAGTGAACTGGATGAAGATGAGCATAATATAACCGGCATAGTAGGCACAGCGGTTTCCAATTGCAATAAGTTTCAAAGTTAATCCAAACGCTGGTTTGGATTAACATAAATTTAAATAAAACCAACGTTAAAACGTCGGCGGAAACCGCTGGAAAACCGCACTACAACCTTCCTGTGGGCACATACCCTTAGTAAACTTTTTCTACAGAATCTGTAAACATTGGCCAAGTAGATTGTAGCACAGATCTACTAATATGAACAAATAAGGCTACTTTCACACTACGATTTTGTAAAATCCGATGCTGTCCGATATAAATCGGACAGCATCGGATTCCTCTGATGCCTGGAATCGGATGCCAAATACGCATCCGATTCCGACAGAAAATAGGATGCCCGCCCTCCTGTCAGATCGCTCCCTAGCTGTCACTGTCTCTCCCCCTCTCCTCCCCTCTTGGCCCCCTGTGTCTTCTCTCTTGGCCCCCGGTCCTCCTATGTGTCCTCCCCCAGTCCCTTCAATGTGGTCCCACCCGTGTGTCCCCTCCGCCTTCCCCCCCCCCCCCCCCCCCCCCGTGTGTCCTTCCCCCCCCCCGTGTGTCCTCCGGTCCCCCCCCCCCCCCCCGTGTGTCCTCCGGTCCGCCCCCCCCCCCCCCCGTGTGTCTGTCCGCCCCCCCCCCCCTGGTCCTCCGTCCGCCCCCCCCCCCCCCGTGTGTCCTCCGTCCGCCCCCCCCCCCCCCCGTGTGTCCTCCGGGCCCCCCCCCCCCCCCCGTGTGTCCTCCGGTCCCCCCCCCCCCCCCCCGTGTGTCCTCCGGTCCCCCCCCCCCCCCCCCCCCCCGTGTGTCCTCCGGTTCTCCCCCCCCCCCCCCCCCGTGTGTCCTCCGGTTCCCCCCCCCCCCCCCCGTGTGTCCCTCCGGCTCCTCCCCCCGTGTGTCCTCCCCCTCTCCTCCAATCTTTTCTCACCTGTCCACGACTCCTGCACGGTCCCACGCGTCTCCCGGTATCTTGCTGTTCTGTCTTCTGTGCTGCTAGGACCTCTCGTGATGTCACAATCACATGACTGCCAGTAACCAATAACCGGCAGTCATGTGATTGTGACATCACGGCAGGTCCTGGCAGCACAGAAGACAGAACAGCAAGATACCGGAAGACACCTGGAGACGCCGGGGGCCTCGTGGACAGGTGAGTATAGATTTTTTTTATTTTTTTAACCCTTTGTTTCACTTTTAGGAGCTATTTTAGTGTACTGAGCATGCTCAGTACACTAAAATCGGGTCCGAGGAGACATCAGATGTTTCCTCGGACCCTTCTCCATAGGGCCCCATGTTATAGGGATCGGGTCAGATCAGATGTGCACTAAATGCCATCCGATTTGGTACTATCCGATTCTGTCAGATTTTATTTTCGGTGCAAAAATCGGTGCAGGCGCCGATTTTTGCACCGATAATAAAATCGGACAGAATCGGATCGGACCAAATCGGATGGCATTTAGTGCACATCCGATTCGGTCCGATGCCCATAGGGCTGCATGGGGCCAAATTCGGATCCGATGCTGTCCGAGTTTTATCGGACAGCATCGGATTTAGAAAAATCGTAGTGTGAAACCAGCCTAAGAGTCCAAAGACAACCATTACAAAAAAAAAAACAAAAAAAAACAAGTAAGGCCCCTTTCACATCAGCGGATTTTTGAAATCGCGGCAGATGCGGTGAAAAAACCGCATCTGCCGCGATTACCGCATAACCGCGACACTTGTGGCACACTTGCAGCAAGTCCCATGCAATGTCTATGGGGCTTGCGGTAAAGGTGCGGCAGGTGCGGTTTCGGCACTTGCGGCAGCGAAAAAAACCGCAGTCAGCAGCGTTTTTTTTTCGCGGCCGCACCTGCCGCACCTTTACCGCAAGCCCCATAGACAATGCATGGGGCTTGCCGCAAGTGTGCCGCAACCGAGGCCGTTATGCGGCAAATGCATTTTTTTACTGTAACCGCCGCATTTTAAAAAAAAAAACAAAAAACACAGTGTGAAAGGGGCCTAAAACAGAAGTGTGACAGATTTTCATAATTCCAAACGAGATAGTGTAAAGTACGGAATGCATGTGTTTGGCGAGTAGCATACATAATGAAGTTTAACCTTCCTAGCGGTATTCCCGAGCCTGACTCGGGGTTAACATTCACTGCCAGAAGCGGTAACCCCGAGTCAAGCTCGGGCTTACCCGCGGTCGCGGCAGATGCGGTGAAAAAACTGCATTTGCCGCATAGCCACCGCACTTGCGGCGCAGTTGCGGTAATCGCCATAGTAAGTATAGGGGGACTTGCGGCAGGTGCGGCAAGTGCGGTTTTGCACTTGCGGCAGGTGCGGCTGCGAAAAAAAACGCACTTGACGCACCTGCCGCATGTCCCCCTATACTTATTATGGCGATTACCGCAAGTGCGGCGGCTATGCGGCAAATGCGTTTTTTTCACCGCATCTGCCGCGACCGCAGGTAAGCCAGCTTTTAGCACAAAATTCCTGACCTAATCATACCGTCAGGGAGGTTAACACAGGGATGCCCCCCCTCCCTCCATCTGCCACTACGTCACGGGGATGCCCCCCCCACCTCCCACTACAACACGAGGATGCCCCCCCCCTCCTCCTATACCACGGGGATGTTCCCCTCCTGCCCATCCTCCTCCTATACCACGGGGGTATCCCCCCCCCATCCTATACCACGGGGATATCCCCCCTCATCCATCCTCCTCCTATACCACGGGGATATCCCCCTCATCCATCCTCCTCTTCTACCACGGGGATATCCCCCCTCATCCATCCATCCTCTTCTACCACGGGGATATCCCCCCTCATCCATCCATCCTCTTCTACCACGGGGATATCCCCCCTCATCCATCCATCCTCTTCTACCACGGGGATATCCCCCCTCATCCATCCTCCTCCTATACCACGGGGATATCCCCCTCATCCATCCTCCTCCTATACCACGGGGATATCCCCCCTCATCCATCCTCCTCCTATACCACGGGGATATCCCCCCTCATCCATCCTCCTCCTATACCACGGGGATATCCCCCCTCATCCATCCTCCTCCTATACCACGGGGATATCCCCCCTCATCCATCCTCCTCCTATACCACGGGGATATCCCCCCTCATCCATCCTCCTCCTATACCACGGGATATCCCCCCTCATCCATCCTCCTCCTATACCACGGGGATATCCCCCCTCATCCATCCTCCTCCTATACCACGGGGATATCCCCCCTCATCCATCCTCCTCCTATACCACGGGGATATCCCCCCTCATCCATCCTCCTCCTATACCACGGGGATATCCCCCCTCATCCTATACCACGGGGATATCCCCCCTCATCCATCCTCCTCCTATACCACGGGGATATCCCCCCTCATCCATCCTCCTCCTATACCACGGGGATATCCCCCCTCATCCTATACCACGGGGATATCCCCCCTCATCCATCCTCCTCCTATACCACGGGGATATCCCCCCTCATCCATCCTCCTCCTATACCACAGGGATATCGCCCCCCCATCCTCCTATGCCACAGGGATATCCCCCCCCCTCCTATACCACAGGGATATCCCCCCCCCTCCTCCTCCTATACCACAGGGATACCCCCCCCCCCTCCTCCTCCTCCTATACCACAGGGATATCCCCCCCCTCCTCCTCCTCCTATACCACAGGGATGTCTGTGTGTGTGTCCCCTCCTATAGCACAGGGATGCCGCTTGTCGCTTACTCTGACAGTCACGTACACACTGATCTGTGGACACATGTGTGTCCTGCAGCACTTCTCACCCATGGAACCTCTCACACCCCCGGGATCTCCCCCGCCTCTCACACACTCTCTATGACTCCTGCAGGCGCCATGCTTCCTCTCGAGGTCAGGACCGTGAAGGCCGCTCAATCTTCCGCTCCGCCATCTTTAACACTTAACACAACAAACAACAATCCCCCTGTAGACCGAGGCTAAAGCGCCGCAGTCTCCAGTCAGGCTGGCGGGCGACCCCCGATGTCTCACCTATGGCGGGGCTCCTCCGCCCGGGCCCCTGCTGTCCTCACCGCCCACTCACGAATAACCACGAATCCGGTGCAAAACTCGCTGTGTGGCAGCTTGTGCCGGTGACCGGGGCCCGTTATGGCTCCTAACACCCTCCGTTTCCCGCTCTTGACGATTTCTCCTGTTTTCCTAGGCACTCCTGCTTCTCTGACTGTAACGCACCCGACACAAAATGGCGGCGGAGGAGGCTATGATCCTTCAGCCAGCCTCCATGTTACACATGGCCCCTCCCCGGCCCTCACACAGCTCAACCAGCCTCCATGTTACACATGGCCCCTCCCCGGCCCTCACACAGCTCAACCAGCCTCCATGTTACACACAGCCCCTCCTCGGCCCTCACGGAGAACAGCCGGGACATTGGTCAAGTCTTCAAGGTTGAAAATGGCCATTTACTTACATTGGCATTACGGCGGGGGGCCTCCTGCTGCAGGAGTGTACTGAGGTTATTACAGGACTATGCTGACAGCCCCAGCTCACTGGTATATCACCTGCACAGAGGCGGGCTGTCCTGCTGTCCTACACTATTGTGTTTGGGATTTGAAGTAACCTCTCATAATTACCAGTGGCCCCAGTGCGGAATTTGCACCCTCTTAGTCCTCCATATGGTATAATGCACCCTCATTGCCTTCCATATGGTATAATGCACCCTCATAGCCTTCCATATATTATAATGCACCCTCATAGACCTCTATATGCACCCTCATAGCCCTTCGTATATTATAATGCAGCATCATAGTCCTCCATATAGTATAATGCAGCCTCATAGTCCTTCATATAGTATAATGCACCCTCATGTACCTCCATATAGTATAATTCACCCTCATAGCCCTTCGTATATTATAATGCAGCATCATAGTCCTCCATATAGTATAATGCAGCCTCATAGTCCTTCATATAGTATAACTAGTAAAAAGGCCCGATGCAATTGCATCGGGAGCAGGGTGAAATGAATTGTGTGTATACAGGCGGGCCAGTGGGTAGCAGAGTATACAGGGGGCTCTGTGGGTAGCAGAGTATACAGGCGGGTCTGTGGGTAGCAGAGTATACAGACGGCTCTGAGGGTAGGAGATTATACAGGTGACTCTGTGGGTAGTAAAGTATACAGGCGGCTCTGTGGGTAGAAGAGTATACAGGTGGGTCTGTGGGTAGTGGAGTATACAGGCGTGTGTGGTGGTGGTGGCAGAGTATACAGGTGTGTGTGGTGGTGGTGGCAGAGTATACAGGCGTGTGTGGTGGTGGCAGAGTATACAGGCGTCTGTGCTGGTGGCGGCAGAGTATACAGGCGTGTGTGGTGGTGGCAGAGTGTACAGGCGTGTGTGGTGGTGGCAGAGTGTACAGGCGTGTGTGGTGGTGGCAGAGTGTACAGGTGTGTGTGGTGGTGGCAGAGTGTACAGGCGTGTGTGGTGATGGGAGAGTATACCGGCGTGTGTGGTGGTGGCGGCAGAGTGTACAGGCGTCTGTGCTGGTGGCGGCAGAGTATACAGGCATGTGTGGTGGTGGCAGAGTATACAGGCGTCTGTGCTGGTGGCGGCAGAGTATACAGGCATGTGTGGTGGTGGCAGAGTATACAGGCGTCTGTGCTGGTGGCGGCAGAGTATACAGGCGTCTGTGCTGGTGGCGGCAGAGTATACAGGCGTCTGTGCTGGTGGCGGCAGAGTATACAGGCAGGTGTGGTGGTGGCGGCAGAGTATACAGGCGTCTGTGGTGGTGGCAGAGTGTACAGGTGTGTGTGGTGGTGGCAGAGTGTACAGGTGTGTGTGGTGGTGGGAGAGTATACAGGCGTGTGTGGTGGTGGCAGAGTATACAGGCGTGTGTGGTGGTGGCAGAGTATACAGGCGTGTGTGGTGGTGGCAGAGTATACAGGCGTGTGTGGTGGTGGCAGAGTATACAGGCGTGTGTGGTGGTGGCAGAGTATACAGGCGTCTGTGCTGGTGGCGGCAGAGTATACAGGCGTGTGTGGTGGTGGCAGAGTGTACAGGCGTGTGTGGTGGTGGCAGAGTGTACAGGTGTGTGTGGGGGTGTGGCAGAGTGTACAGGCGTGTGTGGTGGTGGGAGAGTATACCGGCGTGTGTGGTGGTGGCGGCAGAGTGTACAGGCGTCTGTGCTGGTGGCGGCAGAGTATACAGGCATGTGTGGTGGTGGCAGAGTATACAGGCGTCTGTGCTGGTGGCGGCAGAGTATACAGGCATGTGTGGTGGTGGCAGAGTATACAGGCGTCTGTACTGGTGGCGGCAGAGTATACAGGCGTCTGTGCTGGTGGCGGCAGAGTATACAGGCAGGTGTGGTGGTGGCGGCAGAGTATACAGGCGTCTGTGGTGGTGGCAGAGTGTACAGGTGTGTGTGGTGGTGGCAGAGTGTACAGGTGTGTGTGGTGGCGGCAGAGTGTACAGGCGTGTGTGGTGGTGGCAGAGTGTACAGGCGTGTGTGGTGGTGGCAGAGTGTACAGGCGTGTGTGGTGGTGGCAGAGTGTACAGGGCTGTGTGGTGGTGGCAGAGTGTACAGGCGTGTGTGGTGGTGGCGGCAGAGTGTACAGGCGTGTGTGGTGTGGTGGCGGCAGAGTGTACAGGCGTGTGTGGTGGTGGCGGCAGAGTGTACAGGCGTGTGTGGTGGTGGCGGCAGAGTGTACAGGCGTGTGTGGTGGTGGCGGCAGAGTGTACAGGTGTGTGTGGTGGTGGCGGCAGAGTGTACAGGCGTGTGTGGTGGTGGCAGAGTGTACAGGCGTGTGTGGTGGTGGCAGAGTGTACAGGCGTGTGTGTGTGGTGGCAGAGTGTACAGGCGTGTGTGGTGGTGGCAGAGTGTACAGGCGTGTGTGGTGGTGGGCAGAGTGTACAGGCGTGTGTGGTGGTGGCGAGAGTGTACAGGCGTGTGTGGTGGCGGCAGAGTGTACAGGCGTGTGTGGTGGCGGCAGAGTGTACAGGCGTGTGTGGTGGCGGCAGAGTGTACAGGCGTGTGTGGTGGCGGCAGAGTATACAGGCGTGTGTGGTGGCGGCAGAGTGTACAGGCGTGTGGTGGATGGTGGCAGAGTGTACAGGCGTGTGTGGTGGTGGCAGAGTGTACAGGCGTGTGTGGTGGTGGCAGAGTGTACAGGCGTGTGTGGTGGTGGCAGAGTGTACAGGCGTGTGTGGTGGTGGCGGCAGAGTGTACAGGCGTGTGTGGTGGTGGCGGCAGAGTGTACAGGCGTGTGTGGTGGTGGCGGCAGAGTGTACAGGCGTGTGTGGTGGTGGCGGCAGAGTGTACAGGCGTGTGGGTGGTGGCGGCAGAGTGTACAGGTGTGTGTGGTGGTGGCGGCAGAGTGTACAGGCGTGTGTGGTGGCAGAGTGTACAGGCGTGTGTGGTGGCGGAGTATACAGGCGTGTGTGGTGGTGGAGTATACAGGCGTCTGTGGTGGTGGCAGAGTGTACAGGCGTGTGTGGTGGCAGAGTATATACAGGCGTGTGTGGTGGTGGAGTATACAGGCGTCTGTGGTGGTGGCAGAGTGTACAGGGGTGTGTGGTGGTGGAGTATACAGGTGTCTGTGGTGCGCTCGTGCAAGGCAGGGGTTAAAAAAAATAAAAAAAGATTATGCTCACCTCACCCCGAGCCCCCGCCGTCTTCTGCCGTGTTCCGCCGTCTTCTGCCGTGTTCCGCTAGGCTCCCGGTGGCTGTGCAGGCTCCCGGTGCCTGCAGTGATCTTCTATCTACTGAGAGTGAAGGACCTGTGGTGATGTCAGAGTCACGTGACCCGCGATTTGCCTGGAGTAAGCTGGTGTCACGTGACTCTGACATCACCACAGGTCCTTCACTCTCAGTAGATAGAAGATCACTGCAGGCACCGGGAGCCTGCACAGCCACCGGGAGCCTAGCGGAACACGGCAGAAGACGGCGGGAGACAGCGCGGGCTCGGGTAGAGGTGAGGATTTTTTTTTTTTTTAGAGTAGTGCGGGTCTGCGGCTCGTGATGACGCTGCGCGTCATCACTCGCAGTCCCGCGCAAAGCATGTTGGGATTCGGCTACAACTCCCGAAATCCCAACTGCGGATTATATAAGTAGATGCACCCTCATGTACCTCCATATAGTATAATTCACCCTCATAGCCCTCCAAATATTATAATGCACCCTCTTAGTCCTCCATATAGTATAATGCAGCCTAATAGTCCTCCATATAGTATAATGCAGCCTCATAGTCCTCCATATAGTATAATGCAGCCTCATAGTCCTCCATATAGTATAATGCAGCCTCATAGTCCTTCATATAGTATAATGCACCCTCATGTACCTCCATATAGTATAATTCACCCTCATAGCCCTCCAAATATTATAATGCACCCTCTTAGTCCTCCATATAGTATAATGCAGCCTCATAGTCCTCCATATAGTATAATGCAGCCTCATAGTCCTCCATATAGTATAATGCACCCTCATAGCCGTTCATATAATGCACTCTCATAGCCCTCCATATAGTATAACTAGATGGTGGCCCGATTCTAATCCATCGGGTATTCTAGACTATGTATATAGTTTATTTATGAAGATTTAAGAATAATGCAAAGCGAACCTTAGTTTAAATCCTGCTCCAATATCGCTGTTTGCTGGCAACCGGACGGGCGCAACCAATCAGCGAAGCGTGGTTGAAATAGCGCGCGTTGTCCCTGTTGCTGATTGGTTGTGGGCGGCTGGCCTGACTAATCAGCAACGCAGGATTTACGTTACAGACAAACAGACAGAAGTAGACAATTATATAGTCGATGCACCCTTATATACCTCCATATATTTTAATGCACCCTTATAGCCCTACATATAGTATAATGCACCCTCATAGCCCTCTATACAGTATAAGGCACCCTCATTTACCTATATATATTATAATGCACCCTCATACTCATCCATATTGTATAATGTACCCTAATAGTCATCCATATAGTATAATGCACCCTCCTAGCCCTTCAATTAATATAATGCACCCTCATAGCCCTCTATAGTATAATGCACTCTCATAGCCCTCCATATAGTATAATACACCCTCATATACCTCTATATATTTTAATGTGTGGCGCCCCTGCAACCAGGGTGGCCACAGGTAGAAACTGCAGCCAGGCAGGAGGGTAGACAGTTTGTTTAGCAAACACCTCAAAACACATATCCACTGACATTGGGACCTAACCCAGAGCCTGGGAGTCTAGGCAGGCAAGGAGTAGTAGGGCTAGATATGAGTGGGTGAGCGTTGTCATGGTAACGGATGAGTATATAAGGGAGAAACAGGAAGCGGTTAGCCAGTAGGCCAGAGTGAGCTGAACTGAAAAGACCAAGAGTAGGCTGAGAGGAACAGATGAAGGAGTAGGCGGGTGCCGAGCAGAACAGACCGGACCAGTACCATCAGGTCCAGGGAAGTTGTGAGAGCCAGCAGCTGACTGACAAGAGAGCCTCCCTTATTATACTAGGAAGTTACACGGGAAGGAAAGGACCCGGTGATCCCTTGAGATACAGGGATACCTGTGGTTAGGCTGAAACCAGAGTGTCCTCTCTGAGGGGCTGAAGATTAACCCGGTGCTCCAGACAAACTGACGGGGAACACAGTCTCCAGAGCTGTATTCCCACCAGAGGATTGGGAGCACAGCAGCAACAGAGAGGACCCGGCTTACCGCCCAGAGATTTAGGGGGAAGCTACTAATAGGGACCGAGCTGCCACTCCGCAATTCACCTAAAGCGGGAAAGTGGAGAATAAGCCTGAAAGGACACCTAGAAAGACTGAGGAGTCTAGGAGAGATAACCTAGCTGCAGTGGGTTCAAGTGTACCGGAGTCAACTGAGTGAAACTGTAAAGATCTGTATTGTACCGTGTACTATCTGACAAGAGAGATGGAGAAGTAAACCTGGGTGAACCCTGCTATGGTGTCTGTGTCTGATTTCAGGTATGAAGAACTGTTAGCCCTCCATTTGACCCTGTCAGGAGCCATCTCCTCATCATCCCCTTTCCCTGCAACACCTACAATAACCATCACAGACTTTCTCACCACTGCCCCGGGAACAAGCTCTACCTGTGGAGAGGCATTCCATCTAAAGCTGCCAAAACATCATCCCCGGAGGTTCTGCAGCAGCGGTGGTCCCCTAACTGACCACAACCCATGGGTGGCGTCACGACAAAACCAAATCCCCTGTAAATACACCCCATTTAATTGTGTGAACCCGGGACACGGTCCGGACCAGGACCGCCGTGACATTCCCCAGCAGAACCCCGGTCCGGCACCGAGTACCCCGTCCCAGTTGGCTCCACAACCTGGCGTCACGAACAGGATCTACTGTGCCCGGTATCGGGCATGGTGTGCCGTGATTAGTGACCGTTTTTGAATCAGCCGCCATTGCTGGGCGCGCGGCAAGCTGAATTTTAACTGCGCCACAAAGACTGAAAATGTCAAAATCCGCCATTACAGAGCGCGTGACGCGCGGGAAGAAAAACCGCTCACCGCTCTGACGTCATCGGCTGGAAAGAGAGAGTCCCTGTCGCACTGCAGAATCCAAGATGGATCCGGTCCGAAAGGAAGGGTCCACCCTGGCTCCCCTTAACTCCGGGGGAGCCAGCCGTCAATCCTGGGGAGGAACTTCCATCTCAAGTTGCAACAGCCAGTGAGAATATGGCGAGAGAGGAAGTCGTCATCTTGGAAAGGCGGGACAGGAAACCGGATGTGAAACAGCCCCATTACAGTATACCCGGACGGAAGGGAAAGACACTGAGGAGAGTGCTGCAAAAGAAAGACCTCAATTGATCCCGGAGGACCCACTGAACGTGAGTGTGGAGGAACCCGGCCAGGGAGAGATATTGGGTGATCATAGCGGCATGGTGGAAGGCGGAAAGAGATGTCCACCAGTCCGAGACTCCCGGAGGGGTGTTATGCGGCTGCTGCCCCTGCAGATAACCCGGGCCCAAATAGAGCAAAGAACCCGGATACAAATTGAAATTGACCTTTACCAGAATCAGCAGGCAATGTCAGTGCAGCCCGGCTGGGGTAGCGACTTCAATGCTACCTGGAGCAAGGAAGATCCCGGGACAGAAGTTCTGGTTGATGTGTCCATTCCGGAGGCAGCACCACAAAGTACTACCGGAGAGCTTGACCCACTTGGAGCCCTGAGTGAGGGATTCTTGCAGTAACCGGAGCCTCTGATACCCGTGCCTGCATCTACAGAGGTGAGAGGGGAGCAGCTCCGCTGTTGGTGGGAACGGGACGAGAAAGAGGAAGACATGATGGGATTCCCTGGGGACCCTGATAGTAACGCGGGCCCCGTAGAAATAATAACTAGAAACGAGTACCTACGGAGATGTGCCCAGAAATGGGATGAAGAAGAGGCAATAAGATTAGCCCAAAAACAAGCAATGATTGCTCGCACTATAAGTGCCAAAGCTGATGCCCGCGGGATTTGAATATACACCAATCCCCGCGCCATGAAGGCAAAATTGTTAAAGTTAAGCCAGAACTGGGGTATGCTTTAGCCAGAGGACATGGAGCAAGCAGAGATGTTTTTATTAATAGAGGGGATGTGGAAGCACACCTTCCAGAGAAACACCCGGATAGGGAAGTACAGGTTGGAGAATGGGTTTCCTATATAATTGTTCAAGGAGAAAGAGGTCCTTATGGAATAAAAGTGAAACGGCTATCATTAGGAGCTCATGAAGACAGTGAACCACCAGAGTTAGAGGATCAAGCTGTTTACCCGGATCCTATAGAAATGCCAGAATTAGAGGATCCAGCTGTTTACCCGGATCCTACAGAATTGCCAGAAGCACGTCGTAGAGGAGGCTGTACCAACCAAAGTGGACGTAGCAACACAGACAAGCTATAGCCATTTGCTATCCAGTGCTCTGGAATCTTTGGAACTGTTCCCGACCCGGAGAACTCCACAAGTTCTGCCCTGGAAGAAACAGGAGTAAGACCCAGATAGCTACAAGCAAGGACAGTAAGTGTGAATGTGACGTGATCTTTATTGGCCCCATCCCATTCCTGAATGAATGTTAGCCTTTTCGCCTGTTCGTCTTATATGTGTCATGGACAATTAATGTCATGAGCAGTGATATGGCATAAACTTTCTTGTACATAGTTGAGCACTCAGTGTGCTCCCCATTGGTTTTAAGACCAAAAAGTGCACTTTTGAGATGGTGCATAGAACTTGGACTGAACTGCTGAGTGCCTTTGTGAAGTTTTGCACTTTTGACTTTTTGAAAACTTTTTGCACTTTTGAAGCACTTGTGCCATGTTTTGCACTTTTTGAAATTTTTGGCACCTTTTTAAGAAGACTTTTTAACCTTTTAGAAGAGTAATATATATGTTATTTATTTTAAATGTAACGTTTTAAGATCCGTACCTCCGTAATAGGATGACAAATATGCTTAATGTTTAATGTTAATGTTTTGGAAGATAAAAATGTTTTTCAGGGGGATCCATGCCGGAGGGCGTGAGGACGCGCCGGTTTTACTCCAGGGTAATGTGGCGCCCCTGCGACCAGAGTGGCCACAGGTAGAAACTGCAGCCAGGCAGGAGGGTAGACAGTTTGTTTAGCAAACACCTCAAAACGCATATCCACTGACATTGGGACCTAACCCGGAGCCTGGGACTCTAGGCAGGCAAGAGGTAGTAGGGCTAGATATGAGTGGGTGAGCGTAGTCATGGTAACGGATGAGTATATAAGGGAGAAACAGGAAGCAGTTAGCCAGTAGGCCAGAGTGAGCTGAACTGAAAAGACCAAGAGTAGGCCGGAGTAGGCTGAGAGGAACAGATGAAGGAGTAGGAGTAGGCGGGTGCCGAGCAGAACAGACCGGACCAGTACCATCAGGTCCAGGGAAGTTGTGAGGGCCAGCAGCTGACTGACAGGAGAGCCTCCCTTATTATACTAGGAAGTTACACAGGAAGGAAAGGACCCGGTGATCCCTTGAGATACAGGGATACCTGTGGTTAGGCTGAAACCAGAGTGTCAGCTCTGAGGGGGGCTGAAGATTAACCCGGTGCTCCAGACAAACTGACGGGGAACACAGACTCCAGAGCTGTATTCCCACCAGAGGATTGGGAGCACAGCAGCAACAGAGAGGACCCGGCTTACCGCCCAGAGATTTAGGGGGAAACTACAAATAGGGACCGAGCTGCCACTCCGCAATTCACCTAAAGCGGGAAAGTGGAGAATAAGCCTGAAAGGACACCTAGAAAGACTGAGGAGTCTAGGAGAGATAACCTGGCTGCAGTGGGTTCAAGTGTACCGGAGTCAACTGAGTGAAACTGTAAAGATCTGTATTGTACCGTGTACTATCTGACAAGAGAGATGGAGAAGTAAACCCGGGTGAACCCTGCTATGGTGTCTGTGTCTGATTTCAGGTATGAAGAACTGTTAGCTCTCCATTTGACCCTATCAGGAGCCATCTCCTCATCATCCCCTTTCCCTGCAACACCTACAATAACCATCACAGACTTTCTCACCACTGCCCCGGGGAACCAGCTCTACCTGCGGAGAGCCATTCCATCTAAAGCTGCCAAAACATCATCCACGGAGGTTCTGCAGCAGCAGTGGTCCCCTAACTGACCACAACCAGTGGGTGGCGTCATGACAAAACCAAATCCCCTGTAAATACACCCCATTTAATTGTGTGAACCCGGGACACGGTCCGGACCAGGACCGCCGTGACATCCCCCAGCAGAACCCCGGTCCGGCACCGAGTACCCCGTCCCAGTGGGCTCCACAAATGCACCCTTATAGCCCTACATACAGTAAAATGCACCTGCATAGCCCGCTATACAGTATAAGGCACCCTTATTTACCTTCATATATTATAATGCACCCTCATTCAAAGACTCAAGATTCAAAGAAGCTTAATTGGCAGGACTAAATACACATCAGTTTTGCCAAAGCAAGTGTACAAAAGGGAATAGGGACTGTAGGGATGTTGGGCAGGGGCTGTAAGGGAGGTGGATGGGAGCAGGTCCAGGGTGGGGGCCTTAGAAGTCCATGGCATAGGGAGGGTAGATGGGGCAGATCCAGGGTGGGGGATATAGAGTCCACTGCATGTGGAAGGGGGCAGGTCTAGGGTGGGGGTTTTAAAAGTCCATGGCATAGGGAGGGTAGATGGGGGCAGATCCGAGGTGGGGGCTATAAAGTCCAAGGCATATCATAGTTCTCTTTCTCGCAGTCTATGACATTCGCTGACATACCGTGCTGCTATCTCCACTGCTCTCTCTTCTTCTCCCAGCAGGATATAGGTTTTCTCTTCTTCATGGTGATGAAATCTGGGAAGAGATGTGAGAGTCTCCTGAAGTGAGTGTCCCTCACTGCTGAGTATTTGGAGCAGTGTAGCAGGAAATGGGTTTCGTCCTCCAGGGCCTCCTGATCACAGTGTTGACACAGTCTTTCCTCCCTGGGCTTGTAGCTCTGCCTGTGTCGGCCGGACTCGATGGCCAGACTGTGGGCACTGAGTCTATATCTGCTCAGGATCTTGCGGTCTCTGGGGTCCGGGAGTTTCTCCAGATATGGGGCCAGTCTGTAGTCTCTCTGTAGACTCCGGTACATGGTCAGTTTCTGTGAGTTGATGATATCGTTCTTCCAGTCACTGACATACCTCTCCTGGTCCTCCTCTACCATCTTCCTGATTCCGGCTTTTGCCAGGTTGTTGTGATTGGTGTTCTGGTCGTGTTGGGTTTGGTTGGGCTGTTCCGTGGGTTCAGGTTTTTCTGTTTCACCTACATGTATCAGGGCTTTATGGTGATGGGAGCTTGGATTGCTTCTATGTAGGTGAGCCCGGAATGACAGTGCCCTCTCTAGAACCGTTAGGTGTAGAGGGAATCTGCCCAGCTCGGCCCGACAAGCACTGTTGGAGGTACTCCGATGGACCTGGAGAAGGTGCTTACAGAATTCCAGGTGGAATATTTCTGTTGGGCTGGAATCCCACCTTGACCAGTCTGGGTAGGTGTGAGGACCCCAGACTTCGCTGCCATATAGGAGGATTGGGGGATGATAGAGTCGAAGATTTTTAACCAGATCCTCACTGGTGGCTTCAGATGATAGAGCTTTCTTCGGATGGCATAGAAGGTTTTGCAGGCCTTGTCCTTCAGGGTCTCTATGGCATGTTTCAAGCTTCCTGACCGGTGAATCTCTAGGCCCAGGTAGATATATTTGTCTGTTCCTGTGAGTGCACAGTTGTTGAGGGCAAATGGCGGGTGCTGGTCTGATCTTCTCCTCCTCTGGAACACCATGATGTTGGTTTTCTTTCGGTTGACCGGTAGTGCCCAGGTGGAGCTGAAGTTCTCTAAGATATTCAGGTTGTCTTGGAGGCCTTTCTCGGTTGGTGACAGCAGCAGCAGGTCATCTGCGCACTGCAAGAATTTCACCTGAACGTCATGGAGGGTGAGACCTGGTGCTGTGGAGGATTGCAGAGTGGTAGCCAGCTCGTTGATGTAAATGTTGAAGAGCGTTGGACTTAGGCTGCAGCCTTGTCTGACTCCACGGCTCTGCTGGAAATAAGCTGTCCTTTTACCATTCACACTCACGCTGCAGCGGTTCTTTGTGTAGGAGCTTTTGATGACATCGTAGGTCTTTCCTCCTATTCCGCTCTCCAGCAGTTTCAGGAATAAGCCCGGGTGCCACACCGAATGAAAGGCCTTTTTAAAGTCCACAAAATAGGCGTATATCTTCCCATTCTTTGTATTGGGGACGTGTCTCTGAATGAGGCTGTGCAGAGTGTAGATGTGGTCAGTGGTGCGGTGGTTCGGCATGAACCCTGCTTGGCTCTTGCTGAGGACGTTGTGCTCTGTGAGGAAGGTGAGGATCCTCTTGTTCAGGATAATGTTGAACAATTTTCCCAGGTTGCTGCTGACACATATGCCTCTGTAGTTGGCTGGGTCATACCTGTCCCCACTCTTGTGGATGAGTGTGATGAGGCCTTGGTTCCAGGTACGGGGGAAGTAGCCAGCCCTCAGCACAATATTGAACAATTTGACCATTGCAGCCTGTATTTCTGGTGGGCTGTACTTCAGCATTTCTGGTAGGATCCCATCCAGGCCACCGGCTTTTCTACACGTTATGGAAGAGATTTTCTCGGCTACTTCCTGTAATGTAATAGGTGTATCCACGGGGTTTTGGAAATGTTTGATTTTTTCCTCCATTGTTTTTAGTTTTGCCATTATGTTTTCCTGTTGTTGGCTTAGTTCTTCCTTTGGGATGTCTTTATAGAGGTCTCTGAAGTAATGGAGCCAGATGTTGCCATTTTGGATATGGGTGTTGTTTTTCTTGTCTTTTGTGCCCATGTGGTTCCATAGTTCCCAGAAGAAGTTGTCTTGGAGGGCATACTAATCCATATAGTATAATGCACCCTCATAGTCATCCATAGTATAATGCACCCTCGTAGTCCTCCATATAGTATAATGCACCCTCGTAGCCCTCCATATAGTATAATGCAGCCTCATAGTCCTCCATATAGTATAATGCATCCTCGTAATCCTCCATATAGTATGATGCACCCTCACAGTCCTCCATATAGTATAATGCATAGCCCTACATATAGTAAAATGCACCCTCATAGTCCTCTATATAGTATAATGCAGCCTCATTTACCTCCATATAATATACTGCACCCTCATAGTCATCCATATAGTATAATACACCCTCATAACCCTCCATATAGTATAATGTAGCCTCATAGTCCTCCGCTCACCTCTGGGAGTGGGAGGACCAGAGGAGCCAGCAGAGTGGACGCAGTGTGGAGCGGCGATGATGGAGTGATCATTCCCATCAGATCACTCCCATCATCACTGGAGGGGGCTATACCACTCCCCTCCAGTGATCTGATGGGATTGATCACCCCCATCATCCACACTATAGCCCTGCAGCCCAGCACCCTTGCGCCCTGGACCCCTGTGTCCCACACCCCTGTGCCCTGCGACTCTGCAGCCCAGCACCCCTGTGCCCCGCACCCTTGTGTCCTGGACCCCTGTGCCCCACAGCCCAGCACCCTTGCGCCCCGCACCCCTGTGCCTGCAGCCCTGCGCCCTGCACCTCTGTGCCCAGCAGCCCACAGCCTGCGGCCCTACACCCCTGTGCCCTGCGCCCCGCACTCTTGCGCCCTGGACCCCTGTGCCCCACAACCTGGCACCCTTGCGCCCCGCACTCCTGTGCCTGCAGCCCTGTGCCCTGCATCTCTGTGCCCTGCAGCCCACAGCCCTGCGCCCCGCAGCACACAGCCCTGCACCCCTGTAGCCTGCGCCCCTGTGCCCGCACCCCGGACCCTTGTGCCCCACAGCCGACAACCTTGCGCCCACCACCCCTGTGCCTGCAGCCCTGTGCTCCACACCCCTGTGTGCCCCTGCAGCCCAGGACCCCTGCACCCCGCACCCTTGTGTCCTAGACCCCTGTGCCCCACAACCTGGCACCCTTGCGCACCGCCTCCCCCGTGCCCCCATGCAGCGCCCTGCTGGCCCTGTGCCCTGCGCTCCGCACCTCTGTGCCCTGCACCCCTGTGCCCCGCATCCTTGCGCCCTGGAACCCTGCACCCCACACCCCTGTGCCCTGCGCCACGCACCTCTGTGCCCTGCAGCCCACAGCCCTGCACCCCTGTAGCTTGCGCCCCTGTGCCCTGCAGCCCAGCACCCCGAACCCTTGCGCCCCGGACCCCTGTGCCCCACAGCCCGGCAACCTTGCACCCAGCACCCCTGTGCCTGCAGCCCTGTTCCCTGCACCCCTGTGCCCTGCAGCCCACACCCCGCAGCCCTGCACCCCTGTGCCCTGCATCCCCACACCCCTGTGCCATGCATCCCTGTGCCCCGCAGCCCGCACCCCAGTGCCCCGCAGCCCACACCCCTGTACCCAGCATGTGCCTCGCAGCCCTCTGCCCAGCAGCCCGCACCCCTGCATCTCTGCACCCATGCCCTGCGCCCCTGCAGCTTACACCCCTGCATGCCGCAGCCATGTGCCCTGCACCCCTGTGCCCTAAAGCCTTCATCCTTGCGTCTCTGCACCCCTATGTTTCTGCAGCCCTGCACCCCGCACGTCTGTGCCCTGCATCCTTGTGTCCCTGCGCCCCTTGCCCTGCGCGCCTACACCTTGTGTTTCCTATGCCCTGCAACCTTGTGCCTCTGTGCCCTGCATCCTTGTAACCCTGCGCCCCTTGCCCTGCACCCCTGAAACCTTGTGTCCCTGTGCTCCTGCACCCCTGACGCCTGTGCCAGAATTTTCTGCAGCGTCATCTCCCTGCATGGAGATGACGCTGCAGAGGAGCGATGTGACAGCCAGGCACAGTGATATGTGTTATCACTGTGCCGTGGCTCTGTGTCACTCCCTAAGTTCTGTGATCTTACCAGTCACAGCACTTAGGGCCTGGGGAGAGGGAGCGCAGTCTTGTACCTCTCCATGTGGTGATCGGCCCATCGTAATGAGACGATCACCATAATAACCGGATGTTGCCATGGCAACCTGACATTGCC
The DNA here is from genome assembly GCA_033576535.1 of Allobates femoralis. NCBI lineage: Eukaryota > Metazoa > Chordata > Amphibia > Anura > Aromobatidae > Allobates > Allobates femoralis. The sequence continues at coordinate 464,105,594 of JARQOC010000001.1, forward strand.
ATGACAACATCCGGTCACCTGAACCAAGCCTCAGAGATCATGTGATCTTTGAGAGTTGGGTTTGCCACAGTGATGGTGCACTGTATAACAATGATCTGCCATACAGTGCACCATGACTGTGACCCCAGAGACTACAACAAGGGATCAAGTGTTCTCTTCTTGAAGTCTCTGGGCTAACGGTCATGGACTACTGTATAGCAGATCATTGCCATACAGTGCACCATCAGTGTTACTCCAGAGACTGCAGGAAGAGGACACTTGATCCCTTGCTGCAGTCTCTGGATGTAGTAGAGGCGATCGAGCGTCGTGGGACCATCGTTGTGGACTACGTCGGACGGTATGAAGTAATAAAGATGGAGTCTCAATTTGTGTTTGTTTTTTTTTCTGATAAAAATATTTTTCTCTGTGTGGTGTATTTTTCTTTTACTATTTACCAGAGATTCCTAGTGGCTGGGTGTAACATTGGCCCAACATTATAAATCTCGGGCTTAGTGCCAGCTGCCAATAAAAAGCTGGCATTAACCCCCTATATTACCCAGTTTGCCACCAGCATCAGGGCAACTGGAAGAGTCTGGGTACAGAGCCAGAAAATGGCGCTTCAATGAATGTGCCATTTTCTGGCTAGCTGCGCTTGGGCCTCTCCATGCTGAGGATTCCAGCCCCCAGCTACTGAGTTGTACCTGGCTGGACCATAAATATGGCGGAGCCCCACGTCATTTTTTTTCTAGAATTAGTTCTAGAAATAAAAAAAAATGGGCTTTGCTGTATTTTTGGTTGCCAGCCAGGTACAACGAGGCAGCTGGGGGTTGGTGGCAGTCCATAGCTGCCAAGTTGTACCTGGCTGGACCAAAAATATGGCGAAGCCCCATGTAATTTTTTTTCAATTCTACAACTAAAATGACATGGAGGTTTGCCGTATTTTTGGTTGCCTGCCAGGTACAACTTGGCAGCTGTGGGGCTGGAATCCTCAGCATGGAGAGACCCAAATGTTGTGGCCCCCACTCTGCAAATTGCAACCCAGAGCCACCCCAGAAAATAGCGCATTCGTTAAAGGTGTCATTTTCTGGTGCTGTACCCCAACTCTTCCTGTTGCCATTATGCTGGTGGCACACAGGGGCTCTCCATACGCGACATGGTGTCCTCTAACAAGTTGAATGGAAAATTGCTCCAATTGTTAGCGGACACCATGTCACATATGGAGAGCTCCTGTGTGCCTAAACATTGGAGCTCCCCCACAAGTGACCCCATTTTGGAAACTAGCTCTCCCAAGGAATGTATCTAGATGCATAGTGAGCACTTTGAACCCCCAGGTGCTTCATTTTGGGGGGGTCTAGTTTCCAAAATGGGGTCACTTGTGGGGGAGCTCCAATGTTTAGGCACACGGGCTCTCCAAAAGCGACATGGTGTCCGCTAACAATTTGAGCTAATTTTCCATTCAAATTGTTGCGTTTGGAGAGCTCCTGTGCCCCTAAACATTGGAGCTCCCCCAAAAGTGACCCCATTTTGGAAACTAGACCCTCCAAGGAACTTATCTAGATGCATAGTAAGCACTGTGAACCCCCAGGTGCTTCACAAATTGATCCAAAAAAATGAAAAAAGAAAATTTTTGTGGAAAAAAAAGGACTTTTTCATTTTTACGGATCAATTTGTGAAGCACCTGGGGGTTCAAAGTGCTCACTATGAATCCAGATAAGTTCCCGGGGGGGTCTAGTTTCCAAAATGGGTCCCTTGTGGGGAAGCTCCAATGTTTAGGCACACAGGAGCTCTTCAAACACAACATGGTGTCCACTACCAATTTGAATGGAAAATTAGCTCAAATTGTTAGCGAACACCATGTCGCGCTTGGAGAGCCCCTGTGTGCCTAAACATTGGAGCTCCCCCACAAGTGCCCCCATTTTGAAAACTAGACCCCCCCAAGGAACCTATCTAGATGCATAGTGAGCACTTTGAACCCTCAGGTGTTTCACAAATTGATCCGTAAAAATGAAAAAGTACTTTTTTTTTTTACAAAATTTTTCTTTTAGCCTACATTTTTTCATTTTCACATAGGCAACAGGATAAAATGCATCCTAAAATTTGTTGGGCAATTTCTCCTGAGTTCACCGATACCTCATATGTGATCATAAACCACTGTTTGGGTGCACGGCAGGGCTCAGAAGTGAAGGAGCGCTTTTCACTTTTTTAATGGAAAATTAGCTCCAAAAGTGAAATGGTGCTCCTTCCCTTCTGAGCCCTGCCGTGCGCCCAAACAGTGGTTTATGACCACATATGAGGTATCTGTGTTACTCAGGAGAAATTGGCCAACACATTTTAGGATCCATTGTATCCTGTTGTCCATGTGAAAATGAAAGAATTGAGACTAAAAGAACATTTTTGTTGGAAAAATAAAAATGGATGAATATCTGCCCATACCTACCGGATAACCCTAGGGTGACATATCGGAAAGCAAGATCCCTAAAAGATAGACTAGTACATAGTCATCTAACTACCCAAGGTACATGGCTTAAGAGCGGCCTTCAAGGTTGCTTTAGGTGTGGGAACTGTGGCGAATGTCAATCAATGGTCACCACAAAGAACTTCATCAGTAATGTAAGTGGGAGAACATTTGATATTAGATCTTTTATCAATTGTAAGACCAAAGGTGTGATATATAGAGCCCAATGACCCTGTGGCCTGGAGTACGTGGGGAAGACCCATAGGGAACTAAGGAGGAGGGTATGGGAACACAAAAGGGACATCAAAAAGAAGTATGATACCCCCTTGGCAGGCACGTCATGTCAATTCAGCACATGCAGGAGATGAGGAGTGTGTCCGATTCATGGGCATTGACCATATTCCCCCCCCCTTCTCGGGGCGGAGATTGGGATAGCAGGATCTTGAGGAAAGAGTGCTTCTGGATCTTTACCCTTGATACTATGGCACCTCATGGTCTGAATGAAACCCTGTCCTTCTCCCCTTTTCTATAAGATGCTAGGAGAGGGATAAATAGGAGGGTAAGTTGACGAAAAGTGGGGGCGAGGGTGCCGACCTCCACGTACAGGCAGGGATAGGGGAAAAGATAGGGCCATTGGTAGGGTATAACTAGGCATTCCTATCTCAAACAAATATTTCCTTTCCTTCTGTGGTTAATATCATCAGCCTCCGCTTCCATTGGTGTGGCGCATAATGGTGATTGCCTATCTGTTAAATCCTTCTCTTGGGAGAAATTAGCCTTATGAATAATCACGATTGATAGTGTTAAACAGATGTGACTGAACGTAGCTGTCACTCACTTAGGTAAAAAGCACCTTTTTTGTGAGTTAGAAAGGTTTTTTTTTCTTTCTCTTTAATGCTGTGAATGAGTGATCCAGCATGAGAAGGGAGCTCCACGTACTGTGGGGAGGTGCCTGAGACTCTGGCACCTTCCTCCTGTTTAGAGGAAGCAGGAAATGGGGCGTGGAACGCATGCTTGCGTTCCCCAGCGGCCAAAAACCGGAAGTGACGCTTTGTGACGCCGTGAGCGTCATTTCCGGTCACGTGACGCGTCAGGTGACTGCCCAGGAGATGTGAAAAGGCGCAACTCCAGGCGGCGGTGGCGTGGACCGGCTGCAAACCTAGAGGGGGCCAGACTGGATAAGTGCTAATGTCCCTGAGACCCTATGTATGATCTAACTATACAGCATATAGTCTGCACATATGTAACACGGGCTAACCTGGTGGTACTGCAATTGATATTAAATTGTCTATTACAGACACCATCGTTGTCATCATCTGCACAGGGATGGTTATATATTGAGTGCCCAACCACTGTATATGTACCATGACTCCCCTGAAGAAGAGGGATCTGAAACACGTCGGGAGAGGGAGCGGATCAGATAACATGGTGGCTAACTGATAATTTTACTGAGCCCTAATAAGCCTGGAAGACACTAGTATAAGGTGATCTGTGAGCCCTGAGGACTCTGTGAAGACAGCTGGGTGAGATTGTTCCTTTTATATAGGAATTATTCTGCTGTTTACATCAATGCGTGTGATCAAACTCACTGGGGAGGTGATTGTATGTATTGAGGTCCTGTCCTGATGAGGTATAAACCACAAGGAAAACAGATGCTAACCAGTATCCTTAGGTGATGCGGACAGGGCATCTGGTTATTCTGTATAGACCCCGGGTGATAGAAGGGTCTTTTTAGAATTACACAAGTTTTGCACTGTCACTTTTGCTTTATATGTGTTGTATGGTCAACAACTCTTGTCTTTTAATTTTGAGTTTAGTAAAGGTTAAGTTTTAACTTCTCATATAATTTTCGTGCTATTTAAACGTTTGTGCCCAGCCTGATCTAGACCTTAATTTGGATCAGAACAGGTGGCAACTAAACCTAGCTTAGGGCCCTTTCACATCTGCGTTTTTCGTAATTCGCGGCAGATGCGGTGAAAAAACCGCATCTGCCGCGTTTGCCGCATAACCGTTCCACTTGCGGCGCGGTTGCGGTTTTTTCTATGCAAAGTATAGGCATACTTGCGGCAGGTGCGGCAAGTGCGGTTTTGCACTTGCGGCAGGTGCGGCCGCGAAAAAAACCGCAGTAAGCCGCGTTTTTTTTCGCGGCCGCACCTGCCGCAAGTGCAAAACCGCACTTGCCGCACCTGCCGCAAGTACGCCTATACTTTGCATAGAAAAAACCGCAACCGCGCCGCAAGTGGAACGGTTATGCGGCAAACGCGGCAGATGCGTTTTTTCACCGCATCTGCCGCGAATTACGAAAAACGCTGATGTGAAAGCACCCTTATTTGGATTAAATAATGGGCCATTGATGATGCATTCCTGCAGTCCACCGTTCCAGCCTTCAAGTTTGTTCGGTTCCCAACTGTAAGATATTCTTAAAGCTCTGGTGGCAAATCAGGACGGGAATACAACAATTCAAGAATTTAGTACAGGAAGGGGCACTAGCAGTGATGCCACCTTATCAAAGAGGGCTAGGAATGTGCTTTCGTCTTTCTCAAGTCCCCAAGTCTGGAGGGATATAACGTCTAGTAATAGATCTCACTTTCTTTTTTTTTTTTATGTAAATATATTTTTATTGAGATTTAAACATATGCTCAAACACAATACATTATGAAATAGCATTGTATTTAAGAATATATCTTCAAAACAGTAAGATGAAGATCAGAATTGTCAACAAGCCACCTGAAATCGTCGCAAACTTCAATGTCACCGTGGCATCCACAAATGTCACATCTAAATAACAGTTGGGTCCACTCCTCAATCCAGCAGGTTCAGAGGAGGTAGCCCTAGATCTCAACAGGAGATTGGGATACAGTAGTATTAAATTTACATTTCACTAATCTATGTATTCCGGCATCTGGCCGTCCACTGGGGGGAGGAGAGGGGTGAAGAAGGGGACAAGAATAAAATGTCAGGAGAGAGGGAAAGGAGGGAAGTGGGAGAAAGGGGGTCGAGGAAGAATAGAGATAGAAAAAAGAAGAGCGGAGAAAATGAGAAAAGTACGTCTGGGGAGTCGCGGTTCAAAAATAAGAATCTTGCAGAGGTCGAGTAAAATTAGTGGCTTCTCTGAGCAGAATCCATTCTGTCCAAGTGGTTACATAGGCAGGTTGGGTCTGGGAGAAGTCAGCCAAAATCTCCTCGTATCTACAGAGGGTCTCCATTTCCTAGTACCACTCTAAAATCGTAGGGGCGTCTGTTCCCTCCAATGGCAAGGAATCACATTCCGTGCTGCGCTAAGGCAGAATCAGAGGATGTCCTTCTTTTGGATCTTCCAGGATCCAGGGAGCAGAGAGAGTAAGGCCATCTCGGGGGATCCCTCCAAGTTCCCATTTGTGACCATATTGTAATTCCGAAAAACTTTAGACCAAAATTCCTCGATCAGGCGGCAACTCCACCAAACATGAATCAGAGTGCCAACATCTGTGCCACATCTCCAGCAGAGGGAAGAGGTGGAAGAAGAAAACCGATGCAGCCTGTCTGGGGTGAGATACCACCGAAGGCGTATCTTGTAACATTTTTCCAGTGCCTCACAGGACCCTGAAGATCTCCTAGCCATCAAGAAGCACTTCTCCCATTCCTGTACCAAGACTGTCCTCTGAAGCTCCAATTCCCAGGCTCTCCGATACCCATGGGCCTCAGCACCAGCCGCCTCAGATAAAATAGAATAGATGACAGATATCCCTCTAAGGGGTGCCTGGGCAGCCACAAAGATCTCTAGGGGAGACAGGGCGACATCCGGGTCTCTCTGGAAGTTCAGAGAGCTCAAATAGAACCTTAGTTGAAAATATTCCCACCACCTCAATTTCACATCTGGCGACAAAGCCTGTAATTCAGTGAAAGAAGGGAGCTCACCCGCGCTAAGAATCTGTCACCAGCCCGCCACAACAATATCGTTTGATGGGTCACCCCCGGGGGAAAGGTTGCAAAACAGTGGGGTCAGAGAACTGGCTAAATTCGTTTCATTCAACTCCCTGCACACCACGCGCCAAGACTTCATTGCCTCAGTAGTCAGAGAAGCAAAGTGACCAGAAGAAGTCAAAGCCTCAGAGGGGATCCATTGCATATAATATTTATTAATTTACATAGCGCTATTAATTCCATAGCACTTTACATACATCAGTAATGCTGTCTCTCTTGGAGCTCACAATCTAAACATCCTATCAGTATGTCTTTACAATGTGGGAGGAAACTGGAGTGCCCGGAGGAAACCCACGCAAACACAGAGGGAACATACAAACTCCTTACAGATGTTGTCCTTAGTGGGAATTGAACCTAGGACCTCAAGACCCCAGTGCTGCAAAGGCTGCAGTGCTAACCATTTGAGCCACCGTGCTGCATATAACGAAGGGGTACCCGCACATCTGTCTGCTCTATCTGTTCCCACTGCTTAGTGGCTGCTCTAAAATTCCAATCAAGTAAGCGGATCAATAAGGCGGCTAGACAATACCGCCGTAGGTCCAGCAAACCTATTCCCGCCATTTTCGTCTGTGCAGTCAAGACCTTAATGCCCACTCTCGGCTTCGTGCCGTTCCAGACAAACCTGGATATAAGAGTGCGGAGACTACGGAAGAACGAACCCCGCGGCCATATAGGCACGGTCTGGAAAACGTACAAGAATCTCAGCAAGATGTACATCGTCACGGCGTGAATCCTCCCCAGCCAAGACAGCCTCAGGGTCTATGAGACTCCAACAGAGCTCCCACCTTGTCCAAAATAGCTTTATGATTCAATTGGAAGGCATTGGTCAAGTCCACGGGCACGTTTATACCCAGATATGATATGTGGCTCGGCCTCCAGCGAAAGGGGAACCTCTCAGATAGGGAGGACATCTCAGCGGAAGACAGGGAGACATTCATTGCCTCAGACTCTGAATAGTTCACTTTAAAATTACTAAGGCCTCCAAACAACTCGAACTCTCGCAGCAGGGCGGGGAAGGTCACGGACGGACGGGTGATGTACATAAGGGCGTCGTACGCAAATAACGCTGTCTTATGATGAGTGTCCCCCACTAGAATTCCGTGGACCTCGCCATTGTCCCTTATAGCCTTAGCTAAGTCCTCCATGACAATAACATAGAGCAGGGGAGATAGCGGGCACCCCGTGTCCCATCCATTAGGAACGATCCAGACAAGCCTCCGTTTACAGGAACTCTTGCGGATGGACTGGAGTACAGTGAGGAAACCCCGCTCATAAATTTACTGCCCAGGCCAATGTGTTTCAGCGCCTCCCAAAGGAAACCCCATTGGACTCTGTCAAAGGCCAGATCTCACTTTCTTGAACACTTTCCTGGTAAATAAATAGTACTGATCGAATTGTCCATTCTGAACTATTGGTTGTGCTGAGAGACGATTGGGTATCAACTATAGCTCTTCCGGATGCTATATGCATGTCCCTATTCTCCCAGCTAATCACAGGTTCCTGCACATACCTGTCCGTAAGGAATTCCGGTTAGACCACTTCCTGTTCACCTATCTTCCCTTTGAGATCTTTGTATCTCCAAAGGTATTTACCAATTAACAGAGATACTCATGGTTGCTGTCGAACTCCAAGGGATCTACATAGTACCTTTTTTTTAAATCAAATACATTTTTATTGATATATTGCAATCAATCATCATAACAGATATAACATATGTAAATCACGCAGTACAACACAATACATCCCACTGCACCTACAACAATGTTGAACACCCCCCTACCCTCCCCCTCCCCACCCTCCCTGACAGCAACAGTCCTTGATCTGCACAGCAATGACACAGTTTACTCTCCTCTACACCTCTTCTCCCACCCATCAGAAGTCCACCAGGCAAAGCCATGTGTCCCAAGTGTTAACTAGTATCTTACAGTCCTTTAAATTGGATCCATGGCCCCCATATCATCTCATGCATGGACTGCGACCCTCTCTTCTCATAGATACCTCTTTCCAATTGCAGGATATACTCGACCCTATTAGAATATTCAGCAGTAGTCGGAGGATCAACCCCAGTCCAATGTCTCGCAATTAATTTCCTGGCACAGTACAGAAGTCTGGCTATGGCAAGTTTGGCACTGGACGTAGTTGAGATTTCCTCCACATATCCCAACAAGCACGTAATAGCATCCCCAGAGACCTCACACCCATACGCCCCTTCGATCATGCCTATTACTCCTGACCAGAATGATGATAGCCTGGAGCACTCCCACATCATGTGGAATATACCCGCTTCATCATTTCCACATCTCGGGCACGCAGAAGACTCTCGCAGTCCCATTTTATATAATCTTAGCGGCGATCTATACACCCTATGGACACATAAATGTGTGATAATCTCGCAGGTTTGCTCATGGAAAGTTTCGGGATGTATTCCAGTATGGTCTCCCATACCTCATCCTGTATGGGGCCTATGTCTTCCTCCCATTTTCCCCTGGCCTTCAGTGGGAACTGTAACTGAAATGTATGCATAAGATCTTTATACGTGCCCGAGATTACTCCTCTGGTATTCCCCTCTTGACAGACATAACTGAGAACCAGATCCGTCTCCACCACCATAGGCCGCGTAGCTCTCTGGGTTTTAATCGCATGCCTAACCTGTTCATAGTGTAACCATTCCGTGCTCGGCAGTAAAAACTCATTCTGCAACTGCAGGAATGGCTTAACGTCACCATTCTCCAATATGTGTGCCATACAGGTTATTCCTTTGTCTATCCACACTCTTATGGACTCTATTTTTTGTATCTCCGGGAGACTACT